>JBBPDC010000129.1:18419737-18435465 GCA_037974485.1 Hemigrammopetersius urotaenia
GGGGGGGGTGTATTATGAGGTGATAAATGGTTCCAGGGAGCTGAATAACAGTTCCAGCACAACACAGCAGCAGTTTTAATGCACTATACTGGCATCATGGAAATTCATGTGTGTGTGTGTGTGTGTGTGTGTGAGTGAATACGCTGTGATTGGCGGTTCTATACTGTGCTTCATAAAAAAACAGTCTGTACTGAAACACTCCATAGATTATAGGGCTTAACTGCTGTATGTTGAATTAACAGATTTTTATTCAATTAAAGTGATCATTCGGTCATACGTGAACACACCACTGCACACCAGATGTACACAAATGTGTTGCTTTTTGTTTTTGCAGCTTCATTTCCATATAAAACCTGCACTGAATGAGGAGTAACCAGTTTTATATCTTTAACAATGTTTACATACAGCACCAAACTCACCCACAACTAAAATAGGGTTTTGCACAAAAAGGGCCCCTTTGATCAATGCCATAGTGTGAGCATGAAGAACCTTTTAACGATTTAAAGAATCTTCTCTTAATGTAAAACAACTGAATAGTATTTCTAGAACCGTTACATTGTGAGGAGGATCTTTAGATTTAAAAGGGTTTTTCACACAAAACCGTCTCCCACTATTTGTGAAAAGTTCTTAAGGGAAACAAAAATAGTTCATCAGTGGCATCATACCAAGAACCACCTTAAATTTGAAGAATGTGCTGTTTTAGATGTGGGATCCCTTTTGAAGCCAGACAACGGTTTTTAATAGTTATGGTAAGTCAGAAGTCTACGTTATCTTTAATTTACTCCTAAGAAGCATAATTTAGTTTATAAACGGCAAAAGAGTCTGAGTTATGTTTCCCGACTGACAGGCTGCTCCAATTTAGCGTCCAGCAGGAACTCTGTTTCCGAGAAGCAATTAAAGATGTAGAGCCCATCACCATTACAACTGTTGAATTAATTTGTTGGAAAATATGAAAGAATTGAAATATGAAAGAATGCTGTGTAAGTGCTGTATAAAGATCGAATATATTTCCTTTACTAAATATTTTCTCTGTTTTCAATTTGCTGTTACTTAGAAACATCTCTATAGATAACTAGAGTACATCTTAGAAGTATACTTTTTAAAAAATAAAGCAAAATGCATACAGAAAAGCCTGTGATGCCAAATCTCAAATATGTAAGTGATATTTATTCAAGTACTACTACTTTGATGCAGGCTATTTGTCCGCTGCACCTGACCCCAGTGTAAAAGTCCACTCTACAAGTGGAACCATTTTCATGCCTTTTCAGTCTACCCCTGTATGTCCAATATGTACACCCCCCCTCAGACTCCAAGTTCCAGTTCTACTTAAACATGCAGCTCTCCGCTAAGCCATAAGACCCTCCTATTCTTATACCTCAGCTGAAAAAGATTACGTTCAGTGCTGTAAAACATATCATATGAAGACTATATGAACAGCACAGTGAGTTGTGTCTAGTTTAACCATCTGTGTCTGTTTCTGTATCTAAAAGTGTATCTCAGACACGTGAGTAAACAACACACTGCATGTCGAGTGTAAAGTGAAAATAAGCAGGATCATTTGGAGAAGCCGGAGCAACACCAGCCTGCAGGAGATCTCGCTTGCTACTCTACAGTTGGAGGTGGAGCTGGTAACAAAAATAAAGAGCCAGCATGAAGGTGCGGCGCAAACTGCTGGGGGAGGAAATAAGGGTAACCCCAGGTTAAAATCACACACCTGGGCCTTTTTATGGACAAGTAAACAGACAGGCTGAACAGCCCTACTCTTGTGCAAAATGTCTGAATTCTATCACCTTAATGAGAAAACACTCATTAAGCTGGCAGGGTTTCAACATGGCTGTTTATGTCTGAATCATATGTTTTTCTATGCACTTAGCACTTCCAAATAA
Source organism: Hemigrammopetersius urotaenia (assembly GCA_037974485.1). Taxonomy (NCBI): domain Eukaryota; kingdom Metazoa; phylum Chordata; class Actinopteri; order Characiformes; family Alestidae; genus Hemigrammopetersius; species Hemigrammopetersius urotaenia. The sequence goes on from JBBPDC010000129.1 coordinate 18,421,624, forward strand.
GGCCTAGCATACCGAGTTTGGTAAGAGTGTGTGTGTGTGTGTGTGTGTGTTAAAAGGATAACTGACAGTGTTTTAAGTGCTGACCATATCATTTTCTTGTACTCCCTCCACAAGAAGAAACTATTTCTTTAAATACAAAGAATAACATCAAACTGATAAAATAGTGCACCATTTGACTTAGTGGTGTAGAAGTTTTAATTAAATAAGGAAGGTTTCTGAATAACTATGTTAATTTATTGGATTGTTTGTTTTTTAGCTGATTGGTTGGTCAGTTGGTTCAATGGTTGCTTAGCTGGTGAGTTGGTGGTTCAGTTGATTAGTTAATTGGTCGGTTGGCTGATTTGTTGGTTGGTTAGGTGATTGATTGGTTGTTCAGTTGTTTGAATAGTTTTTGAATGATTGTTCGGTTGTTCAGCTGATTGGTTGGTTAGGTTGTTGGGACAAAAATGACAGCACTGAAAATTACTGACATAAAAGACTGCTTGCACTTTATTTATGTTGATCATACATAAATATCTGAAAGTCTTAGTGGTATTTAGTATTTCAAGCTGACAACATTCCATAAAAGTCATTTTGTAATTAATAAATCATTTCTTTAATCTGTTATATCTGAACACCACACTTCTAAGTCTGTCAATACTCTACTCCATGCAGTTTTCTATATGCACTCAAGGGCCATATAGGGTTAATTCTTGCTTCTGTGGCTTTGTCCTTAGGAATGAGTACCGGCTCACTGCTTTCCTAAAGAATCTCAGATTTCTGGTGGCTGAGCTCACCGACCCCAGGATGCATCACCAAAGTGCCAAGTCATGTGCTTGTTAAAACCAAATGCTTTCTGCACTGAGCCTCCCGACATAGATCGTGTTATGTAAAGTACCACTCTACATTGTTTTCCATACTGAAATTGCTTACTGTTTGATTTTTAAAAGATTTCTAGACAAGCTGCACCACCAAATGTCATAGTTTCAGCTGTCGCTCTGTCTGGAATCTCTCTAAATAAATAAATGTGTGACTGAGAGCACGGCGAAATGCTGGTCCAGAACTGCCACTGTAGACAACTTTAAGAGAGCCAAACGATGTTTGTGACACTCAAGCACAAAAGACCAGGCTGCTGATTTAAATAAGCACTAGGTGTTGTACTGTCTGGTGCTCTGCCGTTTATAGCACTCCGAAGAAGTGGCCATTAGTGCTAACACAAGGCCAGTAACTCCCCTACAGGCTCAGAGCGCTGTAAACTGCTACAATGGAAAGTCCAAAGAGGACGTGTTTCCAGGAACTGGCTGAAGAGAACTGGACTAGTGTTTCCCAACCCTGGTCCTGGAAGCCCCTCTGCTCTGCACATTTTAAACTTGTCCCTGAACCAGCAATGTTACCAATTTACTTTTCTTAGATTAAAGACAAAGGGTCTTCCAGACAAATGTGGGGAAATGTGGTGTTAGACAACAGTGCAACAGAATAAATACTGACTTGTTCAAAAATTGAATAAAGTGAAAGCATGAAAGTATCTCATTTTAAACTGACCAAAGCATTTAAAACCATCATGCTAATTGAGCATGACTTAAGAATTTTAGTGCTTCATTTTTGTAGTTTATTCCTTGCTAGACATGATGAATGAATGCACAGTGAAAGCCGCTACAGTCCATTTCATGCTCGCAGTGAACTGTGTTCATGGGTGCTGAAACATAAGATGAATTATAGCCAAGTAAATGAAACGGGATAAAAGAGTATATTTTCTCCCATTAAAGCAGAGCTACTAAGAAACTACTCAGAGTCTTCAGGATTCTTCAAAAACTTTAGCAATTTAAAACCTAGGCAAAACTGAGGTCATTCTCTCACTACATCGACAGTTGTGTCTACCAACCAAAGAAAGAGCCTGTGGGATGCATTAGACCTGTTTGAACTGGCTAAAGAAAGGTCAGCATAACACACAGTCTCTAAAACAAACTGACTTCACAATGACTATAAAGACCATGGAAACTGCTGTCAACATGACCTCTGATTCTCAGTAAAAACGTATTGCACCGTGTGTGAGAGGCTGATTTCAACAAGGCACCAGCTTTAGTTTAATAAAGGAGACTTTGTTGTTATATAATTTATAAATACAGTAAACTACTGACCTTCACAGAGGTTACATGAATTGTGAAAAAACGCGAATTTATGATGTGGTTTAAAAAAAGCCTAAAAATGCCTATTTTTACAGTGTAAATCCTAAATATGCTCCAAAAACACTTTCATTTCATTTTGAACTCAACTTAATACATTACCCTTAAAAAATGTACTGTACACTTTACACTGGAGCAAATTACAATGTTACCCCAATGTTACAATGGTATGCTCGGCCATTTTCTTTGGTTTATGTAGAGTAAATACAGTAATAAATTAATTGAATTTACAGTAATAAAAATGCAGGGCTTTAAAAAGAACAAAACAAAAAACACTCGAGAAGCTCCTCAGGGGAAATTCAGGACTGCAGCTGCATCAAATGGCAGCAGCCAATCAGCAGCAAGAAGAAATAAATAGTATTCTAGGATTGACTCCCGCCTCTCAGTACAGCGGTATTTCACTATACCAAGACGCTCTCTTTGTGTTCTCTGGACAGTAATAAAAAAAAATAATATAAATGTTCAAGTCATGATGTCCAGGCCTGTCTGTTTGCCATCTGGATGATCCAGAGAAGGCCTGGGAGAAAGTCATGTGCTCAGACAAAACCAAAATATACTTTTCTGGTCTAAACTTCACACGCCATGTTTGGAGGAAAAAGGAGGAGTTGCATCCAAAGAACACCATCCCTACTGTGAAGCATGGGAGTGGAAACATCATGCTCTTTGGGGGGGGGGTGGCTGGGGTTCAGCGAAGGTGAACGGCAACTGCACTGTATTAAGGAGAGGATGAATGGGGCCATGTAATGTGAGATTTTGAGCAACAACCTCCTCCTTCCCTCAGCATTAAATACAGCACCGAACAAAAACTGGACACTGCATGTTTCCCTTTGGCTGCCAAATTAATGTGATATCGTCTAAACACCACATTATTAAGGAACTCTGCATTTGTAATCTGTAGCTGAACAGGATAAGGCTGGTTTGTGTCTGAGGCAGATTGCCACTAAAGCGAGGTGGAGCTGAGGGATGATAAAGGTTCGGGAACAGGTGTGGCCATATGGTTGGAGGAGCTCTTTGCTTTGATGATCCTGTGCAGAAGCACAAAAGGTCCTGTGAATCACCTGTGTTCATCATTGCCTGCTGTTGCAAAAACACAAAGTACATGGCTTGAATCTCAAAAGCACACTTCAGAAGCTGCTTTCTTCAACAAGCATCAGAAAGGCTTTTTGTTTTATTAAAGTTCATGGAGGCAATTATGTTCAAAAGATCCCACTTAGTGGGTCCGGGTCCGAGACGAGATTCAAAGAATATTTGTTACTTCATATTGCTTTCAGTCTCTGCACATTTTGGTCATTAACGGCTTTTTATAGATTGTTCCACTGCCAGTCAGTTCTAATATACTATAACTGTGCTCTTCATTAACCTTCAGACGCTTCACCACATTGTAAAACACATCCCCTCTAAAGAAATACCATTTCTAGGTCACTGAGACCTTTATATCGACCTATCAAATAGATCACAGAATCAACAAGAGCTCACAAAAAACAGTCTATTCTACTGTCTCAAGTGGCTTCATGTCTGAGAGCCACGATAGAGTCCAAGTAACCATAAGCAGAGAGTGAATGTTTAAACAATGCTGCCCTCTGGTGAAGTGACTGAAAAACGACATCATTCCACACTGAAACCTGTGATACGGTCAGTTTAGTTTGTGTCATATGCCTCTACATGCAAACCTTAAGATTTAAGGACTATAGGCGAAGAGCTCCATCACGCTGTTAGAACAGGATCAAGTGTAAGCTGAGCTCCAGAGAAAGTATTGTAAGCAATGTGCAGCATTTTTTTCTGGATGTTTTCACATAAGCAAACTCTGGGCAGGCTAGTCGATTTGGATACCGTTCTATTGATCTCCAGGAGACTTTTCCAATGAGCCCTTTATGTATTTTTAGCCAGAGCAGATGAGGGGTTATTCCCTGAAAACTGTTCACCTCACCGCAGTGTCCCAATACTTTTGTTCCGCGACCTTCCGAGTTGCAGCAAGGAATTTAAATTAAGAGGTGAACGAGGGTTTACATTCTCAAGAGCAATGCATGAAACTAGTGTAAAATGACATTAAATATTTAGGGTTTACACTATAAAAGGGTATTTGTTAAAATAACAAAACGCGGTGTTTCACTATACGCGGAAGCTCCTGAAACACAACCCCCGCGACAAGCAGGGATTACGGTACTCTGAAGAAACCTGATTTTCACCAGCAGATGGCAACACTACACTTTGGGTTTTTTTTTTTTTTTTTTTTTTAAATACACCTAGATCACAACAGCTACAAACAAACCACCACACGGAAAAACTGCACAACATCTTTTATTTAGGCACAATGAGGAACCATTTGGTTTGTTTCCTTGTTTGCAGTGGTCAAAATCAACCATAGCGCACACAGCCACAAGTGTCTCCTTTTAAAGTGCTCGTGTCAAGTACTATCAGATAAATCGACATTCATAAGCAATTCAAGTGCTCAGTAATCAGAAAGAAAAGGCACCAGACAGAGACCTGGCTTCACACGTATAGCTCCAATATCCCACACTGAAACAGCAAAGTTTAGGGCTTCAGTAGAATTAGGAAACCAGCAGAGTCACATTTGAATGAAAACTCTGAATGAAAAATTGGAATTAATGAACACATTAGGTGCTGCCACATCCAGTCAATACTTTATGCAATTAGTATGTAGCATAACATTTTGGTAACCATAAAAAAATTGATGTAAACACTGCCAAGAGCAAACACACAAGTGTCTCACATTAAGGCAAAGACTGATTAGCTAATGGACAGGAAAGCTTAGCATGCTGCGGCAGCAGGGTCACCAAACAGACTTAGTGCAACGTAACTGCAATGTAACTGGTGGGCCAATCTGATCCACACTGGCCTCCCCACAGTATGTGCCTATATAGCAGAAATTAGGTGGAACACTCAGTCCTGGTACAGCAGAAAGCCTGAGAAGGTGCTGTACTTCCAGCTGCTGCCATAGATAGCACCACGGTGGAGACGCAGCCACACTTGGTCACCATGGTACAGCTGAAGCACGGCATGGTTGCTAGCAGTCTCATGGTCCGGCGCCCCGTCATTGGCGTACGCGGACACCATCACCTCCTCGTTGCGCATGAGATTGATGTAGAGCGGCACATTGACTGCCAGCTTGAGAATGTGGAAGATGAAGACATAGGTGCCGGCAGCTGGGCATGAAAACCGGCCAGAAGGAGCATCAAACACATCTCCCAGGTTGCTGTGCAGTAGATCAAAAGCAATGGGCTGATCCAGAGTGCCAGGTGCAAAGTTGGCAGTACGGGCAGCAGAGAACGCTACCCGGAGCTGCTGGGATACAGGGTACACATGCACAGGTAGCAGGGTGTGAGCACCTTGACCAGTGACTGGCATCTCCATGGGCGAAATAGAGAGAGAGTCACCATGTCCGGAGTCCTGCAGGTATGTCCCCTCCCGTTCTGGACTGCTCACCTGAGAGTAGTCACTCCAACCTGCTGCTACCGCACAGAACATTTGTTTAATACGTAAAAGCAAGCACTACATTTAGAACCATCAGTTCAGCACAGTTTGCTTGATTTCACTGCAACTAAATGCCAAGTCATGCAAAGCAGAGATCTAGTGACAAACTATGCTGGACTTCAAGCAATGGATACATATATACAGTGGGGGAAATAATTTGAACCCCTGCTGTACAAGTTTGCTGACTTACAAAAATAGTCAAATTTATGAGGTAGTTTCATTTTTATGGAGACAGATCCAGCAAAACTCAAGAACAGGTTAGATAAAAGGTCACTCAATCGCATGCAAACCAATTTATAAATATTTGATACCCAACGACCCAGCCAGACTTCCAACCACAGACTGGCTGTGTGCCCATGTTACACACGGATTACAAATCAATTACAGATAATTCTGACTTAACTTATGATCTGCATAAAGCACATCTGTCCAAGTTTCTTCCATTCCAACCTCTCCACCACCATGGGCAAGACCAAAAAGCTGCCAAAGGATATCAGGAGCAAGACAGTAGACCTGCACGACGCGAGAAGCTTCATGAGAAGCTAACAACTGTTTGTGCAATTATGCAAATGGAAACAAAACCCTAACTACAGACACCAAGAACACCATTGGTAACTCAAATCATAATGGACTGAAATCTTGCAGTGCCCGCAAGGTCCCCCTGCTCAAGAAGGCACATGTACAGCCAATCTTAAGTTTGCCAGTAAACATTTAAAAGATTCAGAGAAGGCTTGGGAAAAGTGCTGTGGTCAGAGGAGACTAAACATCGAGCTCTTGGGCATCAACTTGTCAATATTAGAAGGAAGAGAAATGCTGAGTATAACCTGAAGAACATCATCCGCACAGTCCAGCACAGTGTTTTAAGGGTACAGGATGACCTCAACCGCATTAAGGGCCAATTGATGGGCCGTGTACTGCAAAATCCTGGGTGAGCACCTCCTTCCCTCAGCCAGAACACTGGACATGACTGCGACCCAAAAAACACAGAAGATAGCTAAGAGGCTAAGAAGCACATTAAGTTCCTGAGAGGCCAAGTCAGTCTCCAGACCTCAGTCTAATAGAAAAATCTGTGGAGGAGCTGAAGCTTCAAGTTGCCAAGCAGCCGCCAAAAAACCTAAAGAATGTAGAGTTTCTGTAAAGAGGAGTGGGCCAGAATCACTCCTGAGATGTGTGCAAACCTGGTGACCGACAAGAAACATCACAGCTGTGCCTGCCAACAAGGGTTTCTCCACCTAGTACTAGCTCACGTTTTTTGCTTGGGTATCAAATATTTATTTTCATTTCACTGAGAACATGTAACTTTTTTTTCTTGATTTTTAGTGGATATTCTGTCTCGCCATAAAAAGGAAATTACCTCAAATTGCTTTTTTCCCACAAACAAATTCAGCAAGGGGTGAAATCATTTGCCTCACTGTATATATGTAACATCTTGCAGAGTTACAGGTGTTCTTGCAATGTTAATGTATTTTCCAAATACTTTTTACAGATCCCATCACCGCACTGAACTTGGGTTGAATAGCGCTTCAGTGGTGTACTGGGAGAAGGGTGCATTTGGTATGTGATTGCATACTATGCTCTAGCTATTTTAATATTGACCAATTTACCAGTGTTTACAAATGTGAGCTTTGGTAAAGAGGTTAAAATGAGGGAGCAGTAAAAGATGAAGAAAAAAGTTGATTCATTTGTGAAGTCAAAACATACCTGAAGAGCCGTTTCTCTGAGCTCCTGTCCCTCCAGCTTGTTTATGGTTGAGCGGACACCCATTTTCCTAGCGTTAGTGTAAACATTTCAGTCAGCTTCTCAAACTAGACATCATGAGTACTGAGGGAACTGAAAACGTTTTACCCGTGAGCTGTACAGCACTGATCCAGGATCTCTGTGGGTCTGGGACACAAAACTTCCTCCGGGGGCATTTACATTCACACGAGGGACATCATAACCACCTAACAGAGAGGGGGGGGGCGTTTATGATTAAAACAGATTCCTACAAAGTGAATTCATTTTGAACCGACACATCTACATTGAACCAGCACCACACAAAGCAAAGCTTTGAATTAAAACCCAATAAGAGACACAGGAAAACAAACAAAAGGAAACAGGAGGGCAAGTACCTCTGGAAGACCCTGGTGAACGGTAGGAGTGCGGAAGTCCCCTGTTACGTGTCGTACCTCCAAGTGTGCTGCGGGGGTAATAAGGCTGGCTGAGGCTGGACTGAGACTGGGGGGCAGAGGAGGGACTAGGAGAAGAAAACCCTTGACTTGTAGCACTGACTTCACTCTCTGACAAGTAGGCACTCTCTGTGCAAAACAAAAACAACCGTAGCATTTGAAAACCTACTTCAGATTAGGTTAACCTTTCATGATAAATCACATTTGCATTTTTTAATTTGTTATATTGCATTTGCTCAAGGTCAGATCCCAAAGGCCTGGATCATATTCAGATGAGCAAATCCCCAAAGACCCTTGTAAACCTTAACTAGTCAGACTCCACACCGAACTTATTTTAAATCATGAAAATGGTTATTGCATTTTGATCACACTTGGTGCATAAATATGTACAATGAACATTAAAATGTTTTCCCTTATTTTAAAGCAGAACATACCATGATCTTATCCTTCACAGGGTCAGTATCATACCCTACAGTTTAAGACCACAAATGCCTTTTCCTTGAGCAATACATAAGCTAATTTTAAAAATTTAATTCGATAGCTAATAAAAGGCTGCACCAACGTTTATTACAGCAATAAATAACTGGTAGAATACAGAATCTGCCAAAGGATATTAGGGGCAAGATTTTCTCCCACTCAGTGTCCCAGAAAGAGCTTTTAGGGACAATTCCTGACTGAAGACACAAAATTAGTGTTGAGGTATCTGTGCATGTGAATGTAATGTTATAGGGATGTTTTGCTGTTACCCATCTGCAGGTCATCTTGAGGAAGGACGAATTCAGCTGGTGTCTGCGTGCTGGCTGTAGAGTAACTTGCTGTACTGTAGCTCAGACCTATAGACCCTGAAAAGTCACTTTCAGCTTTCACCTCAGAACTCAGAGTCACAGGAGCCTCTCCACTGAACACCTGGTCAAGAGAAGACATCTTAACACGACACCCTTTATTTCAGTTCCAATTGTTAACGTGCATCGAATAGAGCCATGTTCGTATGTGGACTCACAGAATGCATGTTGAAGGAAGCGGTGAGAGACTGCCTGCTAGGTGGCGTGGAGAAGGTCTGTGCTGAGAGAGATGCAGTCATTCCTCCATTACAAAGCTTTCCTGTCTGTCATACACACCATAAGAATCCAGGATGTGAGACAGCTATATATGTAGAGGTAGCTAGACCAGATCATTTCATGAAAGGCTCTGGAATTACAAAGTATTTGGATACAGGTGCCTTAAGTTAAAACAGACCTGTGTAGAGTTCTTGTCTTCAAGAGGTAGAGAGATGCAGGATTCTCTACGGTACAGGGGTGGGGGGGTGAAGCCCTCATCTTGCTTTGTCTGGAACCAAATCACAGTTTTTTACGTTTTTAAAATGAATTCAATTTTAATATTCTGACATTTAATCCATCCACATTTAAAAAGACCAAACCACTGCTCATTCACCCCCAACATATAGCTATAGATACTATATATTTTTATGCCTTACATGTATGGTATCTCCAGGGTGTAGGTCCAAATCTGAGCTGTCTAGAGTCTGGTCACCATTGGCCAGAGGGTCTTTAACTTCTCCAGAGGTCAGACGGACATGCAGAGGAGTAGACTGGCATGAGAAGAGTCACAAGAGATTGAAACGTCCTGTGTCTGTGGAAGGTTTACATGCAAGGACTTGCACAAAACGTTTTGCCTAATTGAATGGATGACCAAGAGTCTTACATGCTGAGTTTGAGGCAGAAGGTCAGCTGGAGTTTTATTCTGCTCTCTCTGCACTGTGGAATAAAGGAGACAATCTTCAGCTTACACTTTAGCAAACGTGAGTTCACTCTAAACAGTGAAATAAACAGCCATCCCTGTCAGACTGACAGCTCCATATAGAACTGGAAGCCATTTACTAAACCTGGAAGTATCTGCTAAAGGGAGCTAAAATTGAACATTTTACCTAGAGGACTAGAGCCAGGAGACAGGCGAAGTCTCCTGGACCGCCCTTCAGTAGGGGAGGCCTCACCGTCCAGCAAAGAGTCCTGACAGGGAAAGTGTAGATGAATCACAAAAACAGGAGTTGGCGAAGTTACATCTAGATCACTGGTTAAATGGACATGACCCAAACAGTTGGGCACCATTTCTATTTCATGCAATTTCAGGGATCTTCACTTTTGTGAAACCAACAGCTGAGCTTCTCAAATTTCAAGCAGCACACCACTGTTGCATTACAGTATATCCATTTCCCCCCTCAACAGAAGCTACAGCTACATTCAGTGGAGGGAAAACAAAAGCTGATCCATACCTGTATGAAACTAAAAGACCCTGTGATCTGATCCATCAGGTGGTCCAGCTGCTGTCTGCGCAGCGCTGGGTCTTTGGCCAAGGAGGAGGGAGAGTTGAACACCTCCACTGGGATAGCCATATCCCCACCCTAGTGGAAGAGGACAGCTTGTTGGTGGGTGCAAGGAAACATGACCCAATATATAAAACGGAGAAGAAAACCAACTTACACACTTTGAGTTCTGGTTTTCTTTGTTTTTTCGCTGCCGTTTCTGAGCAACAAAAAGGCAAAATAAAACACATACTAGAATAATAAAGAAAAAAGAAAAAGGTAGTAGATTTCACCTGTTTGGCATCAGTAGTGGGCCTTTTTATACTGACTGGGGTTTTGGGTATGAACCCTGCTGCACCTTTCCAAGGTTTTTGTAGCACTAACTGGGAAGACGCTGGCGTGTCAGAAAACTCCATTTCCCAGGAGTCTGGCGGCTCTCGCTCTTTCAAAGCCAAGAATTCTGTCTTCCAATTCGGTGACGGCACATCGTCTCCCTGACCACGCCCAGTGAGGTCTGTCTCAGGCAGGTAGCGTCTGTTCAGAAACTGGCATCATTCAAAAGTTACTGACTTAATTCTGGAGAATAAAACGGTCAATGTTTGACAAGAAAAAAAATAGTATCTCTGGCAATCAAAAAGTTACAGAAGGCAACTTCAGATCACAGAAATGATTCTCTAAAGACATTTAGAGACGTTAGCAATAAGTTGTCCATAGAACAGAATTGTGCCAAACATTTAATGAAGCAGCCAGACAGGTCTTACCTTTCTTGAAGGCACTTCATTTGAGTTCAAACTGACCAGTGCTGCAGACAAAGACCACAACATACAATGACTGCTGAAACTATATGAAGTCCACCTGTACGGCTTTGCAGCCAGAAATCCTCACCAGAAGTGCTGCTTGGTCTGGCAGAAGCACTAGGCTTCAGGTTGTCAGCACCTTCATTTTTTTCTTTTTGAGTAGTCGGGATGTGATCAAAGAAACCGGAGTCCACAAGTCTCAGCAGCTTCTCCCTCAAACGCTTATCTTTGAGGAAAAAAAGGTTACTTTAAAAAAAAAAACAAAACACCAAAACATTAACGGAAAGCTAAGTATTAAATGAACTGACCATGAACACAACACCAAATGTCAACGATGAGCATTATTCAAAGGTCACACCAACTAGTGACTACTAGCTTCCATTCCAATGTTATCAGCAAGTGTGGTTGAACTGTTACTGTAAGGCCAAGTGTGCATTCAATGTCCAAAGATTTGTTTTAATGATTAAAATGAAACCCAAAAACTCACATGTTGATCCAGCAACTGGTTTGTCCTTCCCTTCCAGCAGATCAAAGTATACAAAAGAGGCCTGCTCCATCTGAGCCTCTAAACTACAGGACAAAGATAGCCAGCTCTAGAATTAGCCACGTCAGAATTTAAACATGACAGATGCAATGACTAGACAACTATCATGTGTAATAACTCATGTGTTGTAGCTGTTAAACAATCCTCTTAAATGTTAAGGCAACTTTTTTTACATCCACTTGGCCTAAAAGCACACTTCCCTAGAGGGCAGCTACATGCCCTCCAACAAACCTCATTTTTTCATCCCTCTTGCACCCTAGTAAAGAGGCCAGGTCCAGCAGGCTGTGCACTTCTTGTGTGGACAGGACATTAGCATATCCACGCGCACTGCAGAAGTTCCTCCGAACATCTTCCCGCTGAAGACTGCGGAGGACATACTGCACCTGCAGCATCATGCTCAACCGCCTCTGCTCCACCTCCACTTTCTTGATCTGCTCACGCTGCAAAGCTTTCTTCTGAGCCTTCAACAGCTACCACAAAATTGAGCATCGTTAGTGTAAGTGCGATTAAAATGATAAGTCAGTCGTCATTTTCCATTTGGTTTTAAGTGTAAAAAACCCAATAAATAAAATTAGGTCGTCTTAAAGCGAGAAATTCGCACTTCATCTCTTGTGAAGCTACCATTTATGAAAACATGTTACGGAATTCACATAAGAAGTCTTACATCTTGAGTGAGAGCACTAAGGGTCTTCTGTAGTTCTTTGGCAAACTTAAGGTTGTAGACCACTTCTTCATACCTCATCACGGCCTCCTGGCACATCAATATTGACATTATGACCATGAAAGAAAACTAAAGCCAAGAAAAAGGTAAAGAATGCAATATTTTAAATATAAAGGAGTTACCAGTTGATCTTTATTCAGTGTGTCCCCATTCTTTATCCGTGCTTTGTAGCTTTCCAGCTTCAGCTGTAAGTTATACATGTAAGAGGGATTTCAGCAAAGTCAGCAAGTGACCATGGGTCAGAGTGAGGTTACCCAAACCAAGACTCAAACAGATGAGCCCACCTTCTTTTTCTCAATGTTACGAATCTTATGCTTGAGACAGATGAGACCATCCTCGATGTAAGTGTCGTAGCCGTGGTAGACAGTGGCGGAGGGGTTGAGGGCAAGCTGCAGAGCTGTGAAGGACTGAGAGGAGTCAGACTTTGGACTGCCATCTGGCCCGACATCCTTTTCTTCTAGCAGCTCTGGAGGAGCCAGGTCATCCAAGGCCTCAGACAGGGGCAGGTGAACCATGGTCCGAGTCTTTCTGGAGCAGAAGAGGAAGAAAGCAACACCATGAAGATGTGACTTTTGCATGTGAGATTTAAAACTTGACACCCACTGAACGGACCACAGAAGTTACCAAGCATGGTTAACATGGGGTGGATTTGTAAATGGGGTTAACACACAGCACAAGACAAGCTACAGCTTCTAAACACGGCTCACTGTGCTGGATTTGACAGAACATGGAGGACATCCTCAGATTTTTAATCAAATTGGAAGCCTGGACTTTAGCCATCCCTCTGGACTGTGCATTTAAGGGTAAATGCAAGAATTGCGTTTTCAATGAGGGAGATGTGGGGCGTTCCTAATCCATTTCTAATAAAATATGGCAACATCCTTCGCTTACTGGCTTTTTATAGAATACACATTACACGTTTCAGAACGTGCAGCTAAAGTGGCATCGGGGATTTTGTAACCCAGTGTTTGTGAGACAGCCAACTTTCAGCAGCTCTGACTAAGCAATTCTGAGAGATTCACACGCGCCCGGACTATTTTCCAGAAACATCTCTAGCAAAGAAAAGCCAAACACAGTTCCAACTCACAACTGAACAATAAAATCCACATCACTCGTCTAGAGGGTGGACACACCAGCGCTGACTCGAGATGAAAACTCGAGCCCAGGCGGAAAACAAGAAGGTAGAGAAGATTCCTAAATAAAAAAAGACTGACTGACCTCGTGAGCTCCTCTGGGGGTGAATGTGGCGGCTCCAGCCGTGCCGACTGACGGACACTCATTCACGGAGAGGGACGAGAGTGCTGGCCCAAACACACTCACACGCCCGCTCTTCTCCCGGAGAGGCCAGAAGTGAGGAGCCCCTCACCTTTTTATTACCTCCATCAGGCCCTGCAGACAGCTGCTCTAGCAATCATGATGTCATCACGCAGGAGGCGCGCGGGGGTGGCACCGTGGCGGGGGTGGCACCGTGGCGGGGGTGGGGGGCTGTCTGTGTGTGAAAGAGAAACACAGACAGAGAGAGAGGGAGAGAGAGAGGGGGAGCGAGAGAGGGAGAGAGGGAGAGAGAGAGAGAGAGAGAGGGAGAGAGAGAGAGAGAGAGAGAGAGGGAGAGAGGGAGAGAGGGAGCGAGAGAGAGAGAGAGAGAGAGGGAGAGAGGGA
>JBBPDC010000129.1:18435561-18456355 GCA_037974485.1 Hemigrammopetersius urotaenia
GAGAGAGAGAGAGAGAGAGAGAGAGAGAGAGAGAGAGGGAGAGAGAGAGAGAGAGAGAGAGAGAGAGAGAGGGAGAGGGCATGAGACAACATTTAACAATTTTTCATTATTAATATTTATTATAAATATTAATAATCATAAAAAAGTTGTATTTATTATAATATAATTTCCTGTTCTTTAACCAATTTCCCACATACCTGGAAGAATTATTATGTTTCAGTTTTACCTATGCAATGCAGGCCTATCGTATTTATGCATAACTTTCCATGCATAATTATTGAGCAGTTAACCGCCCATGATGGGTTTTACATATATGTGTGTGTGCCTAGTTTAGAAACTCTGTAATGAATTATGTGTGACTTTCTCACTTAAGTACTGCAAGGAAATGTTTTGGGGAAGCACTCTCTGCTTGCAGGAGGAATGTGGAGAAGGACATGCGATGTAACCTTCGAAGTAGAATTCCTGATATTGTCATTGTTTACACTTTTTAGCTCTCTCAGCACTTTACAAGCTAATTAAAGGCAATGCTTAAGGCAAACAATATATGGTTATCACATAAGCATGGCATATATAAGGTGAAGTCAGACCAGCTGACTTCGAACAACTCCCTGTAAGACTCTGGTTTGCTGTAAGAAATAAAGTGCTCTGGAATTTTAATAACAAGCTGAAACAGTCTTACACCACGAAAGAAGGTTTGGGGCAAGTGTGTGATCATTTGGGTACACAGTCCACAACTTGCTAACTGGTGTACAGTACAGTATGTATATAAATGCATTATATAGCAATAGTTCCTCAGACATCCATTCTCCAGGGCTCACAGCAGCACAGCATAGAAACATCTAGGTTGTTCATTACCTCATCACTTCTCACTGTGGTAACAGCTAATTCAGTTTAGACACAGCTGACATCCTGTCCAGCATGCTCTTCACTGCCCAGCCTCTAGAACTTTTAGAGCCTCTCTCACAAATGCTGACTCTTCTGAAAGCTGAGGAATCTCTGGCCTCAGACACTGATCCAGGGCCCTTCACATTTGTCCAGATTAATCTTTGTCCTTTTGCTCAGCTGTGAGAGAGGATGCTCTCTCTCTCTCCCATAGCCCTCAAAGTACTGTAATAACACACCTGCTGATGAGCTGCCATCATTATAAACCTGAGACAGTGATTTACACATATACATACATATATAGGCTAGAGAGAGAGAGAGAGAGAGAGAGAGAGAGAGAGAGAGAGAGAGAGAGAGAGAGAGAGAGAGAGAAAGATAATCACCTTCATTTTAGTAGTTTCCTCTATCCCATCCAATGCATGGTTCAGTTACAAAGTTAATATGTATTTACAATGAATCATTATTTATTATATTAATAATGATGATTTATTTTATGCAGACTGTTTGTTTACAACTTATTGTCAAATGTCCCACCATATTTCAGTATGCAGCACAGACCATAAGTTTCCACAGTGGACGGAGATGACCCGAACACAAAGAACAAGAAGCGGGAACATCACAAGCTACATTTATTGAGGAACAAGTAAAAAGTAGAGTATGTAAAAAAATACAAAACCTGCTTCATATATCTCTAATAAAGTCAATACAAAGTGCATAGCTACCATACATGCCTGCAGAGTACGACAACTAAGGGACTACGCTGAAAAAAAAAGTATGTATTGGGCATGATTTTTACCTGAAGAAAAAAAAATGATACAGCTACAGTCAGCATATTCCTAAACATGCGTTTGCAAACCAAAAGCAGAGCCAGACTCGTTTAATATTTGTATGAGGTTGAAAAATGAAATCTGTGGAAAGCTGTAGTGCTCATACTGGGCCTCAAGGATCCCCAGACAGCCCACATTTTTGCCTCCAATCCAACTTTCAACATGCAAGGACACAGCAAAACATAGGGGCTGTTTAGGGGTCCCTGAGGACGGAGTTTGAGAACCACTGGTGTAAAGCTATTAGCTGTGTTTGATGGATTGCTCCTGCTGCCTATGAGATTTAAACCATGTGTTGCAAATAAATATGAAATAAATAAAACAGAGAATATAATTACTGTTCAGTTCATCGTCTTAAAGTATTTACAAATAAAGTAGTATACTGTGTCAGAGACGCTTGCAGAGGAAAGAATCAGAGATTTGGAGCTCCATGTAGACACCCAGACAGCTGAAAGTGGAAATCCTGTAGAGATCAATTCAGCAACCGGACCAAGGAACCACCACCACCAATCAACACACCGATTTACAAATACAAGAAAAAACTGGGGGAAAAAAAGTTGTCAGTCAAGATCCAGAACAAGTACAACCATTGGAGCTGTTTGGCCAAGACCTGGCCAGCCTTATTCATCACACATATCAGTTACAAATATTTATACATTTGGTTCGAGAGGAATGAAGGAGCTCGCACTAAAAACGGTTGTATCATCAGTACTGACATATGCTTAAAGAGTATTTAGAAGTCTGCAGTATAGTGCCCTCTGTTGAACTACAAAAGAAAAACATGCAGGTCAAGAATGAGTGTCTAACCAGGGCTTTTCTAGATTTAGCAGGATTACAGATCTTTAGGAAAGGAAGGAAACTCTGAGGGAAAAAAAAACCTGTAAAAAAACGTCTAAGCCATTACAGGGACTAGACCTCTCAGTATTTTTCAATACAGAATGTATGTTAATATAAGAAAAAAAGAAGAGCTTCCCTGAAGAAACCAACCAAGACACAAAACAGGTATCTAATCACTCACAAAAGACCCCAAAACATTTTTAACCCTTAGAAAACATCAAAACCATTTTAGTACTGTATTTACATACGCAGAAAAAAGACCAGAGGATCGCAGTTTGTGAAAGAGTGTATAAGTGAAATGAATAAATAGGACACACTATTCTGTGTTTCATACATAATTTTCAGCCCCTCTGGCTGATCTAATTCATACGTATTAAAGTCCACAAAAAGAAAACTTGGTATCTTAGAACAGCACGTTGCATTGAATCAATTTTTGTCCTTTTCTTTTTTTTTATCTACAAAAATATAGATATATATATTTATTAGAGCTGTATCAAAACCTGCCCGAAAGGTCAGATAAAGCAAATAAAAAATAATTTTAAACTCTTTGAAGGCCATGCAGTATTCATGCAGATTCTCTTTAGGACAATGGCTTGGCTTTCATGCATGAGGTGGATATTGCTGAAAATGTACAGCTCTGAATATTTACATGTTTTTTTTTTAATTTATTTTAAAAAAAGGGGTTTTTTCTTTCCAGATTTTTTTTTGGCTTTTTGGTTGCTTTTGCTTAGCTTGTCTCAGCAGCACTCTAATGCTGAGTGCATACATGTGCAGTGAAACACTGAACTGGGATCAGTTTTGCTGACTGGCCTACAACGTCTGAGGTCAGAACAGAAGAGAGAACTTTCGCTGAAATCAGTGCTCGAGTCTGAGTTCCAAGTCTGGAGGACAAAATAAATAAAGCCTGAGACACAGAGAGAAAGGAGGAGTCAGTGAGGAGACAAAGAAAGGACTACACAGAAAATATAGAATAAAAGACACAGAGAGAGACAGTGTCAGAGCGAGAGTGAGACAGAGACAGAGAATTAGTTTATGGCTCATTCCTGTGAGTAAAAATCTGCTAAAATAGACTTTCCTCTGAGCACCTCATCCCCCTCTACATCATTCTGACACGTGCAGATCCAGCATACTGAACAGGACAAGTTTAAACAAAGATTATTACATCAAAAAGTGAAGAAAACATTGGATTAAGGAATTTGGGTAACAGTAAGGAGATCAATTAAAAAACACACACATTAAACAAAGAAATCAAACATAATGAGCAGATTCATAAAGCAACAGAAGCCCACCCCACCCACGTCAACAAAACAAACCCAGAAAACATAGACAAGGTTCCAGCTGCTCTTGATTTCAAGGCAATCTGAGAGGACTTCTTTAAGAGCGCCCGGAGACCACATCAGTCCCAAAACCCTCAAAGGCTTCCTTAGAATGCCGAATCAGTTCTCCAAGAAGAGCGGTCACCACTCCTCCTCCTCGGCCTCCGTTTTGACCGGCAGAGGGGGAGAGAGTGGCTGTGGGAGCGAAGACACCAGTAGGCTCTGACCAGCTTGCGCCTCCTCTTTCACCAAATCCACATCCTCTTCCTCCTGCTCGTCTTCCTCTTCTTGCTCTTGCACCCGTTTCTTCTGACAGCAGGGCTTGTAGAGGTGGGGGTCGATCAGCACTTCTCCAAAGCGGCCTTTGTAAATGATGCCGCAGCAAATCCGCTGCCTAAAGACAGTGCACACACAACTCACATGAGCCAATCACCCTTCACACCAGATTCCACAGTACAGCAGGTTACACTGTTATTATTGCACATTATTTAAACTGTCTCTATATCTATATGCTTTCCAGCGCCAGTCATCACTCATTTGCTCAAACCTGTCTAGCACGGATGCACTCAAACTTGTAGGGAATACAATGTAAAGAAATGACTTTTCATAACCTTTCCAGGACTTTTCCAATGAAACACATGCACTCAAGTTTATTATGAAGTTATGAATCGTATGTCTCAGTAATCCCAATTAGAATACTACACACAAGTGAGCAATGCAAGCCTTGACCCACGAAAGGTCCTTACACTAACAATAAATAAAGACCGATTAACACATAAAGACCTTTTCCAGTACGTCAGGTCCAGGAAAGAAAAGACAGGGGATCGCGCGGAGCCAGGTGCAAGCTCCGAGTCAGAGCCGTCGTCTGATTGGTTGCTGTAGCTGGGAGACTGGGCTGGGCTGGCACTAGAGGTAGTGCTGTGAGCATCAGAGTCTGTTTAAGAAGTTCAAAACATCACGTCAAAAAAATGGCTTCTCAAAACAACACATATTACACTTGGTCAGACAAGATAGACTTTCAAGAAGCTTGAAATATTTTAGAAGTAATTGCTCCAAAATTTAAAAAGGCAGCATATGTATAAGATCATTTTAAAAATAATGATCTACATCTGCATGCAATTAACTGTACATAGAACACACACAGGAACTGTTTACTTACTGATTCTTTTCAGTTCATTCTGCACTCGGCAGATTTGGCTTGGTCTGATTCTCCTGGAGAGAGACTTCACCTTCTTAGACTTCACAGTCATCTTCAGACTGGGTCCACCTCGCGCATCAACCACCTGTGGAACATCAGTATCAAGATCTTAGGCCAGAGAGATTTTCAAACCGCATTGTGTTTATAATTAGTTAGGAAACTCCTGATGAGTGGACCTTGTCTGGGTGCAGGGAGCTTACATGATTCCAGTTCTTTTTGGATCCAACCGGGAGTTTCTTCCAGCGTTTCACCAACAGCACACAGGCATTGCAAATTTCTCCAGAGCGTGTTTCACCAAGCCTGCAGCAACATCAGAATGTGTACAAAAATATATTTAAATATATAGTGTGTGTGCATGTACACACTAATAGTGAAAAACAAAGCCTAAAAATGCCTATTTTTATAGTGTAAAATATAAAATATGCTCCCAGAACACTTTAGTTTCATTTTAAACTCTGTTTAATGCATTACCCTTAAAGAAAATGTAAAGGCAAACCAAATTTAAATTCGAGATATGCAACACAGAAGGTTGCGGGACAAAAGTATTCAGACACTGTAGTGAGGTGAACGGTTTTTGGGGAACAACGCCTGATCTACTCGGGCTAAATATACTAATGACCTTGGAAAGGTCTCCTGAAGATCTACCGAACTGTGAAGTTTGAAGTGTCTGAGTGCTTTCCCCGCTGAGATATGCAACTCGGAATGTTGTGGGACAAAAGTATTGGGACACCGCGGCGAGGTGTAAACAACCAGAAAAATGTATTTATTGCCACAAAAAAGGTGGAGGATACTCACAGTTTCTGCGCTATCCGCGTAAAACTGGGGGATTACTGTATACACATGTATCCGTTCCGGGGTTCTGTCAAAACATGACACCATGCCCTTCTGCACATGTGCAGTTCCACAGTCTTTGCATTCAGTGCTACCTTGACTTATCTGTGCTACCTTGCGTTGGGGTTCCCGGTTTACTGTGATTATAATCTTATCAGCTCTTTTAATAGTTACTTTTAGCTTGCACATGTACTTGTTTGCTGATACACAGGCTTCAGTGCACAGTTTAACAGCAGACCAGTGCATGTCGCTGCTCTGGGGTCTGTGTCAATGCAGTCGTTACATAAGCAATTTTAATAACGTTTCCTGATTCTAAAATGCCTGTTTTCTGCAGTTTGCAGAATACTATCTGAAACTAGGAAACATCAGCACTGCACAGAAAACACCACTAGCTGGAAGCATGGCACGATCTGAAGTAGCCCGTGTCCTGGCTGTATAAATAGGCTCTGTGCACCTGTAAAGAAGTCTCTATCTAGGATATTATGTAAATAAACTACATGCAGATTATTTGTCCATTTCTCATCATTATTAGCGTTAAACTGCATAAACTGAAAGGGAGCAATTTTCAGAAAGGCAGTATAATTCATCACAACACCAGGACTAGTATATTAAGTGGTGACGTATGAATGAAACATGCGAGACGCTGAGTGCACCGCACCCCATGTTAATAACACTTCTGACACCAGGGGCCGGTATGTACATTGTCTTAAACCGCACCTTATAGATGGACTTCAATGTTCTTGCTGAGAAAAACATGACCTTATTCCATCAGCCTATTAGGCCATATTTTTCATTGCTCTGACCATTACCGCACGTTACAGCGTAAAAACAGTTATTAAATAAAAGACGTTGAAAGTCTATAATTCATTCACTCATACGTAAAAATCCATTTAAATTTGTACATTTTTTTACAGCAAAAATGTGTGCGACTAATGTAGATTAATTAATCACAGAGCTAGTAATTCATTCCATCCCATATATATATATATATATATATATATATATATACACACACACACATATATATATATATACACATACACGCGTACGTATAAATATATATATATACATATAAACCATCTAAATTATTCAGAAGTCAACCCTGCTGAGTACTGATGGTATTATGTAACACAAGAAAACCCATAGTTAGACCTCATTGACTTACCCAAAGCAGCTCTGGAAGTCTCTTTCGTAGCGTTTGCTGTCTGTGAAACGAGAGCTCGAAGACTTTGCTCTACAGATACAACAACCGTCCAGACTGCGGTACATCTTCGGCTTATGAAAACCAAACATCTAGAATGGGAAGGATGAGATCAGTAAGCGCAGAACTGTATAAGCTGTAACAATAAATTACCACGTTTCAATAAATGCAAACATTGTGTGCAGCCGTTTACGGCATTTAGCAGACGCTCTTATCCAGAGCGACGTACATAAATGCTAAAGTAGTCCACAACTGTTTCTTAATACCTGTCAAGCTATATTTAACTAAACAGCTATTTAACCAAGTTACTCCTAGCTAACACACCGTAACAAACCCTGTCAATGACAACCAATTCAAGTTAAACCAATGCAATAAATCACTTTTCCAGCAGTCTTAGCAGTCTGCGTTTTAGAGATAACAGTTTGAGTGACACGTAATAAGCATACTTATCTGAATTCATGCCTGCATTTTTTTGCAATAATCACCAAACTACATATTCTTTCGGTGTGTAGACTGACTTGGCAGGCCGGGCTATCAACTTTTTTAATCACCTCACATTGTTTGAAAAAGAACAGGGTTACACTAATCAGAGGGGCAATAAGATAGCGGTTATTTTTGTGTTTTCCATAGCAAGTATGTTTAGCCGACTCCATATACATGAATTACAAGAAATTAGCACTGCCGCTGAAAAACTGGACCCTGGGTCTTTGAATTGTCGTTTTGTCATGGTAATCACTTTTCGTTATTTTATGATTTAGCTGTGCAGTTGCTTTTATGAGTTTTAGTTGCGCAACGCAAACAAAGCAGAGTTTTTTCTAAAGCATAGTAAACCATTCAGAGAGACAGAAACAAAGATAGAGAGACAGAGAGAAGTGGGTTAAGTCACTGTCAGTGGCCTGTAGACTCTGCGGCTGAAACTCTCCGTGTATAAGAATAGAATGCCTGGATACCAGTATGCTCAAGCGCTACTCGCTCAAAATACATTTTAAACCAGTGCTTTTAATTGTCGAGCCTCTTTCTTTTCGTTAACGACTCCCACTGTGTGATGAGAAGTGTGTTAGAGACTCCGGGACGGAGTGTGTCCCCGGGACTCCGCGGGCTGGTGTTAGTCTGACGTATTTTAAACATGGCCGCGCTGCTCTGAGGGAGGAGGGACTCTGAGCTGGAGAAACAGACCTACGCGACATCGTGGCCGCAAATGTCGCCAAAACTGCCTCAAAACCATCTCGAAACAATCTCAGTCTGGCTAGTCAGGAGCCCGGAGGAGGCTGCATGCCATGGTTTCGAGCAAAAGGCTCAACATCGTGTCCGAACCGAAGAAGTGGCTGACCGCCTCGTCGCGGAAAGCATGGCGCGCGGACACGAACACATACACGCGCACGCACGCACAACACCGCAGTACAGGAGCTCGGTTCAGACTCTGGTGTCAGCATAGTGAGTGTGTTGGGGAGTTTAGGGGCTGCAGTACACTGCTGTACTCGGTTTTCCAGGCGGCGGCTCTGTCTCCTCACCGCCGCAACGCAGCCCGGCTTCAGCAGCGGAGCTTCACAGAAGGAGCCAAACGCAACACAGCAGTTACTCAGTACACGACACTACATGGACAAAAGTATTGGGACGCCTTACAATTACATCAACAGGGACTTTATTGACACTGCATTCAAATATTGAGACTTTAACATGACGTTGCCCTCTCCCTTTACAGCTATAATCGCTTCCACTCTTCCTGGACGGTTTTCCACAATATTTTGCAGTGTTTCTGTGGGAATTTATCCCCAATCATTCTGTAGAGCATTTATGAGGTCAGGCACTGATGTTGGACGAGAAGGCCTGGCTCGCAATCTCCGATCCAGTTCATCCCAAAGTTATTAATGGGGTTGAGGCCAGGGCTTTGTGTGGGGCAGTCAAGTTCTTCCACACTGAACTCAGCTAACCATGTTTTTATTGAGCTTGCTTTGTGCACGCTGGAATAGAAAATATTTTTCCGCAAACTGTGCACACAAAATTGGAAGTATGGTGTTGTGCGAAAAGTCTTGTACACCTGTGATAATGGGTATGACTGAAATGTTTGAATTCAATAATTAAGAGGAATGTCCCAATAATTTGGCCATATAGTGCAGATCTACCTTCTCTCATCTCTGAGTAGGGGGAAAGGGCTGAAGCTAAAGGACGAGAATGTCTAAAAACCGTAATGATGTTAAAAGTAGTTTAGTATTGAGCACATTGGGCTTTACTTCTGCAAATTCGAGCGCAACCACTTTGCTGTACTGAATAATGATGGCACAGCGCTCTTAAAATGCAGGTTTGTTTTGAAGCACACCCACCAGCGGAGGAGTAGGTGTGCGAGAGATGAGACCACACACGCACATGCAGCAAGTCGGGCGTTTAAAGCTCTGCATCACGGAACCGAAATAACATATAGAAAACAATACAGTTTTGTTACAAATTATGCACTTTTGTAAACACAGGCACCGTGCGGAAACTGCCCTGCACGGTTGTTGATGGGAGAAGTTCTCGGTCCGTGCTGAAGTGAGCTGCGTACTTTCTCCCGAGCTGAAAACGCAAAGCTCTGCGCGTTAAAGGGACGGAGCGACTCTCCAAGGGCACGCCTTTAGTCCACGCGTGTACCATGTTGAAAAAAAGTACATCAGACAGCTAAAATCGAGCTGACTTCGACCACTACAGCCTCCATCAGTAAGAGGGTGAGGTGCGCGCCATAAAAGATGGCATGCCCCGAGTGGCGAGCAGCACACGTGCCTACTGCGTACAAAAGACATGGCGCACGGAGCGCTGGAGCACTTCACAGTGTAGTCTAAACAAGCAATAGAAGTGACCTCCACTAGATTACAGTTTCCAACCTCTGCCGTGCAGTCAAGCTGGGTCTCGCATTTCCACACTCCAAAACTTATTCGGGGGCCTCTCTCTCCTCGTCTCTCTCCCTCTCCATCGCTATCGCTATCACTCAATTGATGCACTGTCCTCCCACAGCGCGCCAAAAACAGAACGGTTAGTCGACAAAAAGTGTCTCTTCTTACCTTGACCACCTCCAAAACACGGCGATGAATGTGAATCGCGCACTAAAAGGCAGAAAGTTGCGGAAGGCTGCAACCGTTTAGCGCTAAAACAATGCGCCACCTCCGAGCACGCCGCTCCGTCCGGACCGTCTCACTTTCTGTCTGCACGTAGTAACGCGTCTGCGCATGCGCCGGTCTCCGGCCTCCATTTTCTGATTTTCTTCAATCAACCTTATTTGCATACGCCGTTGACGTAACGCCGCGTCCACGTTTTTATTGTCCATATATGGAAGAGAAACATTACGCGGGAAGCGAGGGCGGGTCCCGTTGCTAGGACACGCAGCGGTTCAAATGCGTGCGGGTGGGAGGAGCCGCTGATAGGTTACTACAGCAGCAGCAGAGATTCGGGCTGAGCTTGAAACAGCACACACTGACAAACGACAGAGACACGGCACGACTAAAGACAAGTGGACACAGCGTGACGACTAAAGATAACTACAGAGGCAGGGGGACACAGAGTGACCACTAAAACCAACTGCCTCAAACATGCTCTGTGTTACAATTCTGCCTTCCAGTTCTGACTCATTAGACAGCGAAGCATGAAGGCAGCTGCCTTCAGTTTAGGACACAGCCATGGAAGCAAAACCCAGCAGTCTTTCAGCTCCATGCCAGGCTGAGAAAGAGGCTGGTAGACCCGGGATACTGCTGCTGCTGAATACATGCAGAGCTGCACCTTCTTGTATCGAAGTGTATTTCTGCTGCTCTTTTCTCAGAGCTGACGATTTACATCTGAAACCCAAAAACTAGGAGAACTGGATCTTACCTCGGAGTTGTATTAGAAGCGTTATAAATTTGTCATTAATAAGGTCTAGTGCCGGACTGGTGCCCGGTGGGCCGATAGGAAATTTGGGCCGGTGTTCCAAAAATGGCCGGTAAGATTTTTTGTCCCTGTGCAGCCCGGATAAGGTTTAAATGGGTAAAAACGCCTTTGGTCACAGAAAGAAATAATAAAAAAAAACATGAAATAAATATGTAGTAATAAAAAGTGCAATTTTTTTTAGAGTATCAAAGTGGTTATGTTTGTGGAAATGCTCTGTCTCATGGTCAATGCTATCCTGTTGGCTGTAAAAAAGTGGCACTGTCTATTTACTTAACACATTACATGTTCCACTGTTTGAGGGTAAACACAAATGTAACAAAATATCTGTAACTATAAAGCCTTTAAGCACTTAATATGATGTGCGTAATTTCGGTTTAACTGCTCTTTTGTCTGAGACCAAAGGGCTCTGATAGCTGGTTATTTTTATACTGAACTGTAATATATGCATTTGCAAGTCATTTTTATGTAAAAGTTTACCCAAGTGGGGCTTTCTTTGAAACGCTGCCTAGACAATGCCACATAACAGCAGTGCTTTCTGTGTGGGCAGGCTTGTACTTGAAGATGGGGGACATAAGGAATCTTACATGACAAACACAGGTTTGTTTATTTGGGCTGGGTTTCACTTTCTGCTCCTGTCATTATGCATGCCCCAGACTAGACTGAGATAAACTGCACTGCACGCTTTATGTATACATGTATAAAGGTTTGCACACTGATCAGCACGCTTTAAGTCCAGTAAGTTGAGAGATGAGGTCTCCTTGGATCGACTAGTTTGTCCAGTACATCCCTCACATGCTTAATTGGACTGAGATCTGGGTAATCTGGAGACCAAGTCAACACCTTTTTGTCACATTCCTCAAACCATTCCTGAACAGTTTTAGAAGTGTGACAGGGAACCATGAAGTTAGCCCTGTCACTTATTGCACATATTATAGTTCAGTATAAAAATACCCAGCTATCCAAACCCTTGGTCTCACACAAAAGAGCAGGTAAACAGCTGGTAGCCTAGTGGTTAAGGCGTTGACCCTATGGTCAGAAAGTCGGGGGTTCGAATCCTAACACTGCTAGTGGCACCACTGAGGTCCCCCTGAGCAAGGTACCGTCCGCACACACTGCTCCCCACTGCTTGACTTGGGGAATGGGTTAAATAGAGAAGAATTTCATGTGTTCATACATGGCAGAATTTTCACTTTCACTTCATATCGAGTCCCAGGACTCAAGGCTACTCAGAGCACCACACTGCCTCCACTGGCTTACCTTCTTCCCACTGTGGAGTTTAGGGTCATAAGAGACATATACTGCTGTAGACATCATGGCCACTTTCTTCCTTTGCTCCATGGTTCAGTCCTGATCGTCTGTGGTTGCACAGCAAGCTGTGTTGTTCTCATGCCTTTCCATCATAGGCAGCATTAACTTTTATCAGTATTTTGTGCTACAGTAGCTCTTCTGTGGAATCAGACGGGCTAACTTACTCTCCACCCGCATCCGTGAGCCTCGGACACCAATCACCATGCCCTTCCTTGGACCACTTTTGGTAGGTAGCAACCATTGCATACTGGAAAGACCCCACAAAACCTGCGGTTTAGAGATGCTCTAAACCGCTCTAAATCTTTTTCCACAGTCGTTTTTCTAAACTGTCTTTATCGGTTACAATTAAACTGCCTTTTTCGTTACTATGGTTTTAATATGAACGTAAAAGACCTCAGCTATGATTCTCAGCTCTGAGGGATTCATTCAAAAAGCAGTCCAGGCTGAAACTCCTTAACTTCAGTGCGAATGGGCGGGGCTAACCTGTTATGTATGTGATTGTTGACAAGGAGTTCAAACCAAGCCATTTTCACTCTTCGTTTTCATATATGAACCATATGGACAGATTTCATACATCAGCAGATTACAAAAAAGGAGAAACAGTTTCCCATGGGCCACTTTCTTCAAAAAGGGTCACAGATGTATAAACAGAGGACACGACTTTGAACATACTGAGCGATTTTAATGAGATGTTTCATAAATATCATGAACATAACAGCGATCAATTACCCATTACTGACAGATGGAAGAATCCACTCATTCCAGTTTTCCCAAGAAGGAAAGTTCACAATGCAATAAAGAGGAGAGGAAAAGATATAATTGCCTAAGTAGGATAAGAGAGAGCATGGTGAGACCCTGGAACGGGTCTAAATAAGGACAAGGACTGGAGTTTGAAATCTGACTAATCTAAGCTACAGCTGCAGCTCCAAGCTCTAAATCAAGTAGCATGCAATAGCACTGAAGACAAAAGGGAATGATCCAGTGTTTTATCTTTTCTCCACAACGCAACAGGCAAAGAAGTGTATTAGCGACTTGGGGGTTGGGGGGGGGGGGGTGGGGTGGTGGTTCAGTTCCTTCTTACACAGGTAAACATTTACTGAAAATACACACAGTTTGAACAAACAGAGACTAATTAGGAGATTATGATACACCTGGAAATAAATAACTGATACAGTATCACATCAAAAAGATCCAATTCAGCACAGACTGCAAATCAACCAGTGTCACAAACAGTGTTGTTAAAAAGAAAAGAAAAGAAATACACGGAGAAATCATCCAAGGTATAAAAAAAAATGAAAGCATGTTTAAGTTCTGTCATGTGCCCTCACATCCTTAAACGAATAAAAATTACATTTCATTTGAAATTAAATGAGATCACTTAACATCTTCTGAAGCAATTAGCCAATGACTTTTTTATTTTTTTTATAACTAACCATTATAAACTCCTCGATTCCTGCAGTTATTTTCAGTCCAAGATACTTATACATTTCCATTAACATCCCAGTATTTAAACGTTGTATCTCTATGGCTTTAAAGCCCCAGAGTGTTTTAAAATGACTTGAAAAGAAATAAATCAGATTGGGTTTGTCAGAGATTCTGTGGCCTGTTGCAATACCGCCTGGAGAAAGGTAACAGGCCAAATAACACTTATTACACAATATCCTCACTGGGGCTTTAACACCTATGACAAATTCTGCATGGAGGAAAATATGGCATGGTAAGAAAGAGTAAGCTATAAATGAGGGCACGAGACGCCTGGGTGCATTATTGCTTTTCTATTTCCAGTGTTTTCTCCTCAATATAAAATTCAAGCTTGATGCTGATTTATTTCAACTCAAACCAAGTTAATACTGATAGGCAAAATAAATCTCTTCCTGTAAATGTTTTTCCTATAAGCATCTCTCCCACACACACACACACACACACACACACACTTTGTGTTGGTGTCACTGGAATGTAATTTCCTTTAATCTACCACAGGCTCAGCTCGACCGATCCAGCTCTCGGACGACCACTTTAAAGTATTTAAAGCTGTGCGAGTGTGATTTAGCTTCAGCTCCGCACTGTAGGAAGGAATACAGCTACACTACAAGCCGGTCAAAGCTAAAGGTATGACACAAATAACAATAACAGCTATTCTCTAATACTTTTCAGCAAATGCCTCTGTTTCGGGTTCTTCTGAACCCAATATGACGCAATCTAAAGGTGTCTGGAGGTCTGAGGGATGAACACAGGAGGAGACAAGTCTCTGCTGTTAAGCGCCCCACTAAAACATAGAAGGGGATTCAGAAACAAATCCACAGATCTTTTTACAAAAACACAGGTCCTTTTGGATTGAATGGATATAAATGAAGACGGCTTCTGCTAGGAATCCAAACAGCATAAGAACCTTTAACGCTGCTACGAAACGCCTTTCTCTGCGTGAAGCGCAGTCCTGCAGGGTTTGGGAGTTGGCTGAATAAAAGCTTCCTTTAGTCTTGAGCACTTTAGTCTTGGGTTTGAGAATAGCTCGTGGAGCCTCTCCAGCCCCAAAAGCTCCAGGAGTGCCAGAAGAGGTGAGGGATGCTGAGCAGAGCCTGAAACAGGTTTTGGAAGGATTACAGGTCCACACCCTTAGTGAGAGAGGTTTCCAGAGTGATGGGGAAGTCGTGGAGCGAATGTAGGACACCGATGAGAGAGCTGACAGCGGTGCGGTCACGCAACAAAGCCGTCTCTTCATACATCCGCGTAATGATTGGACACTCTACCAGCAGGGGGAGCCAGCTGGACAGCAACCGATCCCTGTACAGACAGGGAGAGAATAAAGTTCTGAGTTAAAGGGCCCTCATTATAGAAACCATGTTTTGCCTTTATAGCATTTATCAAACACTTGTTATTCATTTTTTGGTGACATAACTTGTTCGTTTTCCAGCCTCTCTTTAAATTAAAAAAAGGGTGTATTGTTTTTCTGTGCCTTTAGGACTCATATGTAAATGTTCTGGGCTTGCTTCAAAAAGTATTTTGGGCTTAAAGGCAAACCTTTTAGGTCTATTTTAAATGCTTAGAAATGCAGGAGAAGGAAAACTTCACACTCCCTCGCAAATGTTTGTATTGTCTTGAAAGTTACATTTGATTTCCCTGAGCTTCCATGAGTGGATTAAGAGGTACATTTTGAAATGTTACATTTACATACTGAAACTATATAAAAACTGCCAAAACTGTGAACGAGCACAAGAGATAAAAGATACAAACTAGAGAAAAAGATACACGGAATATACACATTTGTGTAGATAAAGTCCTGTAGAGGTGCTTACCTTGCCCCAAGGCAAATCAGAAGCTGGAACTTGCCGTCCTTGCCGATGTTGCGTGATGTGTTGTTGATGGCACGGGCGTACCGGCAGAGAGAGTCACAGGTCAGGCCAAGGGGCTCGGCTGTTTCCTGCAGGTCCCCCATCTGATCAGCACTCTCCATATATACCACTGCCCTCTCTGCTCAAAACACATACATCCAGGCAGGGATCAGTGTAGCAATTCAAACCATTCTACAATTGTTCATTTTACATTATGTGCATTATACATTCAAATTGTATTTTATTTTACTTGTTTGAGTGGTTTTATGTACCAAAATCAGTTCCTTTTACATTATTACTACATTATTATTTCCAAACTCTCTTTTCCTCTAAGAAATAAACAGGCAGGTTTTGTTAATGTACCTTTAGTACTAACAAATGGGAACCAATGTAATCAATAAGTAGAATTTATTAATTTGTATATAACAGTGTTCAATGATCTTATCCACTGTGCAAAACTCCAGTCTCTGTATTTACACAGGCAGCACTGAATTGACAGTGGAGAGACTCATGGTGGAGTGCTGTACATCATAAACAGGATGTCCTGCTTTAATAGTCATTTTGAGGACTTTTCACATCCAGTTTGTGTTCCTGATTTTTTTTCACTGAAATCTCCACCTATAAACTTTTCAAATACTTAAGAATGTGCGAAGAGAACTCCTAGTGGAAGGAGAAATGTATGCAGTAAGGAAAGGCGATGGGGAATTATCGTGCATCTTAAATGTAGTGTTTTGTGATATGAGCCCTTTGTCCACCATTTCTCTTCTAAAAAGTAGTAAAAAAAAAAGAATGCTTTGTCCATTTAGGTGACTCAGATGACAAAAATGTGCAATATGCCACTGCTTCCACTAGAGGGATCTGAGACAAAAACAGCTGAAAAGTGGAAAGATGATCAATTTCTCATGGAAGCCCTTTGTGCAACCCTGCATCATTAGCCAACATGACCTACTGTGTAAGCACCAGGTCCAGTGTTTAGGGCTAGAGAAAAATTTCCTTAACACTAAACATCTGGCTGTGACACAGACATGTGTGAAGGCGGTACGAAGTCAGAAGCCAAACTTAATTTATGTGCTTGAACACACACATTATACGCTTCCCAGGGACGCAGGAAGGCGTTGTAAGCTTAAGAAATGGTAAGCAGCCTATAGACGGTGATTTCAGGCAAAATGATTTGCCATTTGTTCCTATATAAACTTTCCTTTAAAAATTGTTGTTGGTAAATGCTCATGTGCTACAATGTGGCAAGAGAAAACAATCTATACACAAATGACATCAGTCCACCGAGGAACAACCGGTCCACGGCACTGCCTCATTCTGGATGTTATAGCTCTTCTTTATATATATATATATATATATATATAAATAGTCTTTGTTATGTTCAAATAATTTTTAAAGTTCAGTTTAGTTGTACTCTCAGCACCCTGGTTGCTGAGGCTTCATATGAATGGCATGTGATTTAGATCACATTTTCTACTAGTTCTACTATGAGCTTACCAATAAAGTCCCACACAAAGATATTTTTCTGGAAAAGACGTGCTGTGCGAAAGCCATGGTGGAAGAACTGCTCCAGTGCTCCCACCAACCCTCCTTCACCACACAGCAAAACAGTCAGACTCCCTCTCTGACAGGGAAGAGGAGGCAGAGTCAACGAGAGTACACACAAAGTAGTAACACTTCTGAAATCCCACACTCACTCACACACATGCACACACACACACACACACACTCACCTCCTTCTCTGGTTTGTGAAAATGTTTGAGGATGTTGTTCACTGCCTCACTAATGGCCTCCTGTATCTGATCTATAGTTGGTTCTAGGGAGAAACCAAAACAAGTTATAAAACCCCGTCATTCTGAAACAGCTATCAAGGAATTCTTTAAGGTTCCAAAAACCCAATGCATCATTTTTAAAATGTTTATATGGTGCCACATGTTCTCTGTTATACTTGGTGACAGTAAAGCATTTGCAAGATTTACCCAACACTGGGACTGTTACGTTTACATTACAGGACAGAAAATCTGCTGAAACACATCCATCATTATTTATGTAGCTGTGCAGCGTAAGGCTATGTTGTTAATCATCAATAACTGCCATGAAATGGACAAGTGGAAGTTATGGTATATTCTTCGGTTTTGTAAGCACAAGAGCTCCAAGCCACATCTGTTGTCTGAAACTCCAGTCTTTGTTTTTTTGTATAAAACTACGATGAGTAATTTTGTGAGGGAGTAGTCACGTGGCTACACAGAGAAAACACCAGTAGAAACAGTATCTTTCATTCTTAATGTTAGTCTTACGTTTGGTCATAATAAGGTCTTTTCACACAAATGCCCTTTATTATGAAACAAAGGGAGAGAAAAAAATGGAGCATTGAATAGTTAGAAAAGCTCTCCTTCTGTGTGAAGGAGTGTGAGGCTCTCCTTCAGCTCAGTGTTACAAACTGAACTGAACAAAACATGAGCTCTGATGTGAAAGACAGAATGAATGTATTCTGTAGTTAGTACATATGCTTTTAAAGCCCCTTGTTTTTAACATGTTTATTTTGCCTTTTAAACTCCGACTCGGAGCTGGGGTAGGTGGCCCTAGTCCCAAGCGAACCCACCAGTGTTTCTGGCGAAAGCTCTGACATCAGATCTCCTCACTGTTCACACTTACTGTTGCCTCGTCCTGTGATCGAGGTTATGCTGATTCGTCGAAGTTGTGAGGGTGAGCGCTGTGGAGGCGGGGTCTTGCTTCCTCGTACCACCTCCTCATCGCTGCACGGAACCACTAATTCACCGATCAGAATTCGCTCCAGACTGCCATCATCCACACCTTTACCGAGCCACCGGCCACAGGGGAACCTGAGGAGCGCAGCAGATCAAAAATAAGTTCCAAAAAATATTTATTATATTTTATTAAAAGGATGAAGACATTAAGTGCATAGCTCACTTGTATGTGTGTCCTGTTATCTCATTGCGGACCATCACACAGTCCACCAGCCACTTGGCCAGGAGTCCAGCGTTATCATGACCCAACTGCACAGTGGTCAGCTTTCCCAGGTTCTGGCACTGTATGGCACAGATACACACACACAAACACAAACAGAGCATGAGAGTCTATAATGTCAGCAATGCTAAGAAGGTGTCTCAAAGTGGCTGAATAAGCATTTGAGAGAGGGTGTTAGTAAGTGAAGGGAAAAGACAAGGCAAACACCACCTTTAAAGGAGTACTCCACCATTTTTTCAGCCTAAATGTCTGCCCATCCTACCCATCTCATTTCTAGTTATTAGCATCAATTACCATGAATGAACCACCTGTCCTTTGACTTCTATTATAAGACTGATTGGAGTCAGAGGGGTTTCTGTTCTTTTACCAAGTATAAGGAAACAGTCCTAAATGATGGTATGTGGTAACTGATTTTATGATCCAGATGTAGCAGACAGAGAACAGGCTGAAGAATGCTGGAGTATTCCTTTAAACCCAAGTGGGAACATTTGCTTTATTGATGTTCAAGCCGAGGCCACCTGCAAGTGGATCCTACAACACTAATCTACACTCTCTACTTATGTACAGCACTTAGCTATGAATCTGCTTTGCGAACACATAAAACCAGAATGTCTAATAAAGCTACATTAAGATTTTAAAACACTAACTGTATGTCATTTTCATGGAGACGAAAAACGGCCTTTACACTTAACGGTTTCTGCTTACTGCAGAAGAGCCCCAGTCTGTTTTCTATTGATTGCTTTACACACTGTTTTACACTCTGAGAGCCGGCTGCATGAAAATGACAAACAAGTAAGCAAGTAACTTCTAGAAAAATTCGAAGTCCACAAGAGTATCGAGAAGGTGCCAGTAAAAAAAGAACAGATAAGGAAATAAGAGAAGTGAACAGAGAGACAGTTGTGGATGGATGGAAGGAGAGAGAGAGAGAGAGGGAGAGAGAGAGAGAGAGATGGGGGAAAACATGGAGACATGGTTCTCCTAACCTTGAAGAGGGCGGAGATGTGCGTGTGAGGCCTAAAGGCAGACTAGGAAAGGAGACATGATGGGTTAAGGACATGATGGATGATTGACAGCATGAGAAATGGCAATGATTGGCTCTCCTCGCTTCAGCATCTCACTGAGACAAGACGGCATCACCACACACTCATCTCTGATTCTAAAGTAAGGCTCTCTTCAGAACATACTCTTAACACGCGCACATACAGACACTGTCTTCATCACCATGTCAAAAAATAAGCTGTTCTGATATTCAGCTGTCCACACTTCCATGGAGAGAAATTGTTTATGCTCCTTTTCGCTACCTTATTAATAGCTTATTATATTGTTAAGAAAATATTTACAAGAGAACGTGCCTCACAGTGTCATGTACCTGTGATATCCCAACACACCCCACCAGTTATCACACGGAATAAATCACCAGCTCAAAACTTCACCATCTCCCAAAATAAACAGCAGCACAACCATGAGTGCCATAAAATGTTTTTATACGCAAGTGACTAAAATGAGTAATTGTGTCAGTAGAATGACATTTCCTTTATATGCTTAACTTAATTCAACTCCACTAATAATATAATATAATATAATATAATATACAGTGATAATCCTGTAGTTTTCATTTGGTTTTGTCCTCATTTTTATTGTTTTGGATAATATGCACCAATGACTAGACACAGAAAATGCTCAAGGCTATAAAAAAACAGGCTGAAAGAGAAGAAAGAGGAGATACAGCTAGTTCTCATGACTGAAACGCAGATACACACTGCAGCTGTTCCCCAGTCACTAGCTGTTACCATGAAAACAGTTCAAGAACAGTGTGATGTCAGAGCACTCACATCAAACGTCATCTCCAGAACGTTCTTTGGAATCTGCATGATGCCGGAGTCGCCGAGTTCACCCGACACGCACACCCACGGGTTTGACGTCGTCATGGCGTTGCTCAGTTTCTTAATGGGGATGATGACAGCCCGATAGGGAATCACTGTAGTAATAAAACAAGACCCACAGCTTTACAGAGTGGCACATGAATGGGATATATTGTGAATGTCACACTAAAAGATGAAAGCAGTGAAAGACAGAGGAAAAGGTGAATAGGTAAAAAAAATTCTAATTGACACCAATTTCTATTCACCCCAGACGTGGTTGATCAGTTTTGCTTTTTTTTTTTTTTTGGTTGCCCAAATGATTTCCATAAA
>JBBPDC010000129.1:18456451-18474364 GCA_037974485.1 Hemigrammopetersius urotaenia
CACCCCCACCAAACAAAGGACAGCTCTTTGTTTCCCCCCAAAAACAACAGGCTTTGTTTTCACGAACTAGAGTCATATTTGTCTATATTTAAAGTGATCGTTGTCCTAGAAGCTGACTCAAGACGAGGCCTCCTTATGAATGCTTTATGAATGCCAGCTCTGGTATTACCTGTAATGGCTGCCCACAGATGTCTTGGTCATCTTTATATATGTTTTATAAGTGAGCCTAAAAGCTCACTGAGGAGTCTGTTCCACCTTAAAGATGATGTACTTTGCACTCCGGATGCACTTTGAGAGAGGTTTTGATTCAAGGCTTAACTAAAGAAGCAACATTTGGACTCTATTCCCTTTTAACTGACCGACCACCCCTGAGGTGTGTAGAAAATCTGATTTTTTTTGTTGTCTGACTATTCCTTTAATTTGCACACTTTCAGATACAGAACAGAAAAGACTTCTATCAAGGACTCTCCCTTCTAAAGAAAAATAAAAAATTCCTATTCAACCAAGGAAGCCCGCACAGTGCCAACACAATGTGGATGGCTCAGCCATGAGCTTTTATATAAACTCAAGCACACATCTGAGGAACACAACCATTTTTAACATTTGCCCCCAACAGACAGCAGCTTTATTTTAGATTTTATAAGGACATTTACACATAGAGCCATAACATTAAATATAAAGTGACTGTATTTATTTTGTTATTAGAAGGTACAGGGACAGCCGGGGTGAAGGGAGGAGACAGAGCCAGTGAGAGAAAGGAAAAGGAGAACAGGACACAGAAGAGATTAAAGGATGAGTTAAAGCTGAAAACGGTCATTTCAATTGCTTTTTGAAAAAGAAAAAAATCCTTTTCACAAAGCCATGATTTCATTGGAAAAGCACCAGTAAATGAAAACCCTGGTGTGTGCGTTTGTGTACTCACTGATGGTAGTGAAGACACTGGTGAAGCAGAAATAGTCCACGGCATTCAGACTCAGCAGATGAAAGAGAAATTGCTCCTTCTCCTCCTCACATCGTAGGAAGGCATAACGTTTATACAATTTCCTGCAGAGGTGTTAAACATTTATTACACCCAGACTACAGACATCACCTCACATTCACAATTTTAGACTATTTTTATTGGTTCATTCATCATGAACAATGTTCACATACAAAAAAAGACACATTGTGTAAATGGTGTAAACAAACACAGGTTACAAGATTAGATATGAAAGCAGTAAAATGTAGTCAGTAATTATGTTTACATGCACACTAACAGCTTGAAATCAGTCTAATAAGTCTAAAATTCTATAATTCTCACTTAACTCTTGCACAGAGGCGTTCAGTAGATTTTTACGATTATTGGGTCAATGGTTGTGACCAAAATGTTTCTTAATTTAACATCATAACACAAATAAACAGGTCTTCGATTTGATTAATCCTTTATATAGACCGTGTAAACCCTTGGAGTTTGGGTTCTTAGACTAAATCAGAATGTATGGAGTATACTGTGTGCAGGCAATGTGCAGACATACTTGGTTAAGGCCTGGTTGGACAAAAGCTGTTTCAGGTGCTGGGAGAGCAGCTTCTTCTCTAAAGAGAGCCGGATCCAGGCTCGTGCACGACCCACATCCGTCTTTATCTCCCCCATGTTCTGGATGTGCCTATAGGAGAAGGGAAGTGGGAGGAGGGAATGAAAGAAACCAAACGGAAATGTCTCTCACCACCTACCGCCTAGACATGGCTCATAGAAATACAGTTAGGTATTTTTAAAAACCTTTCTAAACATATACAGAGCTCTTAAATGGTTTCTGGCATCGTCTGATGTGGGTCAGGGAGTTTAAAAAGAGCTTTAGAAATCTCTCTGGGTCATGTCTTTCTGTGCCTGAAGTAATATTGTGGTGCTCATTCACCATCAGTGCAGAAACTAGCTAATATAGGTCATTCCAGGTTGGAGCAGAAAAGAGTAGCAAACCCTCCTAATAGTGTATTGAATTTTTAATTGTATCCTCTTAGGCAATATTTTGTGATTTCTTTATAAATAAACAGAGTAAATAAATACTTAAAATTGCCCCAAAAATATCAAATCATTCAGGACAGCAATACCAAAAACAGACATCAGTTTATTTCTATTTGAGTGTTCTACATTAACCACTAGGCTAATACTGAACACACAGAAGCAATGAATCACCCACCTCATGTCCTGCACCACAGAAACACGAAGTGCTGGAAGACCGATAGAAGACTCAGACTTCCGTCTCTCCTGTCCATTAGACACTGCAGTGGTGGAAACAGAGAGCATTAATGATGAATTAGCAGTGTGTAGGAGCAGTGTGAGTTACTGACAGAGGACAATTTTGTGCACTCAAACATTTATACTTATTTAGCTAAAATATTTTTAGGTTCTATCTAGCATGTAAAGAAAGAGTTAAAGGCTTAAACAGGTAAAGACTGATATCTTATTAGTACTGAGAACAGCATATTAAGGCAGGATAATCTAAACCAACGCATGTTTGTATTGTATGGCTGTGTGTTGTATAAGATGCCAGTACCTGGAGACTCAGCTTGTTGCTCCGCTTTCTCCTCTCTTGCTTGGTAATGAATTAAGTGGGACCACAATGCAGATTTTCCCTAAACACACACAAACATCAGTACATCTAACAACAATCAAGCAAATATATTTCATATAACACAAACACTGAAGCATATAAAATGCATTCGAGTGATTTGACCTGCACTGAGTATTCTTTTAAATGACAGGTGCTCATTCAGAATATTAAATGTGGGAGCATGTTTTTGTCATTTTGATTTGAGAGTGCACCAGTATTTACCTGTTTGACCTGCAGGCCGTGGCTCCATATTCTCTCCAGCAGGTCACACAGACTGGCTATTAGAGTGTTCTCTTCCAGCCCAGTGATATTAGCCTCTCCATGGCCCAGCTCCACAGCCTCCCGACCCATTTTCTCCACCAACATCCTCTTAGTCTGGACACACAGACACACACATTAAAGCAAGCTACTCTGCACTGCAGTGGGCATCTTCACCTTCAGTTAATGAAACTGACTACAAATGACTAAGTGAAAACAATTCAAGCAGACACAGATGTTATGTGCGAGTGTGTGGGTGGGAGAGACTGACCTTCATTCTGCACTCCTTTAATAAGCCCTCCACAAATTTCCAGTTGGTCTGTGCAATGACAGCTGGGGAGAGGTCCGACAGTTTGGGCTGTCTCAGATTCTTCCCTAGACTCCGGGCCTCCTGCATGTACTTCTACAAAAAGACACATGCATGTAAAATGTCTGTGTACATACACACATACAAATATTACTGTTAAAACTTTAAGACGAGTGCTCAAAATAAATATTTATAAAACAACAAATATCTGAGAAAGATGCTATTATTGATTCTTGCAATCAACATATGAAGAAATGAGGGGTGGCTCAAGACTCTTTTGTGCTTCTACACATAAAATAATTATTAAAAATTACATTAGTGACATTATATCAACAGCTTTGTTCCAGAATGATTACACAACATTTGAAAGAATTTTAAACTCACTCTCTCTCATGACAAATTATTTTTTTTCCCCCAATTAGCACCACCTAAAACTTCCCATGTACCTTTTGCGGTCACATTGTTGCAAATTAGCTTTCACCAAAACCACCAACATTTTAAATGGTATTCAGTTTTGGTGACAATGCTGTAAGAGTGCATTATGTTTAACCGAGGCCTGTCACAATTACAAAAATGTCTGCTCACAATAATTTGAGTTGGTCATGTTTCATAGTTATGGAAGGTCACAGTTTCATATGGCCTTCCATATGTTCACTACACAAATAGAACATGAATGTGGTGAACAGCTGGGTTGAAGCAAATGCATATAAAAAGAAGGAAACATTTTTAAGACACACTGTGGGTAATTGGTGCTGCAGCAGTTTGTAAGATTTGTTTATTATAACATTTGGTTCAATTAACACATTTGGAGGGCAGCAGCAATTATATTTGTTTATTTGAGTTATTTATATCCTCAGTTAAGAGCTGCCTGTAAGACAGCTGAGATGTAAGATGTCTAATCAGCAAACCTGGCCACAAACTTTAATTTCATACAATGAACAAAAATGACAAACTGTCAATCAGATATTTTTTGGCAATTTATGATCAGCTACATTTGTCTGATTGTGACAGACCTAGTTCAGCCGGAGGGAATACTGGGTTACGGCCTGTGCTTATGGGACGATGGAAGAGGTGAAGTCAGAAGGTAAGACTGGCTATAAAGGTGTAAAAGCAAAAGTTTTATCCAATCGTTAGGACACTACGGCAGCACAAGTTTGCAATTCCTACTGAAACAACTACAGTGTTCATACGGCTTTCACGCTAGGTTTCAGGTGGTTAAGGTGTTAAGGAGGTGCTGATTAAGGGTTCAGGCATGTTGAAACAGGGTTCAGCTGGTCACACAATGTCAGGCCTCAACATACCAGGCAGCAGGCTGAGAAGGACTTTTTGGGTGGCTTAACGGGAGGGGGTGGTGCTTTGTCCCACTCCCAGAATGCCATAGAGTTCTGCACCACCAGACACCCCTCCACCTGCTGCGGAGTGGTACAGCCCACACCCACAGCATTCAAATGATAGACACAAACAAAAGACAAGAAAAAGAAAGGAAAGAGAAGAAAGAAAAGGAAAAAGCCAGCATGCAGACAAATAAAGAAAAGATTCAGGCAAGAAGACTTGACTTAAGAGAAAACATTCAATTAAGGAAACAAACTTGGGAGAAGTAGCAGATGTCTAAGACTAACAGGAAAATGAACATTTAAAATGGAGGCAGCAGTTTCACAAAAATGTTTAACATCTGTTCCAAAACTTGTAAGTTGGAAATGCACACAGCACTTCGTGAACATACAATGCAGTCCAGCGATGGAATTGAAGTGGAAATAAGAGAAGTATAATGGCAGCTGAGGTACCATGTGAGAAAAACAGCCATTAGTAATGAGGAACTTCTAGCAAATTGCACATTAGTATGAAAACTATTACAACAATTAGTTTAGCTCTTTTTGCAATTTCACTTTAATGGACATCATTCTCCACAGCTGTTAAGTAATTTCACAATTCTGACTGTGAAAATGAAAGAATACACTGGACTCAACAGCTTGGAATAATAAGAGACTCCAGACTGAGGAAAGGTGACATTAATGACAGAGTGAGCAGGAGAGAGAAAAGGAAAATGAAAGGACACAGTCATCCTGTACCTCCTTGAGTTCATTGTCAAGCCCGAGAGGGTCAGGCTGCTGTCTGGGCCAGTCCCTCCGGCGTGGAGCTGGACCAGTGCGATTAGACCACCTGCTGGCAGACCACTTATTAGTCAGACATCACACGCACGCACGCACGCACACACGCACACACGCACACACGCACACACGCACACACGCACACACGCACACACGCACACACGCACACACGCACACGGTAGACCTGAGCTGCTGACAGGGTCACCTGTGTACTGTTTTAGATGGGGTTACGTTCCAAGAGCACCCCCATATAGTGAAAAACTCATTGTTGTGTTTGTTTAAAAAAAAAAGCCTATTTTTGTAGTGTAAACCCTAAACATGTCCCAGATATGCTCCCAGAACACTTTAATTTTATTTTAAACTCTGTTTAATGCGTTACCCTTAAAGAAAATGTAAAGTAAACCTGTATTCCCTGCCAAGGTATGCAACTCGGAGGGTCACAGGACAAAAGTATTGGGACAGTGAAGCGATGTGAACGGTTTTCGGGGAATAACTCCAGATCTACTCTGGCTAAAATACAAATCGAACTGTGGAGTTTGTGTCTGATTGTTTGCACCGCTGAGAAATCAGCTTGGAGCGCGGGGGCTCAACCCTGGTGTGGAATTTGAAAAAAGTGCTTCCAGGTCGGCTACAGTCTGCCCTGAGTCGCCTTGTGTGAAAATATATTAATTACCACACAAAAGTTTGGTTCTCAAAAAAATCTGCATGTCTGATTGCACCACTCCTGACCCGCATAAAATTACTGTAAAGATATTTGTTTTAAAAAAATGCTTTTTTGAAAACTTAGTTTGTAAAACTCACTATGTAATGAAAATTTAATTGAAATAAGAGGCAATGTGCACAAAGAAACAATGGCATTGAAGGGGTCACCTCTAGCAACGATTTTAGGTACGTAATTTCAAACTTGCCTATATCAGGTAAAGTCTTTAGGTATGTTCTATTTCCTGTTTTCTGATTAAAGAAACCTATTCATTAAAAGTTATGGATGCTAAAATATCTAAATTGGTCATAATGCATCCTTAGTGGATCATGTCACATTCACAATATGTAGCCTCACACAATGCAGTTCACTTCTTCTAAGTGGGTTATTCTAAGTTTAGTAAAAGCAGAGGCATGTTCTAAATGATCCTTCCTCAATCTTCCCTTTACACAGGATAAAGAAAGAGGACAATGGAAACTTTTAGTAAGGGTTATATAAAAAAGCTTTCAAGTAACATTTAATTACATATTCAATCATCATCATCATCATCATTATCATTACAGCATCTGTCTGCTAATCAGAGTTTATTACCACACGCTGCAGGTTCAGTAAACAGTATGGGCGGACTGGTTGAAGCGAGGAGGGACAGATTAGAGAACGTCTCTCTTGGTCTTTCACCCTTGTGTCTATTTGACAATGCGTCATTCAGTATCAAAACTCACTTATTGTTCGTCGGTCCAGAGGCGAGCACATCAGCCTGCAGCCTGGGGAAGAAGCCCTGCTGGTACTTGCCCTGGCCAATCTTCATGTCCAGTAAATG
Source organism: Hemigrammopetersius urotaenia (assembly GCA_037974485.1). Lineage (NCBI taxonomy): Eukaryota > Metazoa > Chordata > Actinopteri > Characiformes > Alestidae > Hemigrammopetersius > Hemigrammopetersius urotaenia. The sequence goes on from JBBPDC010000129.1 coordinate 18,463,233, forward strand.
GGGATGGATGGCTGTGTGGTCAATCTTCATAAGCCGCTGCTCAATGGCCTGAGCTGGAGGCGGGAAAAAAGAGAAAAAAGGTGAGTCTATCTCAGATTTGCTCAGATTTCTTTCAACATGAGCAAAGAACATACTGCTAAAAAGCAAAGAATTGCTAAAAAAAAAAAAACTAAAAAAGAAAGTTCTTTTGTTTACAAATAATATTTATCTTTAGAAATATACACGAGTGAACACAAGTTGTAATAATGTGTATATTCTTTTTAAAAAAATACAATGGTGGCATTGCTCACCATTCACTGAGCCAAGGGCAAGTACATTCCCATTTAAAATTCCACTGCTTGCTATTCCCTCCTCTGTAAGAGGCCACTTGTGTAACATAACACAGGCAACGTAGTTGTAAGGTGAACTTGGCAAGGACAGGTGTTTTAAAATAGGCCACCAATGCTGCATGTTCTAACTGTGTCTTAATATAAATTCAGTATTATAATATATGCGAACATGTTTCAAAACAGCAACTGTCCACACTGGTAGACAAGATTGTGATTGCAGCAAATCTGAACTATAATATTGAAGTATCAGCTCAAACACACAGCAGTGCAACCCCCAACACACACACACACGCGCATGCGCACAGCGATGACACATTACAATGCCAGTCTAGTGTTTTTCTCTGGAGCATCTGGCAGATTTTCAAAGCTCTTCATTAGTATGACTCATAAGGACATTCTGTTCAGCCATTTCATTCCTCTCTTCCCTTTTCATCCCTCTCTGACTCTCCTCCAACCCCTCACCCACTCCCTTCAATCCTGGCACATTTTGCCATCGTCTTCTGGCAAAAGCAGTGGGAATTTCTGTTTAAAATATTTGACAGTTTATTTTCCCTCTGTAGAGCATTATTTTATACAGAACTAGATGGCACAAGGCTTCAGCTTTTGTGGGGTGTGTGACAAAGCAGACATTTGAATTATGTGTATGTATGTACAATAACGTGGAAAATGCAAATATCCTCCGCCGTTTTTTGCGGCAATAAATATATACACTTTTGTCCCGCGACCTTCTGAGTTGCATCTCAGCAGGAAAAGCACTTAGACACGTCAATCTCCACAGTTCACTTAATTAGTGTGGAGTTGGAGTGGAGTAATTAAGTTACATTTCCCTTATTACTGTTGTGAAAGCACAAACAATAAGGGATGTCATATTGTGTGCACATTTACACAGTAGCCTTGGTTTATTCTATATATTAGCATACTGTAGTTTAATAATAGTGGCTTGCCTACTTTGTGTCCTTCAGATTTATTCACACTGGCCTGCTTCAACACTGCACTTAATGTTCCGGACCGGAGCGAGATTACATCACCATAACACTCACTGCTTTATGCTTTATGTCCGGCGAGCTGTCAGATTTACATAGTGCACGCCGTACCTTCAGATACGGAACCAACAGCTTATTCAGCTTGTGATGACATTTTTCAATGGTTCTTTGGTCTCCACAAGCATGAAGATAGGCGCATGATATCTTGAAGTTATGTTTTACCCAATTGCTCCTGTATACTCTCGCCTACCAAAATTTCACACTGTGATTCACAAACACTACTGCCATAGACCAAAGAGATCCCTTTGCTGCTATACTTGATGGGACAGACAAGTTCTGTGTTCTGACATGGTTAATGAGAACACTAGACACACCCAACCTCCTTAAGCAGGCCCAGGCACGATCCAGTGATCAAACTAGACTTTGTGGGTCAAATGTGCTTAGGCACAAATCTCCTAATGTGATTACACCTTAGAAAGATTCTGGGTTTTACAACCTTTCGAGCCTGAAGTACTCAATAGTTTCTTATACATAGTCATGCGCAAGTCAGTAATTTATGATAATGGGAGTCAACCATCAACCACCATACAAACCAGGAAAGATGCTCACCGGACTCTTTGAGGAAGGTGCATCTCTGGTAGACAGAGGAGCGCAGACTGGGCGCCCGCACGTTGTAGAGGCGGGCCTTCTCAATTCGTCCATCAAACACACGTAGGAGGGGGTCCTTTTCCTCCCACTGAGACATGATCTTATTGTCAATGAAGGTGGCAAACATCTGGGTCTCAATGAAGCGCGACAGGAAAGGCAGGAAGGGCTCTGGCTGATCTGAAAGGAAGGATGCCTGGAGAGAAGACGCGGAGGGACAGGAATAAAATTAAACACACAAATGGAACAATTTTGCATACGAAATCAGAAATAACCATTTTAAGTGACCAATATAAACCAAGGGGTCATAAAATAAATGACACAATGTTTGTGTTGGAGGGGGATAAATGAGATTTCTTCCTGTACTACGGTGAATCAGCCTAAACAAAACCTAGTGGCATGGTGTACTGACAACAACCTCTCCCTCAACACCACGTAGACCAAAGAGCTCATTGTAAATTAACGGAAGACCAAAGGCGGTAGACCTATAACTGTCCACACAAATAGTAATGAGGTGGAGCATGGCGGTGTCCATACATTTAACACCTCCAATTTGGTACAAAAGGCACAGCATCTTTACTTTCTGAGGAGGTTCATGATCCTGGTGAACTTCTGCATCTGTAATGTTGTATTCTGACCACCTGCATTATGGTGTGGTATGGCAACTGCACTGCAGCAGTCAGAATGGCCCTCCAGCATGTATCAGTGTCCTGCTGCCCACAATTGCCAATTTGCTGAACACGGTGCCTGTGACAAGCTCTCTGCATTACCAGGGACCCCTTACACCCCAACTATGGAGTGTTTATGTCAGGGACATCAGGGACTACAGATGCTTCGGGTGTGGCACCAGTAGGCTTAAGAACCGTTTCTTCATAACGCACTACCACTCTGAACTCTCAAACCCAACACTACTTCCCTATCACATTCATGGACACTATCTTGCGGTGCTAAGCCATTCCCTTTTCATGCATATGGATGTTTCAATGGTTTTTGCACACATTTAATTATGCATCAATATACAACACAGACAATTTATCAGTACTTATTCTCATTCAATATTTTTATCTGTATATAGTCACGCATACCTTTGTACTTTATCTGTGAATACCTTACTTTCTGGTTTGAATCAGTATTTGGTTGAACTTCGATTTTGTTACATTTAATCAAATATATTGCTTTATATCTTACTTACTTTTATCACAGTTTCCTCAAAGATTTGTTTGCAAATGTGATTTGTATTTTTTATATACATGCATCAGTCACCTTGTCAAAGTTGTGCATCTGCTCGCGGTTGGTGAGCCAGGACTCCAGGTCTGGTGAGTTTTGGATGACAAAGGCCTCGTAGTCGGCGAACATTGTGGCGAAGCGTGCAGCAAACACCTCCCTCAGCTGCACGTTTAACTTGGCATTTCTCAGCTCCTCTTCATCAATGCCAGCCCTACACCCGACATTATCATCCCCTAAAGCTTTTTGCCCTGCCACCAGCGACTCTAGACGGGCCACCTTCACCCCTGTGCGCTTGGCCAGAGCCTGAAGGCGTTCTAGAGTCGGGTTCCCCTGCAGAAGCTCCAGAACATCTAAAGCTTCACCAGGCAGGTTCCCATTTCTCCCATCATCTACTAGCTCTTTCAGGGCTGCAGTCTTTATTCCTGTGCCAGTCACGCATGTCTGAGTTGGAGTGGGAGCAGGCGATGGGATCCCCCCCTCAGGAGACAGGCCGTATTGCAGCAGCACCTCGCTCAGCTCCTGAATAAACTCAGTCTTGTTGGGAAACTGGGGAAAATCTTCTGGCAGCTCGATGCAGTGGTTATCAATGTCAACAAAGCAAAGATTCGCCTGGAAACAGGGGACAGTAATGAAACTCAATGATATTCTCTAAATGATATTCTCTTACCAGAACCTTGAAAAAAATAGTCTGGAAAAGAAAAAAAAAAACATGTCCAGTGTCTGAAGTTAGCTTCAGCTTTGTCCTGGAGCTAGGAGGCTTACATAAGTAATAGAAGTTTTTGATCCACCAATTAGCATTATGCTAACTGCACACTTACATTATTACACATGAATCTGAAAATCATGTTGAGTAGAAATTCAGACACACTTGGTTTCTGGAACTGGAACTGCGTAGTACACTGTTAGTATACTGTTATCAATACAATGGATACAAGTACACAGCATAGCAGTCTCAGAGTTTTGCCTGATTGGAAAAATACTGTCAGTTGGATTTTTCACTTAAATATTAGTTAAAAATAACAATAGAAAGAAAAAAAAGCACAATAAGCACAATTTTAGGTATATGGAAACCATCATGCCTCAATATAATGCTGGCAAGGGCATGATGAAAAATGTATTTCAGCATCAGCTGAATTAAGGGCAGAGAGCCGAATAATAGAGGATTTAGATCTCAGTCAAAACCCCAATCTGATATAATGGTCTTAGCCTGGCATTAAAGACAAGATTAAAAGCATAAAAACATCTCAACTGTGATGTGCCAACCAGGGCACAACAGAGGGAAAAATTAGAGCAGAAAAATCTGATGCAGATAAACTTGCCCATATCTGGAAATACTTTAAATACATTATGAAAGTACACTGCTATTAACTCAAGTCAGCTGAAAAGAGAGAGTGCATGAGAAGCCTGGAGATAGAATTTCTAACGGAACTAATGCTGGAGCAGGAAAAAAAAAAGAAAAAGCCCTTTAGGAGTTTTGCTCGCACAGTTCACTCAGTCAGTCCTGCTCCACACTGACACATGCACTCAAGTGTGTGGTGTGTCCTTATTCTCCTGCTGTATAAATAAATCACTCAAGCGGAGCATCAGCACTGCCCATACTGCGAGGCCTTAGTGCTGCTGACAGCCCAGAAGACAGATATGCTGACACACGACAGGAGCTTGAGTAAGCGTCTGTGCGTCTGTGCTGTTCTGATTGAAGTGTAAAGCTTTAGCTAAGATTTCTTAGAGCCTCTCATGGAATCTCTACTTATATTCACTCATTTAGCACCTCTTGTTTCATTTTGTCTGATTAGGTCTCATTCACAGCTCACTGAAACAGGCGGAGATATTCTGTTGAAAGGGCAGATTTCCACTGTTAGGCTTTTTCCCCCCACAGGACATCAAAACAAATGGAAAATCGAAGTTGGAAGGGCAGACTCATTTGGTCACAGAATATATAAAATAGATTTTATAAAATTCACAGAATATATAAAGCTGTCATTTTACTTTACCTATGCACTTACTAGCACAGTCATTCATTGCAAATTTAAAAGTAAGGCTGCCAGAATGTGTCCGTGGCCATAGAAGAACCTTTCAATGGACTGTTCTTTAGAGCCTCTTTAAAGTTTAAAAAACCTCCATGTTTTGTAGAGGTTCTCGGAAGAATTCTGTGCTCTTTATATCCAAGTTCTTCACGCTCCCATTTATTAACATGACACTAACATAGTTCTGCTGCAATTCATCAAAATTTATTTTATTGCCAATAGTTTATCAACATTATTATAAGTGAGAATGTGGAGCAGAGTTCACATGAACTTAAACAGGAAAATCACTTTACTGTAGGGTAAACAGTTTCCACTTGTCACTCACGCCTAGCAAGGGCAACACTGCCTGCATGTGAATGTATAGATCATGTAATTTGATTCCACTGCCCACGTTGTCAACGTCAGCAGTGGGTTCTCCATGTAAATGAGACTTTAGGCTCAATGCACTTCAACATTTATCAGGAGTGAATGAGACTGAATGAAAGAGCTACATTTGCAAAGTCACGAAAACAGCATGCAAGCAGATGGGTTTCAGCCTGCACTACCACAGATGGTCAGGGATACAGGGATAAACTAAGAAAAAAATATTAATAGCATTAAAAATACTACGTTAAAAACAAATGAAGGCGTGTTATTGATAACGGTCAGAACCTTCAAAGTGATGTTTGAGAAAGCTTTCATTCCCTTAGGAAACCAGGAGCCTTATATAGAACCAAAGCACGGACAGCAAAAACAGGAATTTCTCTTGAGACTCAAGACATGGCTTAACAAGAGAGAGTGTGGTGAATAGAGCAAAGTCTGGGTTCTTCAGCTACAGCCACTCCAAAAAAAAAAAAAAATTTATATCAGGGCCACCACACTTTTCTGTAAACAAAATTACAATAGCAGAAAGAAAAATAACCCCAAAACCTGAAGATGTGTGCTCGTTTTCACAGTCTCTGCATAGAGAGTGCTTCTAACTAGGGGAACACAGACAAAAGGAGTGGGGGCATGGAGAATAGGATTTGCACGAGAGGAAATGGGAAAAGTCTCTGGGGATTCTCACAAGCTAAGCTATGAATAATTAACTCTAACTCACTGCAAAGCAATGCTACACAGCAATTAGAGGTGAGGGTAAAACATTACTGCTGCACTTGACGTCTCCAGACGGCATGGAGACAAGGAAGAGGAGCAACATAACAATGCTGTGCCAAATAACACATGTTTAAAGTCACAGTTTGGGTTTTAAAAAAAAAAAGTTACAAATTGTCCCCTTGCCCTAAATGATGCCTGGCATGTTTGGTGTCTGAAGCTTATTCGGCTCTGCACTGGAACTACCAAGCAGTTACCAAGTAATGGAAGTTTAAGTTAGCAAACTCCATTCCTCACATATTTGCCTCAAACAACATCCAATTGTTAAAGGAAACAAAGAAAACAAATGTTTCTAAAAAAAGTTCTTTTTAAAAAGAATTATATGACCATATGTTGTTTAATTATATAGTTTCTTTTACTGTGCTAAATACTGTCCTCTGTTAACATGGACAATAGCACAGACAATATTTAAGCCTTAAGACTGGTGAAACTATAGATGTATTAGAAAACTGTGTTGTTTTTCACTTAACTACTTTTTTTAAATTGTGTGTCTGCATAATTACCTCTTGAGGCAGTTCCAGTTTGGAGCGATCTGTGCCCTCTTTTGACTGTAAACCCATGAGGTAGGGCACAGGGGCATCTAGGAAATGCAGCAGGGATGCTGGCAGGATGGGCACATACACGTGCTGCCACTGGAACGGAAAGAGCAGTGTGGTGATGCCCTCTGCCACCACCATCAGCCTCTGGTAATCTACACACAGGGACAGGAAAAAGACCAGTCATATCCCACAAACTCTCAACAAATGAGATGCCCCCATCACATCACAAGCCTTAAATGTCCGATCATTATATGAGAACAGTTTTCGGTTAAGTATATGGGATGTCAATTAATCTCTTGTATTTAAGCGCAATATACAACAGTTCAAAAATAAAGCTGTGTGTAAAACCAAAATGAAGTCATTTGTGTATAGATCTGGCTCAGTGTTTTCAGAACAGCTCCAAAGACCTCATTAGCACCCGTATCGGCTCAGCTTTCACTGAGCCAAAGATGCACTGCATTGCAATGGAATATTCATTAGCTCTTCTCCTGTCTTTACACTTCCTCCCACTCAACATCAAAGGCACTGCAGAGACAGGCTTGGAGGCAAGAATATATCAACCAACTTTAGTGGGGTCTGCCCTACCTTGAAGTGAACAAAGAAAAACACTGTGTTTGCTGGCTGAGGTGAGTGATGACGAGATCACTCCGTGCTAGGACATATTAGGCCAGGATATTGTGGCAGTGCCCTTGAGAATGTTTGCCAAATTCCTTATCTCCATGGTTACAACCCATAAAACGTAGTTATTTTTCATATGGAAATTCAGCAAATTTATGTTGAATTAGTTATGTTACAATTTTTTTTACAATTTATTTTATTAATAATTTAGCACTAAAAAAAATCATGAAAATAGACAGCAAATAAAAAAAAATGAGGATAGTTGCTGTTTCGACGAATTTGCGGGGCTTTCAACGAACAATTAGTAGTTAGGTTTTAAGATATCCACGAATGACTGAAGCCGCAAACTCTGAACTGCTACTTCGTGTAGGAACACTGTATATACATTCGTGTGTATGTTAATATCAAAAATGTATATCAACTCCTCTAAGGCCATGTCCATATGTACATAAGCATTTCCTAAAAACCTAAAAGTTTTTTCTACGTGTTTTGGCCTTTCATCCACGCGTAAATGGCGTTTTGGGTTGGAAAAAACAGTGTTTCTTTCTCCGTTTCTGCGTGTGGACATGTGGTCATCCTGTGCGCCACAGTATGCGCCATTTTTACATTAGGTTTTCATCTACAATGCCTGACATATATGAAGTACTACTGCTCTCAACCTTGTAAGACCTTGTTGTTTTGGCATGTTTATACTAGGGGTGCTGAATTAACATGTTAATGTCAATCAATTAATCAGAAAAAATAATGCGTAATTTAAATAAATAAATAAATAAATAAATAAAAATAACGCTGATTAATCGCACCACGTGACTTTAACCCGGGCCGAAACATGCTACCCATCGAAATGTGCTACTGTGGCCTTCTGCACAGTCTTCGGATTCTGAACTACCTAGCTTTAGGAAGGCTGGTTTATCTGTGCCATCTTGAAAGTGAACGTTCTTTCATACGTGAACAAAATGTTCTGCATTTAACCCATTCACAAGTGAAGCAGAGGGCGCCCGGGGACGGTACTTTGCTCACGGTACCTCAGATGTGCCTAGCGGTATGCTGTGCTATCCTGCGTTTGGTTGACATTGATTAATGTCCTAATAGCTCTTAATATAAGTGTATATCACTACTGTGGTGTCTGTGTCTTAGCAGTCATTACGCAAGCAATTTCCTCTAGGATAAATAAAATGTTCTGATTCCAAAATGTCTGTTTTCTGCAGTTTGCAGAATGCTGTCTGGAGCTGGGAAGCAGCACTGTCCAGAATCACCACTAGCCTGAAGAGCTGAAGCAGCTTTGTCCTGCTTCACAGTAGCATTTCTCAGTGTTAGAACCTGACTGTATAAATTGGCTCTGTGCACCTCAAAAGATCTACTGTATCTATATATAGGCTCTTCTCATTTAAATAAAATATATTTTTCTCTGATTGTGCATATTATGTGCCTATTTCTCATGTTATAAACGGACTATAAACTATATAAACTTAAAAGGTAGCATTTTTAGACAAGGCAACACGTACACAAGGCATCTGATTGGTCACCACTGCTATACAGTTTAAGGTTATATCGCCACCTGCAGCTTTGGTATGCTTTTGTCAGCATTTTTTGCGACTGCGTGTGGACGCAATTTAAAAAAAACCCTCTGTTTTCAGAAATACCCATGTGTGGACGTGGCCTAAGGATTAACACTGATTCTCATGACCTTCAGTCACTTCTTATCTTAATTACCTGAGTATTATAATTAAAAAACAGAAAATTACATAAGCTTCTTGTACAATAGCATTACTATTCAGTTATAATCTTAAAATGCAGAATTTAATAGTCCTACCCTGTGAGTACAGCAGAACTTGCATCTCAAGCAGGACGCAGGTGAATAGCTGCACCAGGTTCTCCACTCCCAACAGCTGGAAAGTCTGACCCAGAGGGAAGTCAGCCAGCGGCAGCTCATTCGGCCCCGGCCGCTGGCACAGGATGGGCTCGTACACACCATGGAACTTCAGGGAGCGTCCAGGTGGAGGCAGTGGGACTTCGTACAGCACATTGTGGACGTAACTCTCCAGGGGCAATGGGGGCGGCTGCTGCGAGACCACGGCCCGGTGAAGCTGGGACAGGAAGCGTTTGCACGCATGCATGAAGGGCATGGGCACAATCAGGCAGATCGCTTTAGAGACGTACAGAGTGTCCCGTTCTGCATTGTAACCTGAACCTGAGCAGCCACAGACCCCTGCCTGAGAGGAGGGAGACTCTGCTTCATCTGAAGTGCTGGCTAGAGAGTCCATACTGGAGGAAGAGGAGGAGGAGGAAGAGGAGGAGGATGAAGGGCAGGCATGGGGAGAGGTGTGCTGCTCAGCATGGTGCATCTGGTGCAGAGTCTGCATGGCAGAGCGAATCTGAGTGCTGGTCACCTCCTCATAGAAGGTGTGGACAAAGCCGTAGGTGCGAGAGCCATCCTCCCGCGTGATAAGAAAAGAATGGAAACGAGGGGCCAGGCTGTCTCTCTGAGTGAGGAACGAAAGGCCTTTAGGCATGCACAGCTGGGAAGAAAGAAAAAAAACAAGGGAAGGGTTTAATGATTTATTTGATCATACACTGTAATACTGACTGCCAGGGTCATTCATATTACAGCTCACAAGTCACACCAGGTTAAATCATATTTAAAACTTTCATATACGTTCACATTTTTGTGGTTTCCCTTCAATTACTACAAGTCTATTTCATAAAAAAGACACAAAGCTGTGAAAGAACCAGCAGATAGAAAGGGTAGGAAAAAAATCCAGCCAGAGATGAGGCTGTGAATGCAAGAGTCATATGGGGGATGAGGACTGTCTTCATGCATATACATCATCATCATACCACTCCAATCAGCAAGAATACTGGTGGAATGGAGATTCATGTTGTTTGTCTCAGGGGTATCTTGGGCCCCTGTGGCTTATTCATTAGCTCTGCCTGTCTTTTCCATTAGTAAACAGACACTTCCTTGGAGCTACCAGCAACCCATGCAATCTTTCCTGAGCCTAATTATGAGACCGATATCATTTTATTACCACTCACTGAATCACATCAGGGTAAGCGGATTTCAACCTGATACCAGACGGGTGAAAGCTTCCACTGATAATTCAAATATTCCAATTCACACAAAGCAAGACAGTCAGATAAAAAAAAAAAACTGGCAGCCAGCAGCAAAAAAAGAAACAGGGAAAGAAAAGAGAGAGTGCAAAGAAGGGAAAGTAATAGATAGAAAATAAAAAGAGAACTGGAATATGAAAAGCAATTATCTGAGGAGCTTTATGGTGGCCTCTGTGAACCGTGACCAGAGAGTAGGAACTGTGATTATGTCCTCTGAACTGTGCATGTTTGAGTTCAGGCAGCGTGCAGCAATCACTGTGTTTAAAACGGTCCACTGAGCATCCACAGCCAGAGCTCCATAAGACACAGCTACATGCAGTAGTTGTTGATTAGTGTTATAAAAGTTTGAAGTGGGGCAAATTCTTGGTACAACTCTGTGATTGGGGACTGGACATTCTCTACTATGTTTTTGGTCCATATTACAAAAGGGCAGACCCCACAGCTGTGCACTCTAGAGCAGTGGTCCCCAACCTTTATTTCGTCACGGACCGGTTTAATATCAGAAACTATTTTCACGGCCCGGCC
>JBBPDC010000129.1:18506970-18523007 GCA_037974485.1 Hemigrammopetersius urotaenia
GGGAGACTGTCCCCTGCAGTTAGGGAATGGAAGTCGCTTTGGATAAAAGCGTCTACTAAATGCCGTAAATGTAAATGCAGCCGGGCCCTACTCACTATCGTTCTTTCGGGGGTGCGGGGGCTGACGGGATTCTGTGAGTTTTTTGATCCGTTGCACCACTAGTTTTTACAGTGTTTCATTTGACTTGATGTTTAAACTCCAATAGGCTCTGTGTTCCTGGTTCTGAAAGGAGAAACTATTGAGAAATATACCTTTAAGTAATTATGTAAATCTGTGAATTTAACTTTCAGAGAAGCGATTAGTAATCCCAGCCTTAAAAACAGGCCTTGGCATGGAGGAGCTCTCTGTGAAGAAAGAAAGACGTAGGAACGAGTGTTATTTTTCTCTCCTCCTTCTGTCAAGCACTGGGACTGAATGAACGTTGACGGGTCAGACGGGAAGAGGTGTCTCTCGGTGCTCAGCTCCACTTCTGCTCCATACTTGCAGCGTCCTGGGAACCCCTGCATAAAGAAAAACCTCCCACAAACACCACCAGTCTTTTTCCAGTACACACATGAGTCATCTGTTTTGAAACAGAATGCTCTGTTCTGAGTCCTTTTGGTGGTTTTTGTTTATTGTTTTTTATTTGTGAAAGGGAAATTCAAAACATTTGCAGCATACTGACAATGAGGGTGATGAATTTCGACTTCTCTCAGTCTTCACATAGAACATGTCTTGTATGTCTCTTATTGTGTCCTGCTATTTCCTCTCCCCTCTCTCTGTCTCTGTCTCTCTGTCTCTCTCTAACCCCCAGGCTTGGTTTGGTGAGAAGTTTGAATCTCCACTGCAAAGCCCCCGTAGCCCCCTGGTCCCGCGACATGGCCCTGGCCTCTCTGACGTATTCCAGTATGACCAGTGGCTAACTGTACGCCATGAAGCTACACTGTTCCCCATGCAAGAGGACCTTGCCATCTGGCTCACTGGAACGCTTGGTAATATTTGTGTAAACCTCTGGCCTAACAGCTAATTTTGATTTCAGTTCTTTAGGAACTACTAAGGATGACAAGCTAGCTCAAAATCTATTTATTTTTTATCCTTTTAGGAAAACTGTAACATTTTATGGCAGCTTCTTTCTTACCTTTCATATGATAATTGAAACCAAAAACATTCTTCGAACAGCATGTACTTTTTTTTTTCTTTCTTTTTTTCAAGTGAGTTTCAAGTGCAGGCATTTCATGTCATCTATCAAACTTGCACGACACATTTAAAATGTTGTCTACTAAAGATGTGCGTTTTCCATCATCTTATGTATTATTTACAACAAATTTAAGTTATTTATCCCACATTGAGATCTTGCTAGCTCTAGTTCCATTCTAAAGCTTGGTGGATGGTGGAAGTATGTTAAAGGTAGGGAGTTTTCTCACATATTTGGTGCCTTTAGATTACTGTGCATGCATTTCTACATTTCTAAACACAATAATGTGCAAAACATCATGCTAAACAATATGCAAGCTGATCTGTCACTGGAGCTACAGTGTCTAAGGTAAGAGACGCTGAAAATAATAGAGGGAGTTCCCATTCTTGATCATTTCCTTTCCACACCTGCCGGCTTATACTCCATATTTTAGTGTGGTTAAAATAAGCTGATGGACAGAAAGGACGACTCCTTTTTTGGGGCCTCTAGAGTGGGGGTCCAGTCATACCCATAAAGTGACCATGTGGATGCATGAGACTGAGTGGACTCAGGTGTACTCTTCCTTGGTTAATATGAAAACCTGCAGATACCAAGGACCTTTGTGGAAAACACTGGACATCTCTGCTTGGAGGAATCTGGATGGTGAAGTTTATTTCAAACTTTGTGATGTTTGTATTTGGTCAGATTTGCAGGCTGTTAGTTTTATTTTGAGAATGTTTATGGTTAAATATGGTGTAATGTAATATAATCTGGTGTAATTTAAGTCCTTTTTCGTTGGACCAATGTTCAGTGCAGTTTGTTCACGAGAGAGATAATATATTTAGATTTGATTTTACATTTGTGGCCTCATATTAAACATGCTTAAATGGTATTGATGTTTTCCAATAAGGTTTCTTAAGGTTTCTTCCCTTAAGTTCTCTGCTTTTGTCTATGAATACAATGTCCACAAATGGCACACTGTAACTCCTGTTGCCAGTATAACAGGTCGAGTAAATCAATCAGAGACAGACCAAATCTTGGGGGTTGGTTTTTCCGAAAGTGAAGTCCTTGATTAAATGTTGCTTTTAAAGAATCTGACAGCCAATGAGGGTCAGTGACCCTTCAGACAAAGAATTACAGCCCACCATAAAGAGAAGAATAACAGTGCCGTATAAACAACCCTGCGGGGATCTAGGAGTTTTTTGGACAAATGAAATGAAGATTAACTCACGGTCTCCCACTTTTATTTTCCTCGTTAGGAGAGGAGGTAAGAGCTGAGCACTTCATGGCGGATCTGAATAACGGGGTGAAACTGTGCCGACTTGCTGGAATTCTACAAAGTAAAATTCCCCAGGACTGTCCCTCAGACGAGAAGCAGGTCAGTCAAACGCAGAATAAAGAGGCTTGGAAAGTGAAAAGGAAACACTATATCTTCTCTTGATTTCATTTTTTTTCTATGGACCTGTGTGTTTATTTTTGACAGCCATTTCCTAAGAAGAAAATGGTGTTTAAGAAAGACGCTTCTCCTGGGTCATTTTTTGCTCGAGACAATACGGCCAACTTCCTGTCTTGGTGCCGTCAAATTGGAGTAGATGAGACATATTTGTTTGAATCTGAGGGCTTGGGTAAGTTTTTTAATGACTTAATATTATATATATATATATATATATATATATGCAATGTCCAGCAAAATCAAGTCCCCTACTTTATTTGATTAGGTATAGATAAATGCGGTAGGGCCTTGTGTTTGCAAAAGTTTATAGTATATGTTTATTGTTTTTTTGCCCATTTGTCTTCCATGTTGTATTGATCTTTTTAGCAATTTTCACCCACTGACTGAATCACTCTCATCATACATGTGTGAAAGGCACACAGGTGCTTCCTCTGAGACGTCAATTCACCCGCCACATATTTTGGAGCTACAAGGCATTGAAGGGAAACTAAACAGACCGGAGTTCACGGACCACTCAGTTCTGTGGATCGTTTATAGAATAGGTGTTAAACTGGTTTCCTTCTGGGTCACAGCTCCGCAGAGATTTTTTCTCTGACTTAAGCCCTTGATAATTAGCTGATTAGTAGAATCGGGTGCATTTAAGGCAGAATTATATATTTAGAACTGTAGTTGAGACCTTACATTTCAGAAGCTTTGCACGCTCTTCTGACATGTAAATGTAACAAAGCACATGAATACGCGCAGTCCATGGAAGTAAACAAACTTGCTGTTGTATTTGACAGCCTGCTTTGACTTGTTTTATTTTTTGGTCTACTCTGGTTTTGTCTACTCTGCTCAACTTCCAGAGCACCCTAATAAATACAGAATTCTATTTATTTAATTTTGTTCTCAAAATTGCAGGACTGGTTGATCAATGACCATGATTTGCTTTTAAAGAAATATCTGACATATGGAGACCTTTTGCTGTGTGTATCCAAGATTTCCCTTTTGAGCCCACATTCGGAGTCTAATCTGCTGTTCTTTGTGACCCTGTAAGCTCGGGCTGTGAGCCAATCTTGACTGTAAAACACCATAATTCCATTACAGGATTTTTGCAAACAATAGCACTTCTTGTCTCTGCATGCACAAATATGTCCAAATATAGGTGCTTTAACCACAGTTTCCAGATGATTGTCTTACCTTCATCATCTGATGTGTTTTGTTCCACCACTCACACATCTGGAATAACTATCATGTCATAATAAATTATATAATTGTGCAGGTATAGTCCAAAACCAACAGATGTTTTTCTGTTTAAAGTTCCCTGATTCTGGCTTCTTTTCCTTATTCTGAATGTTTTTGTGTACAAAGTTGAAATTGCTATTTACTACATTCTACAAATAAATATGAATTCCTCTGTTTAAGCTTAGCTTGTCTCACTAAAGCTAGACCTGTTCATTAGTAAAATAATTTCTATTTGGACAATAGGGACAATCTTGGGCTAACATTATTAGGCTAAAATGTGCTTTGTGAAATACCTCCCTGAATAAAAATTCAGTTTAGTAGGTGTATTTCAGTAGGGTATTTATTAGGAGTGAGATCAGATTTGTCTCGCGAGATGCATCTGGTCTCGCGAGAACGTGCCGATATCCTTGCGTTACTAAAAGCTGTGCCTGTGAAGAAAACGGAAAGAAATTCAGTTCTCATGAAAGGGCAAACAACCCTCTCTCTCTGTATCTCTCTCTCATTCGTGACTTTTCCGGAGCGCGCGTCTCTCTCTCTCTTGTTCTAGAGCGCACGGATCCCTTCTCTCTCTCACACACACTCGTGACTTTTCCGGAGCACGCGTCTCTCTCTCTTTCTCTGTGTCTCTCTGTATCTCTCTCTCACTCACTCACTCACTCACTCGTGACTTTTCCGGAGCACGCGTCTCTCTCTCTCTTTCTCTGTGTCTCTCTGTATCTCTCTCTCTCACATTCGTGACTTTTCCGGAGCACGCGTCTCTCTCTGTGTCTCTCTCTCTCTCTCGTGACTTTTCCGTATTTAAACCTCGGGTTTATCTTTACATTTTCTTTAAGGGTGATGTATTAAACTGTTTAAAATGAAATGAAAGTGTTCTGGGAGCACATCTGGGGGCATATTTAGGGTTTACACTATTAAAATGGGCATTTAAGGCATTTTTTGACCAAAACACAACGCGGTTTATAGGGCATTCTTTAAAAAAAAAAAAGTCTCGTCTCGTTCTCGTGAACCCAGTCTCGTCTCGTGGGAAAAGCGTCTCGTCACACCCCTAGTATTTATTATACTGTGCTGGACACTGGATGGATTACTGAGGTATTATCTCAAAGCTGTACTGGAACAGAACATCTCTGCCATAAGTGAGAGCTAAACAAAGCCATTCTGTTCCATTTGGAAGAATACCTCTAACTCTCTTATACTGATTTAGTTTCCTGCATAATACATTTGTCCTGAAGTTATATTTGGATATGTTAAAGAAGCATGCTTTAGTGTACATTTGGCTATAAATCATAATTCAGGTCCTTGGTAGTTCATTCTAAACTTTTTATCAAATGAAGCCTAAGTGACCCGCTTGCTTTTTCTAGTGTACGAGAGCCTTGAACAACAGATCAAACTGACCATAAACCCTTACGCTAAAGGCTCAGCTTGTCCTAGTAGATCTTCTGTAGTCGTGTGTCACCCTCTGAGCTAATTATGTGTGCTCGAATGGAGGCAGTAATCGGTTCAAACCGGCATGCTGTTGAGACTAAGATCCTCGCTCCTTTCAGTAATTGACCGTCGTCGTCTAAGCCCTTGCATGTCCTGAGCTGCGGTTAAAAGCCGAACCCTAATGACTCTGGGATGGAGTCTTCGACCAATTAGCCTGAGTGATCCATGTTCTCCCAAACTGCAGGATGCTTTATGTTAAACATGCTTCTCTTCTTGTCAGGTTGTGCGTAATTAGAGATTACTGACTACTATATCTTGTCCCAGACAGGACTTGGTTGGTTATTATGCTAATCAGCTCAGGATGAAATCTACTGCAGAAAATTGAACATGAACATGCCTACAGAATCCAATCTTTTCTAATGTAATAATAACGGTCATGCACATGTTACTGTGTTACTCAGTAGCTTTTTTTACAAACATTTTTTTGCTTTACTTTGTTTACAAATGTGTTATTTTTTCTTTAAGTTCTACACAAGGACCCTCGCCAGGTGTGTCTGTGTTTGCTGGAGCTTGGACGCATTATTTCTAAGTAAGTGATATAGATTTTTGCATCAGGCCTGCCTGTAATTTCAGAATTAAAGGGAGTCCTCGGGTTACAGCAGGTCACTGTTTACGACGGTCAGTCCCTGTTATAAAAGGTGTGGTAGTAGATCAGTGGGACGAGTGGTCCTGTTTGATTTTCTGCTCCAAAGTCAGGAAGTACTCTAGCTAAACTGAAATCTTCAGCCTGTACTTGCTTCAAAGTTTGGCTTCATCCTGTATGTTCAAGTAGGTCAGTTCTAATCTTACTTTGTGAATGAATTTAAGCTAATCAGCAAGAGCTGCTTGTTACAGATCTATTGTTTGTTCTCATGATATTTGTGTGGTGATGTGATCTTAGGTATGGCATTGAACCCCCTGTGTTGGTGAAACTGGAGAAGGAGATAGAACTGGAAGAATCTCTGCTAATGACCAGAGAGCCTGAGCCTCCAGTCAAGACCTTCACAGTGTGCTGTCAGCATGGAGGCCTGTACCATGCAGTGAGTACGGCTGTCACCATGGAGATCACTATACCGCAAGACTGGGAAACATCTCAGCAGGGTTAACTGCGCCTTATTTGCAGTGAACTTTTTTCCCCCTCAAATTTTCCAGAATGCACTTCGTTTTTCATGTACAAGCACAAATATAAGATCTAGTTTACCATGCTATTTTATAAAATTTGTGCATATTTGAGCTCCTCACTTTTTGTCCTGAAAATGATCTCACCATCTGTGCAGCATTACAGTCGACCTAGTTCTTGCATAGCTAATTTGATTCTGTTTGTTTTCATATGCTGTATAAACAGCCCTCCTTGTTTAGGATGAAACCCCATGAGATGAAATGTGGTCTTGTGACTGAGTGATACCACGAACACATTGAACAAACACTTGTATTTCTCAAATATATAATCACACTAGTTTCACACAGTTGTACTCTCAGGTTCCTGAAATTGAGTTTACATTGTTTACTTTGAATTTTCTTTCTCTGTACACACTTGTCATCTGAAACTCATGTCATCTAATTTTTCTTAGAACCTCAATTTAGTTATAATAGAGTTATGACCATTTCAAAGACTAAAATGGCAGTTTTAGTGTTTCCAAAAAGAAATCCTATTAAATTGTAGAACTCAGCTTTCACTTTTAAGTCTAGAAAGTGCAAAGTTTTTTGTGCTTCAGGTTTGTAACCCCGTTCTCAATGTGAGATCTGTATTAGGCAAGCTTTTGCATTGTGTATGTGGAAAAAGACATACACAGTTTATCTGTGTGCTTCTTATGCAGGACCATTCTGACTCCGAGGACCCTCCCTGTAACTGCTCTCAGAAGTTTTCTATCGAGTATCTGGCAGAGGGACGCTACAGGCTGGGGGATAAGATCCTCTTCATTAGGGTGAGACTTTGAGTGTATTAAAATGGTAATGATTTGTTTAGAGAGCTGTACATAGATGAAATTGTTTCCATCTCCAACCTCCCCATCATTCATTATCTCGTCCCTACCTGCCTCAGTAACATCTCATTCCTTCTGACACCCATCACTGGATTCACCCCATATCTGTGGGCCTCAGCCGTGTAACCACTTTGTCCCCCATACTGTCACAATACATCCAAATATTTATTAGTGACTGTTAGTGATTATATGCTGTTTAGCATCACGCCCTAAACCGTGGTAAAAAAACACAAATGTAACGTCTCTTGGCATATTGGTGTAGTTGATCACACCACCAGGCCGGGTTTGAATTCTACTGTGCTACCAACACACATGGAAACCTGTCTTGAAAATTAGTTGATAGTGGAGTTCTGTCACGGGTAAAGCGTGTTCTTAAACACAGTACAAAGCAGAGTGCCTAAAATCCTTTTTAAGCAGGAACGTGTTTTGTGTCAAGTGGCTAATTGAATGATTGATTATAATAATGATCAAATATATTTCATGTATACTATGTCATTACCTAGCAACAATACTGCTGAAGAAGAACTTAAGTCACAATACTTTTTGTTCACCAAATAACTGCCATGTTGATAAAGCTAATCTGTGATTTTTAAAATGGCAGTATAATTTTAGGATCAAACTAAATTGAACACATCTCGTTTTCCACAGAAAATGAATCATAAAAATGGCCCCTACATCAAAAAAGTGCATAATATTTCCATAACATTCAGTCAAATGTGCACAATTCCCCACTGAAAATATATTGCCTTGTTTAGGCATAAATCCAACATTTCATAAGTAATATGTAAAATATTTAAGCCTGAAGCTTGTAAGCGATTGAAGTGACTGTCAGTTTTACAATAAATAATTCTGTCAGTGTTTCCGTTAAAAGCCTAATCACCGTTTCGTCCACACCTGTGGATGTAATATTTGATGAATTTTTCATATTTACAAAGAATTTTTTGCAGGTCACAGTGTAGGACTAGTAAGTGACTGGTGTCTCAGTGTTATTTTATTTTCGGCCTAACAATATAAAACACCAAGTAGGAGCTTGGAGCCCTTTTTAGCAGGAGTATGAATGTGCTGTTGGTTGGCATGTTGCCTTGGAGATCTCATTCACAACCATTTAAACTAATCCAGCAAAGCCAATCTAGTCTGTTTAAGTGCATGTGATCAACTAGACTAATAATCTGTAAGTACTTACACATGCGGTTAACTAACTCCTGAACACGTGTTTTGAATAAACCTTGTAAACTGTGGGTTTAACCGGCATTTTTTCTTCTGTGGTTTCAACTTGGATGTAATAGTTCACGTATTCACTAAGCAAGATATACTAAACCTACTTTTGTCTAAAAATTAAAGATTCTGGAGAGCTATGGTTCACCTGAATGTAGTTCAATATCTATGCAATGCAGAAAATTTTAAAAAGTAGTAGTTTTAGGCACAGGCTTTAAACCGCACACTTGGGATTTAACTAATAATGCTAAAGTTATCCATGGTCATGCTTAAATTGAATAGGAAAGAGGCTTAAAGCTTTTATTCCTGTTAATTGTTAATACGGAGAGATGCAAGCTATTTAGCAATGGTCACATTATATCACGTACCAGTTTCAAATGCATATTTATACAAACAGATGGGAGTGTCTGATGAACTGCAAAATTCAAGGCATACCCTTTGGCAACAACAGTTTTTATAAGCTGTTCAAAACGTTCAAAATGTCTTGCATATGACTTTGGGTTGTAATGAGTTTTAGTGAATAGACCCTTTTTGGAAAGTCTGTGGAAAACATTCCATAGTTCAGAGCCTACTGTGATTTACTTACATGCACACACAGTGCATGTTTTCAGATATTATGTGCCCCCAAAACATCTGATCCAGCTTTTGATGAGCTTGGTTACCTGTTGAGGTTGATCAGGTGTGTTGGAGCAGGAAATAGATGAATGTGTGCATGGTATGGTGTGCCAGCGACTAAACCACCAGAGTATTCTGCCTAAAAGCAGTGACCCTATTCAGTGATTATCTTTGAAACTGAATTCACTTTTAGATTTTCTCTTGCCTCTGCCGACAGGAGTCTGACCAAAACAATTCACTCATGCAATCTGAAACTGAAAGACCAAAGTAATTCTAAAGTTTTCCTTCATAACATCAAATACATCTACTTATCTCAAGAAGTTATGATCAATGTTTTTGAAGTCTTTGGTGACTCATGCACTTGTGATGTGCTTAAAATCTTGAGTTTATTATTTATTACACCATAAGATGGTTTTATTTTTCTTTTATCTCTCCTACTCAGATGCTTCATGGAAAGCATGTGATGGTGCGCGTGGGCGGTGGATGGGACACTCTGAAGGGTTTCTTGCTGAAGTATGACCCTGGTCGTGTGCTGCAGTTCACCACTCTGGAGCAGAAGATACTTGCTTATCAGAAAGGCACGTCCGTCCCCACCTCAAGCACGCAATCATCCCAGCTGCCCACCATGGACCCTCTTGCTGCTGTTAACCTTCCCTCCTCCTCTGCTGCTTCCTCTTCCTCCTCTTCCTCGTCTTCTTCATCGGTCAGTACTGCCAAAACTGGTAGGCCTGCCTCTGGCTCCACCACACCACGAGGCTGCGCACAGTCACCAGTCTCCACCCCTTCCCTGCCAAGAAAAGCAGCAGCAGCTCTTAAAAAGACCCTTCAGATGCCAATTGCCTCTCCCAAGACCACCCCTCTCTCCTCTCCATCTCATAAGAGAAGCCCTTTACCGCATTCAACAACACCAGTTTCAGGCGGGATGTCCCAGAGAGGAGCTCTTCCCTCCTCCAGGCTGAAGCTGCGGCCACATGGAAGTCCCTCTCAGCCTCGCAGTCCTGTCTGCCCAGAGCCCACCTGCAAACAGCCCAAACCTTCTGCTATACTGTCCCCGGCTTTCCCCCAGAAACCTCCTCAGCAGGATGGGCGCCCACCTCATGCCCCTATACGCTCACGGCTTGCTCAGAGGCGCCCCCCCTCCCCTACTACACGACAGCAGACAGACATTAGAAAGACACGACCAGTCTTAACTCGACCAGCAGGCCTGGCAGAGAACAAAACATCACCAGCACCAGTTAACACCAGAACACCAGTCAGTTCTAAAGCACAGGTTAACACTAAAGCACAAAGCCCAGCCCCCTCCCCCCGGACCATTACACCCTCCTCCAGAGCTCCTCGCATCACCGTGACCAAAGCTTCAGCAGGGCCTGTTGGAGTGAGGACAAGAACTCCACACACTACAGCGTCCACACAGACCCACAGTACAAAATCCACTCAGGCCACACCCACCGCGGATAGGAAACCTCAAACCAGCAATAACATCCCATTTAAAACGGCAAAACCAAACCCAAGAACTGTCTGCCAGAAACAGGCATCCCAGACAAAGACTGCCAAAACCACAGAGGAGCCCTACTTTGAGATGAATAGTAAGAAAAAGAAGCTGAGGAGCTAAGCGTGCAGGCAGTGGTGGGAGTTTTTTCTCTACTTCCTTTTTCTATTAATGGGTAGTTTTGCTTGGGTTTTCCTCTTTCCAAGGTGTAGCACTTTGCCAGCCCAAGGCTTTAGACCCCCACAATGAATGCAATACGGTTTATAATCCTCTTTCTTTTTCTAGTTGTCCAAGTTATGTTTTATAATTTATTTGTTGTACTTTTATTTGTGCCATATGAAAAGGGTCAGCAGATCTCTGCTTTATTTTAAGAGCGAACACTAAACATCCTTTAACTGCCCTTCGATGAACAGCAGAAAGCGTGCCTTGTTATTCAGCGGTCTTGTTGTAATACAGCTAGTTTACATTTATTCAGTAATGGTGGTATTGATTGTTCAGCTCAATAATAGATACAACCGAATTTTATTCATGCAGTGACTCAGCATGACACTACTTGCAAATTTAAAACAGCTCCACTGTAATGCTCAGTAATCAGTGTATTTCTGATTTTGATCAAATGAATAACACCTGCTAACTGACTGCATCTACATACAATATAAGCATTGTGAATACTGTTCCTCCCTTTAATGTAGAAACCTATTTTGTCTTCCTCTTATGCTGCTATGGTAACCAAAGGCAGTTTTGCATGGACCTTAAAGGCAAGGAGCATTGTAGATGCAGGCATGCATCGTGGGGGAGGGGAGTGGGGGTGTAAAGAACTTCAGTGAGCACATTTAGCATAATTAGCGTTTCTGTGCCTTAAACGTGGAAAAGATTAGTGAGTGATCCCTTTTAATTATTTTTTAATAGTGATTCCACGTTCTTCACGAACAGTTTTGATGTGGTGTGATCTAAATGTTATGCAAGTATCATGGTTAGCTAGCAAGCTAGCTATGAAGATAGGAACTACCTCTAGATGTGCACACAAATCATTACTACTGACTGAATGAAGACCATATTACTATATTTTAACTGCTTTGAGCAATATCATGCTCACAATTATTGCTTCAGTTTGATTTGCAGCATATGCCAAACTTGATTTTATGTCCTCTTCAAAAATTGGCCCTTTATATGGTGGTGTGTGTTCTTGACTGTCAAGGTGTGAGTACTAGTTTGGTTTCTTTTTAACAGCACTTTACAAGGATTTGTTTGAATGTAGTCTCTCTAATGTGTGTATGTGTAAATTGCTTTCTTTGTGTTACGTCAAATAAAGTGTTCTGTTCTTTGGATAAAATGTTCAAGATCCTTTGTTAATCATTTTGGATCATTCACCATTAGTACAGAATCTCACTGATGTTCTCCTGGCTAAATGCAACCAAATCCCCACAGCAATGTTCCAACATCAGTTCCTGACCTCATTAATGCTCACTGGCGTACTATACCAGTTACATTGTTTTTAATTTGAACAGATTTGAACCTGCGCTCACATAATGTTGGTTGGTGGTATGAGAGCAGGGAGTGCCACTGTTGGGTTGTCCACCATTTATAAAAAAATTTTTTTTTTAATCTGTACAGTTCTGTGTGGGTTCATGTGAAACTATGACACGAGTTTCAATTTATGAGATTTTTTGAACAGTGTTCCCCTAGCCTGCCTATGGTAGCAATGACTAGAAATGGTAATAGGTGTAAAGAGTGCTTAGATCATTCTGCTTCGCCGTTGAGAGTATGACCGCTCAGATGCCCCAATCTGGAATTTGGCCACAACATATGAGGAAAGGTTACTGCCCCCTTTCTCTTTTTTAACATTTATATTGTTTATGTTAAATTTGAATGTTCTTGTCCTCTCTCTCCGACCTAATTTTCCAAAAAATAGGCTTTCCCTTAACGCTTTCACTGATGACATTTGTTAGCATGAATTTGTTAGGTAAAAATCTTTAAATTATAGTCGACTTGTGTATAATGCAAAGGATTGCTCTTTTAATTAAGGTTTTTGATGGTATACATTAAGAGGAAATCTGTAAACTAACTTGACAATTTCTGCACGCGTTTTTGCACATAATTTGAATTACAATCTTTTCCTTTAAATTTAAAGTGTTGTTTTTACTTTATTGCCATTCAGGTGCTGGATACTGTTTACAAATAATCAGTAAAATGACAGTACTTCTCCGCTGAATTAGCAGTGCTGAATTAGCAGTAATCTGCTGAAATGTTAGAATTTTAAGTCTGGTTTTTGATCATAACAAGGAAAAACTAAAACAATTTCCCTGGAAAAGCTTGAGGGGTAAGTTCCCGTTTAGGCGTACGCAATGGTTATAAATGAGACCCCTGGTCTTGCTAAACAGCTGAAATTTATGTCTGGATCAGTTCCAACTCTCCTTGGCTCAGCAACAAACCTCGGACAAGTAAGTCAACTTAACGCTGTATAATTTTGATGCTTTGTTGTTTATGATTACCTAGCTTTGTTTCTTAGAATGTGACTAACATTAGCTCTGTCAGGGGACCTTTAAACGACCACAACAAAAAAAGAAGAACCAAATCCGGTCTCTGGGTTGGGTTATGTGGCTTCTATGACATGCAGTATCGGGGTCTGCAGACACCAGACTACAGTTGTTTTACATCACTCTTATGCCCGCAGTGTTGACCAAGTGTTATTTTGCTGGAGCTGCAAGTCTGAGTTGCATGAGCAGAATTCACATCTTTAGATCTTAAGCATATTAATATTCAAACCAGAGCTTGCGTGACTTGCTACAGTCAATACCAAACTCATCATGTTCCTCAAACCACTCCTAAACGATGTTTGCTCTCAGGAGCTCAGTGAATTCCAGCGTGGGACCTTGATAGGATGCCATCTGTGCAAGTCCAATACTAAATACTCCACAGTCAACTGTCAGTGGTATTATAACAAAGTGGAAGCGTTTGGGAACGACAGCAACCACGTAAACTGGTGGAGCTCAGTCAGTGGATGCTGAGGCACATAGTGCTTAGAGTTCATTGCTACAGACCTCCAAACTTCATGTGGCCTTCAGATTAGCTCAAGAACAGCGTAGAGAGCTTCATGGAATTGATTTTTTGTGGCCAAGCAGCTGCATCCAGACCATACATCACCAAGTGCAATGCAAAGCGTCGGATGCAGTGGGTGTAAATAACGCTGCCACTGGACTCTAGAGCAGACACTGGAATCGCGACTCTCCATCTGGAGATCTGATGGACCAATCTGGGTTTGGCAGTTGCCAGGAGAACGGTACTTGTCTGACTGCACTGTGCCAAGTGTGAAGTTTGGTGGAGGGGGGATAATGGTGTGGGGTTATTTTTCAGAATCTGTGCTTGGCCCCTTAGCTCCAGTGAAAGAAACTCTGAATGCTTCAGCATACCAAGAGATTTTAGACAATTTCATGCTCCCAACTTTGTGGAAACAGTTTGGGGGTCCCCACCAGTGCACAAAGCAAGGTCCATAAAGACTTGGCTAAACGAGTTTGGTGTGCAAGGACTTGACTGGCCTGCACAGAGTCCTGACCTCAACCTGACTGAACACATTTGGGATGAATTAGAGCAGAGACTGCGAGTCAGGCCTTCTTGTCCAACATCAGTGTCTGACCGCACATATGTGCTTCTCAAAGAATGGTCAAAAATTCCCATAAACACCCTCTTAAACCTTGTGGAGAGCTTGCCCAGGACAGTTGAAGCTGTTATAGCTTCAAAGGGTGGGCCGATGTAATATTAAACTATGTATTAAGAATGGGATGTCACTTAAGCTCATACGGCTGTAAAGGCAGGTGAGCGAATACTTTTGGCAAAATAGTTTATGTGTCAAAATTACACCTACATAAATACCAGGACCCAAGATCTCTCAGCAAATAATAGTCTAGACTCTAGAGCAGTGGTCCCCGTCCGCGGCCAGGGATTTGGGGACCACTGCTCTAGAGCATCAAATCCGATAGTGCATCCTGGTGCCCCAGGTAAAGGATGCACACTCTGGCTGGCTGAAAGAAATGTTAAGATCAGATGCAGCCAGCTTCCTCCATTGCTCCATGGTCCAGTCCTGATGCTCACATGTCCAATGTAGGAGCATCAGGTGTCAGCTTGGGCGCTGTGACTGCCCTGCGGCTACACAGCCCACAACACAGCAAACGGTGAGTTCTGACACCTTTTTATCTAAACCAACATTAACCCCTTTCAGCAGTTTGTGGAACAGTAGCTCTTCAGTGGGAATACCGGGAACACAATTTAACCATAATAAAGTTACTCAAATCTTTATTGTGGTCCTTTTCCTCTTCACATCAGCTTCAATAAGTGACTGTTCACTCCTAATATATCCCACCCCGTGACAGGTGCAACTGTAACGAGACAATCGATGTTATTCACTTTGCCAGTGGGTTTAATGTTGTGACTGATCAGTGTAGTCATTGCTTCACTGACCGGTGATTTTGGAGTAGCACTGCCCCCTGGTGACTCATCTGTAAGTGAATTCAAGTGAAAACACACTCGGTGTGGTCTGTCAAGACTGCCTCTCAGTAACTCTTTCATTTTCTCCTAACTCACCTATTTTAAATATTTAATCAAATATATTCGCAATGACCCCTGAAAACAGGAATGATGATTAGCGGCAGATCGCTCTATTAACTTATCGTGGGCTCCAGGGCACTGATACTTTTCTGAGTGATTCCATCTCTGATGACCTCAGGTGGAAATGCCTGCAAAGCACATAAAAACAACCAATAAAGGGTTTCAGTGTTGTCATCTTCTGAAATATCACCATCATACATTATACTCATTACCTCCAGATCAACACTGGAAAAATCAAGGAGCTGGACATCAAGGGTCTGGGCATTGAGGTTGTGGAGAGCTACAGGTACCTTGGTGTTCATCTAAACATCTAAACCGGACTGGACTCATAACATGAATGCTTTCTACAAAACAGGGCAGA
The DNA here is from genome assembly GCA_037974485.1 of Hemigrammopetersius urotaenia. Taxonomy (NCBI): domain Eukaryota; kingdom Metazoa; phylum Chordata; class Actinopteri; order Characiformes; family Alestidae; genus Hemigrammopetersius; species Hemigrammopetersius urotaenia. The sequence continues at coordinate 18,522,526 of JBBPDC010000129.1, forward strand.
GCAGGCTGTGCCTGCTGAGGAGGCTCAGGTCTTTTAGAGCAGTGGCCCCCAACCCCCGGGCCGCGGACCGGGCTGTGGGTCATGTGGTACCGGTCCGCGGGCTGCACAGAAAAACTTACAGTACAGTAAACCCCCAGTTTTACGCGGATCGGGACTCGCGGATTTTTTAAGAACGAAACTGATCGTTTTACGCGGAAATATTCAAAACAACGCGGAACCTGCAAATATTCTCCGCTTTTTTCGTGCCAATGTTTTTTGGTTTTTTTTTTAACTCATTTGAGTTCTTCTGGCTCCCCATGCATGGCCGTAGGGCTCTCTCTTACTCTCTCTTTGTCTCTCTCTCTCTCTCTCTCTCTCTCCCTCTGTATCTCCCTCGCCAGCGCTCGCTCTGTATCTGTCTCTCTCTCTAGTTCGTGACTTTTCCGGAGCGGGTGTATCTCTCTCTCTCTCTCTCTTTCTCTCTCTCTCTCTCTCTTGCTTTC
>JBBPDC010000129.1:18524171-18559149 GCA_037974485.1 Hemigrammopetersius urotaenia
TATAAACAGAAAACCAAGAACAGAAAACAGAAAAAACCCAAAACATGACACGGCCTCACTGCTCCGTCAGTCCGAGCCGTGACAATCAGGTATAGACAATTCCAGAGTGTATTAAATTTATACACAATGACTGAGGATCTAAAACTACAGATATTTGTCTCTTTGTCAAGAGAAAATACCTAAATGTCCCAAATTTTCAATCTCTGAAGTGCTTGGATTGAGATTCCGTGGCCATAGGGACCTCGGTGGTTCTCAGCGCTGAGTGGTAACTGTAAAGAGGAATAATGAGTTGACCCCCTTTAGTTCCAGTGAAAGGAAGCTTTAATGCTACGCCATACTATATAACATTTGGGGAATTCTTGTCAGTTTGAGCATGAATGTGCCCCCATGTACAGAGCAAGTTAATTTAAGAAATGGTTGACAAGTGTGGTGTGGAGGAACTTGACTAGTCTGTGGAGTCTAAAATAATAGGCCTCTAGTCACTCATTAGCAGATACCGAATCAATGTGGGTTCAAAAACAACCTTATATTGAGGCTTTTATTTGAGAGATAGGGAGGACTTTGCAATATTAGCCCATTGAAAACGGGCTTGTGGCCAGAGCTCCTTAGCGCCTGATCTTTCCGAAGGTATGATTGGTTTCATTCCTTCAAGGTTCAAGGGTGCTGTATTGTCATCACCAGCTGTAAACACATACATAGTGTGATGGACCATGGTGCAACATATAGTAACATTCATCATCTCTTTTGTCTTATTGAGGTTGAGAGAGTCTTATTGACTGTTGTTCTTACACCAGACAGCCAGTCTCCTCTGTGTTGGCTGAGACATCATTGTTCCTAATGAGACCCACCACTGTCATGTCATCTGCAAATTTGATTTGAGCTGGACCATGCAGAGCTTTTTGGTTTTATTTATAAGCTTATTTATTGCATTTCAGAAGTATTTCTAAAAACCTTGAGGAAAGATCAAAATCTGGGCGACATGCTGCCATGCTGTATGCTCCCTGCAATCAGTATAAATGCTATGGGGATTTTTGCCATGCACTGTTAACAGCTTGGGTTTAAAAGGTTTTTATTCCTCACTTCACAAAAGGGTATAGCCTGCAATAAAACCATCTTAGATAAACAATCATGGACAAGTGTCAATTTCAGCACAAAACAATAGTGGACCTCTTTACAGCATGTTCTCTTTATCTGTGATACTACAAGCGAGCATTTACTGTTCACTCGTTTAATTTGTCCCACTTACTCCACATTTGCACATAGACAGTAAGGTTTTCTGTGTTTTTCAAAAGCAGTCATGTACACCAAATCAAATACACGCTCAAAGGGATGATTATTTTGTTGACTGAGGAGTTTTGTTGACCAGGGAGGAGGGTGAACAAAAACACTTTTATGAGGTGCACCTACCTAGCCATCCTCTACTTCAGCACTTAATGGACAACTGCTAACCAGTTAGAGCACCTTTCTCCCAACAGCAATGACTCTAAGCTGCTAATGGGTATTGCAAAAAGCTTATTTTTAGATCTTGTTCTTTAAATATATCATGTTAAATAGTGTGACATGCATACATATTAAATAATACATATAGAAGAACTTGCTTTTTCAATGTGAAATCAATATCTTCCTTGTGCCTGCAGTGTTTTCCATTTTATTATTTATTATATTTTAATGTTCCAGAATCTAGCCAGGTTTTTATTATACAGTTCCATCCCTTTGATATTTTTGTCTCTGAGTGTAATATGTGACGAGGGCGTGTACAACATGGCTGGAGGGAAAATTCCAACTGTAAGCTACAGGCCAGAGTTGCTTTGTGCACAGGGACACAGTCATGCGGGAACAGAAACGGTTGTCTTTGTATGATGTAGCATTAACATCACTCCTCACTGTAATTGAGAGTCCAAGCCCAAACCCTGTAAATCAGACCCAGACTATGATCCCACCTCCATTACACTTTACTTTGGTACTATGGCTCTGCGGTACTATGCATTCCGCGAGGTAATATTCCTGGGACCTGCCAAACCCTAGTTCCTGTTTTCCATGCCTTTGTTTTGCATGTTTTGTATGTTAGGGTTAGGGTTAGGGTTAGGGTTTTTCATATGATAGGTACGATAGCAATTTATTATGCAACCAAAGATTCTGTGCAGTGATGTGAGAGGTGAGACTCGGGTCTCACTATACTAATAATCAAAAATAAAGGCAGGAAGATGCTAGATACCACAGAACACTTTCAAAGGTCTTGTAGAGTCCACAAGCGGGACCTACACAAAATAAGGCAATTCGTTTTATTATCATAGCTTCATTTGAGGATTTAACTTAAAATTTGCATCTAAGAGCAGGTACATGCATGACGCCAACACTTATGTTTTACCTTGAAAAATTCCACAGGGACACTTATATGAGTTATATATGTTAAGTTACACATAAGTATTACTTGAAAATGAATCACATCATAGACTTATGCACTCCGGTCTAATTTGAGGGAGACTGTGAAGGGCTCATCTTATGTGAATATTCTGAGTTGGTGCGTTTTGTGTTGTTCATATACTTCAGTATGCTTTGCATAGGTGTTTTATTGTCACTGCCCTGGAGGCAAACATGTGCCAAGACTAGTTTCTCAACACTGCACTTCTCACGCACTCTGCGCTGTCGGCCCTCTGTTCTCTGAGCTGTCTGTTCACATTCCAGCAGAACTGGAGACGATGGAAGGGTAGGGTGGTCTCGTCCTTAAAAGCAGGTTGTGATTATAGTCTTTCGGTAAAGTCCACAAAAACTGAAGCAGAAGAATTCTGTTGTCTGGAAATGGTCCAAAACCTTTGGGTTGAGCTGGAGTGGTGCTTACGACCCATCCACACTGAAAAAAATAAATCTGGGCAGTTGTAAATATAACATAATTAAATGTGTGCTGTCAGCAATAAAAAATACGTTTGTATCTTTACAAGAATATATCTTGTTTTTAAGTCAAACTGGTTTGTTCGAAATACAAGACATTGTGCATCACTACCTTAAGGGGAAGTATGTATGTATTCCCAGGAAACATTTTTACGTACACCCACACAACAACCATTTTTTTGTTTAATTTACTCTGTTTTGTTAATTTCCGTCTAAAGGGCGCCACGCCACGCCACGGTCCACTAAGAACTTGAAGTTTAAAATGATGTTGGTAAAGTTTTGTTTAAATGCTCAAAGACCTTTCATGCTATCAATGATTATCACGTTTTAGAAAACGTGTTATTAGATTTACGTTTTTCAATCACTACATCACATTCTGTTGTGAAGGACCACGCCGAGCTAACATTAAGGTAAGAGTAAATGGACTAATTCAGGAATTCAGTATAGTTAGTCATATTGTTGTTTAGCTGCAGAACCTTTACGTTTTGGATTGTTTTTCAGAAGTTTAAGAAAAAATATCGTGTTTTCGTGTTATTTGAATATAACATTCGCTAGTGGCTATGGACAGATTAACTTGACGCTAACGTTAGCATGTGATAAGGTGGTGCTAGGCTACAAAATGTATTTTGTTAGTGTATTTGAAGGTAATGTTGGCAATATGATCCTGGATGGATGTCTGGTTGTGGAGAGTATCTGTAGGCAGCAAATCTCATACTAGTTGTCGCATTGGCCTCAAATTTCTCCGCATATGACTATGTTCAGGTTTTTGAAAAGTTATTTGACTATTGCCTTTTCAGCGCCACGCTGCCCAGGTTTTTCTGCGACGTGAAGGACCACGCCACTCCGTTTTCACCATCATCACTGATCACGGTGTCAGGTCAGCAGGTAAGAATGAAATTAGTGATGTAGTTGCTCAAACGTTAAATATTATCTAGTTTTTGTGTTGTTTTAGAACAAAGAAAATTTGAAGATACTGTAGCGAGCTTGCAGGCTGGACTGGCCCTGTTGGGCCCTGGGGGGTGTTTTGGGGTCGTTTAGATGACACTGCCAGTTTGGTGGGCAAACTGTGTGCTAAGTGGGAGGTGCTTAGTGGGACTTTAGTGAGTTGGGGTTTGGACAGCGTAGAGGCAGGGTGAGCTGTGTGCGCTGCTGCTGTGTCTGTGACTGTGTCTGTGACTCTGTGAGAAATAAAAGCTGAGAGAAAAACCAAAGTTCCCGGTGTGTCGACTCTCCTCCTTCCACTGCTCGTCACAATACCATTCACAAGTAAGATTGGGTAGCCGCGAGGCTATAAAATGAGTTTACTCATCCTGAGTAAAAAAATTGTTAAATATTGTCCACGTTTTACAAATTATAAGTGCTTATACAGGAGACCTATTTTAATATGGTCAGGAGAAACCATTTATAATCGGTGTGTGGTCTTTTTTTAGTATTAATAATAACAATAAACTGATATTGCATTTATGGTCAGAATCAATATTTTACACACCCATGACAGTGTTTACCTGATGGTGTCAGGTGTTAGGGTGCAACAATGGCCTAATTTAAGGTCAGTTTTTGAAAAAGCATTGACTAACAGAATGGAAAAATGGAAAATGCACTGTGGACATTACTTAACCACTGTTTAAAAGGATTGACCAGCTGCAAATGTGTTATGGTTTTTTATAGAATGTCACCAAATAGATGTTGAGCTTGTGACCAGAACCTGTCAATATCTCCCAGCAGAGTCACACCTGAACCTCCACAGAGAACAGCCTGATTTATTGTTTCATTGAGATGGAATGGATTTGCAAAACCTGTGCTCTTGTTGCCCCTGAAGCAAATTAACTTTTAAGGCACTACAGGTTAAGGCATGACCACAGTGAATTTCTCCCATGTTTACATAATTATTGCCCCTGCTCTTTTAAAACCTGGAGTGCCCTCAGATCACATTTGTCCAGGAAACATCCACCCAACAAATCAACAGTAGAAGTCCTTGGCTTCAATTGTGAACTTTGCACTTTTTGTTTCTCTACTGAAAAGGATTACTTCCAGCATCTTGGAGTTCATCTTAGAAAAAATGAAACTGTGAAATGTGTCTTTAGAGATTGTAATTTTAACACAAATGCGTATGGAACATATGCATCACACAGATCCCGACAACATGCAGCACATTCTTCAAGTGACTTTAGAGAGCAAATTTTACATCAGTATGAAGATCATTCAAATATAACTGATGATCTTGCTCAAGCACATTGTTCTGAGGCATCTAAGTGTCTAGAAGCATCCAACTGCTCAGAAGAGTTTCAAACTGAAGAAGGAAAAGGTGAAGATATTGAACTGAAATTAGGCCACCTTTTATTAAAATTAGAGAGTATTTATAATGTGCCATGCAAGTGCATTACTGAAATAGTTGGAGAGCTCCAGTTTATATCTTCAGTGACAGGTCCTGCCATAAGAAAGACCGTAGACTCATGTTTAAGCAAACATGACTGTATGCTTGATGACCTAATTGTCTCCAATTTAGTAAAAGAGCTGAATGAGTCAAACCCCATAAGCAAAGCTTTAATAGCTGACGGTCCTCTTGCTACATCTTACAAAAGACGGGAGTTTTTTAAGAAGAAATTTCCTGTGGTTCAGCCCATGGAATACATTTTGGACAAGAAGGAAGGTCATACCTTACAATATGTTCCTCTTCTACAGTTACTGTCACAGATATTAAGCCTAAAAGACATACAGGAGAAATCTTTCAATTCTTCACAAGCAATTCAAGAAGGACGCTACGAGGCATTTCGTGATGGAACATATTTTAAAGAAAATACACTTCTGTCGGCTGAAGAAATAACACTTCCCCTCCTCCTCTACATTGATGACTTTGAGGTTTGCAATCCCCTGGGAACGTCTTGGAAAAAGCATAAGATAACTGCAGTATCTTGGGTGCTGGCAAATGTTCCACCGCAGTTTCGCGCGACGCTTAAGTCAATTTATTTAGCTGTGCTTTGCAAGGCGGTAGATGTAAAGAAGTATGGTTATGAGGTAGTACTTGAGCCACTGTTAAAAGATCTTGTCCAGTTGGAAGAAGAGGGGATATTTATTCCTTTGGTTGGACAGAAAATCAAAGGCACAATATTCAGTCTCATAGCTGACAATTTAGGTGCTCATTCAATAGGTGGCTTTTCGGAAAACTTTTCTGGATCTAATGTCTGCAGGTTTTGTTTGGGAGAGCTGTATGAGTTTCAGGAAAAAGAAGTAAGATCTGGATCCTTCCAAGCAAGAACAAAACAGGAACATGCTCTTCATGTGCAAGCAGTTTCAGAAAGTCCCACTCTGGCTCACCGCTTTGGTGTGAAAAGGCAGTGCGCCTTAACTAATAAGTTAAAACATTTTCATGTTTTGACAGGGTATCCACCAGACTTGCTTCATGACTTGTTTGAAGGAATAGTACCTCTGGGGTTGAAACTACTTTTATTTTGTATAAACATCCATATTCATTTGCCAACTTGAGGTAAAAACTAATTTACATTATTAGCTTGTCCCAATCCACATACAATAATTTTGGAGTAGCACACTCTAAAAAACAATTTAGGTTCTTGAGTCAAGGAAGGAGTTGACAAGGCAAATTTGGATAATCTGTTATACTTGTATGCAGTAACAAACTACCTCAGGTTATTTAGCTGGGTACTTTTGACAGATGACCAGACAGCAATTAGCAAGCAACCCTGAATTACTTGGTCTAAAAGCTTAAATTTATTTGATGTATTTTTGGCTTTTATAGAAAGTGAGTATTATTTAAAAAGACTATTCAAGTTGTAACTTCATCTGCTTATTTTGAGTTGTTTTATTATCCTCACAAGGTTACATTGTTTTTGATTACTTATTGACAATGTGAAACCAGTATACACCCCTTTACTAATACTCTTAAATTTTTTTTTACTGTCTACAGAACCAACATGTCTGCCAGACTTTGTGTCATACTACAAGAAGAAATACGCAAGCTTCCCTTAGCCTCAGGAATTCCGCAAACTGTGGAAGAATTGAAGCACATTATACAAGAGGCATTTGCAATTGAACAAGATTTTAGTATTCAGTTCCAGGACCAAGATTTTGATTGTCAGTTTTTTACTCTTCTCGAAACAAACCAAATAAAGGACAAGGATACTATCACAGTAGTTTTTGCTGCACCAGTGATCACACGAACATCTGTGGATTCTTTAAATGCTGCAGGGCTTCAAGACTGCTTTGATAGCAGTTGTGCTGAGGAAGATGGTTCAAGCTCCACTGCATCCAGTGATGCCTTCGTTCTGTGCCTTGGCCAGCTCAGTTTGAGATACAGTCCCCTCCAAAAGTATTGGAACAGCAAGGCCTATTGCTTTATTTTTGCTGTACACTGAAAACGTTTGGGTATGACATCAAAAGATGAATATGAGACAAGAGATCAGTATTTCAGCTTTTATTTCCAGGTATTTACATCTAGATCTGTGAAACAGCTTAGACAATAACATTGCTTGTAACAGAACACAAAGTTTTTAGGTGAGCAAAAGTATAGAACAGATAGCCTTAAGATTAATTAAAGTGAATAATACTTCATGTTTAGTTGCAAATCCTTTGCTTGCAATGACAGCACCAGGCCTGCGACCCACTGACATGACCAAACTTTTGCGTTTTTCTGTTGTGATGCTTTTCCAGGCTTTCACCGCAGCCTCTTTCAGTTGTTTGTTTTGGGGAGTTTCTCCCTTCAGTCTCCTCTTTAGCAGGTAAAATGCATCCTCAATAGGGTTAAAGTTTGGAGATTGACTTGGCCAGTCTAAAACCTTCCACTTCTTTCCACTGGTGCACACATTGGTTGCTTTGGCAGTGTGTTTTGGGTAATTGTCTTGCTGCATGATAAAAGATCTCCCAATCAGTTTGGTTGCATCCCTCTTTAAATTGACAGATAAAATGTTTCTGTGGACTTCTGAGTTCATTTTGCTGCTACCATTCATGTGTTACATCATCAATAAAGATCAATGAGCCCGTCCCAGAAGAAGCCATGCAGGCCCAAGTCATAACATTACCTCCACTGTCCTTCAAAGAAGAGCTTGTGTGTTTGGGATCATGAGCAGATCCTTTCTTTTTCCATACTTTAGCCTTTCCATCACTTTGGTAAAGGTTAATCTTTGCCTCATCAATTGATAAAACTTTGTCCCAGAACTTTTGAGCCTAGTCTCTGTATGTTTTGGCAAATTCCAATCTGGCCTTCCTATTCTTATTGGTAATGAGTGGTTTGCATCTTCTGGTGTAGCCTCTGTACTTTTGTTCCTGAAGTCTTCTGCGAATGGTGGATTGTGATACCTTCACTCCTGCCCTCTGGAGGTTGTTGGTGATGTCATTGACTGTTGTTTTAGGGATTTTCTTCACAGTTCTCACAATGTTTCGGTCATCAACTACTGATGTTTTCCTTGGTCTACCAGTTCGACGTCTGTTGCTTACAACACCAGTGGTTTCTTTCTTCTTCAGGACATTGCAAACAGTTGGCTCATGTTTGTGCAATGTCTCTGATTGACTTTCTGCCTCCTCCTTGTTCAAAATTGTTTGCTTTTCTCCCATAGACAGCCTTCATGTTGGTTACACCTTTTTAATTATAAATGCAGTCTGCACAGTCAAAACCCAAAGCTGAAACTGAAAGTAGACATTCAGTACTATTTATTGTTTAAATAATCAATGTAATAGGACACACCTGGGCAATGAAACACACCTGTCAGTCACATGTTCCAATAATTTTGCTCACTTGAAAAATGGGTGGGTTCAAACTAATGGTTTTATCTTCTTAGTTGTTTAACAGATCTAGATGTAAATACCTGGAACTAAAAGCTGAAATACTGATCTCTTGTCTCATATTCATCTTTTGATGTCATACCCAAATGTGTTCAGTGTACAGCAAAAATAAAGCAATAGGCCTTGCTGTTCCAATACTTTTGGAGGGGACTGTATATGTCCTACTTGAGAGACTAATAAAGAGCCATCTTGTCTTATTTTCAATTTATTTGTGCAGTCATCTTTCCCACTGGTTCCTTAAAGCCAACACAAATTCTTACATGTTGATTGACTGATCATTAGTTCATTAGTCATTTATCAGAGTCACACAGAACAAATCTGAGTAGATCAACTCAATCAGTTTTTGTTACTAATTCTCTGATCATAACTGCACACGTGGTCTGCACCGGATTTTTTTAATTAAACGCTGCTGCTAGGCTTTGTGTCCACTCTTGCTTCTTAGGTGGACTGTTGGCCATGTGTAATCATCACCACCACTACTACGATTTTCATGAGTGAGGAGCCGAGTTAGTGTGCACCCCCGGGCTGAGGTCGCTGGGGGGCGCTGCTCACCACAGCTTAATGACTCCCCAGAGGACTGGTGACTACACTACATGGACAAAAGTATTGGGACGCCTGACCATTACACCATCGGGGACTTCCGTGACACTACATTCAAATACATAGCCTTTAATATGGAGTTGGTCCCACGCTTCCACTCTTCTTGGAAGACTTGTTTTCGTGGGAATTAGTACCCATTAACTCTGTAGAGCATTTGTGAGGCAAGGCACTGATGTTAAACAAACGGCCTGGCTCACAATCTCCGTTCTAGTTCATCCCAAAGGTGGTGCATGAGTTCTTCCACACCGAACTTATCCAACGTCTTTACGGACCTTTCATTATGCACTGGGGCAGTCATGCTGTGGCAATGGGTATGACTGAAACACCTGAAGTCAGTAATTTGGTCATATTCGCACAGAATCACTTCCAATCATTTCCATTTTCTACAAGTCGGCGTGCCAATGTCACACAGAAATTGGAAAAGATTCATGGAAACTTTTAAAATATTTTATAATTATAAGAAGCTTGAGAAACGCTTAAGATGCCTTTAAACCCCAAACTATGCATTAAAACCCTTTAATGATTACATATCAGAAGAAACTGACTCTGAAACTCACAGAAACACTATGACTGGATCACTGGTGTGGGTCACCGAGTTCATTTTTGATCGTCCCCGTATTATCATCCAGATTAAAAACTAATGATACTAAAACGGTCATTTAAAAAAAAACATTATTTGAAAACAACAGACCTCTGGGTGTCAAAACGTTGTGTGGTACTTAAGTTACAGCTAATTTTGAAAGACGCTGAGTGAGCGACCGTTTGAGGAGAGCCTAACAAATAAACGGCTGAACTGCTGCTGTTGCTGTTAATGAGGGTACGGTTTGTAGGCGGTTATACTTAGTCGAAACCAAAACTGAGCAAAAGCAGACGGGACTGGATGCTAATTTAAACATTTTCGCACACATACGAACACAAAGTCTCGCACATGAGTGTGTGCGTGCGAGGGAGAGAGAGAGAGAGAGCAGAGCAGAGCTGTAGGTCTGATCTGACCGAACCGGAGCGGAGTGCTCGGCCGGCCGGGCGCCTCTCCCGGTCCTCGGCGTCAAAACGAGCTCCGCGCCTGACGAAAGTCGCTAAGAAACGCGTTTTTCGAGGACAGGGGTAGTTGTGGTCGAGTCCTTCGCTTTGTCGATGTGACAAAATGGGGTCTTTAGTGTAGAGCTCCGCCATTTTGTGACACAGCCCGCTCCGCTCAAAGGGGAGCGTGTAATGGTTGAACGTAGTAAAGCCGTCAAGAGGAGAGAGAAACACGGAGGAGGAGGAGGAGGAGGAGGAGAGGAGAGGAGGAGGGGGAGAAGGGATCAGCAGCAAGTTACTCTTAAACCAACAAACACACACAGCTCTGAGAAGGGAGGGAGGGAGAGGGGGGGTGTAAAACAGTCTTTAACTGCCTTTTCTGAGCTCCCCTCTTACCTCATTACTTCAGAACTTCATACAGTGATGTTGGCAGACTTTCTCTCCAAAGAGAAACAGCTCCACAGAGTAAAATAAAGATCATTCAGAGTTGGGTTACATCTGACTAAAACAACAAATGTATCCTTTTAGAAGTATATTCTGTTTACAGTGTTTTTAATGTATTCAGTTCATTGAGCAGCCCTTTTCTGTTTCATTACTACTACTATTACTTTCTACTAGTACTTCTCAATATTGAAGATTCTTTATTTGTCACATGCTGCTGCTACTACTGCTGCTACTACTACTACTGTCATTTTTATTACTGCTGCTACTACTTCTATCACTAATAAAAAGAAGACACACAAAACATTAGCTCACCACTTAGTTTTTAAAATGTAAATATCTATGTGGGGAAATGACTGACTACACAACTCAGGCGTGTAAACTTTTTTTTTACTATTATTATTACTTGTAATAACAGTAGTATTATCAACAATAATAAACGCCATTGTTTGGAATATGGAGCAGATGTACACTAGGTCGAGTGTGTATGTGTCTGTGTTGAGAGAGAGAGAGAGGGTGGCTCTCCCCCTCCCACTTGTTCTGTGTTAACGGGTCTCGGAAGTTTGAGATGAGCCCTAGAGAGAGAGGAGCAGGAACAGAGCCCGAGTGTCTATTGTTCGGCCGGGGCGCTCTCTGGATGCAGTACCGCTGCTGGCGGCGCGGGGGCGCTACAGAGCGGCCAGGGCCCGCGGCCTCGCTCGGGTCTTTTTGTCTGAGAACTGGATCCCGCTCCACAGTGTGTGTGTGTGTGTGAGAGAGTGTGTGCCGCCGCGTCTGTAGCACACTGTCAAAACCACTCCAAAAAAAACCGCCCCGTCCAGCCGCCAGCACGGTCTTCGGTTCTCCGCCTGGTGCCATGGCCGCGCGGCGCCGCTTCGATGCGGTGTCCGGAGTTAGGGGGCTCTGATCGGGTTTGTTTTCCGAGCGGCTCCTCTCCACGGTGCTGTTTAGCGAGCTGGCGCTCCGCTCCCCTCCGCCGTTTCTTTAACTTTTCAAACACTCAGCCTCGCGGGTGACCGGGCGCCGCCGGAGCATGGGGTCCCCGGCGTCCTAGGGAGACAGGCAGTTCGGATTTTCACCGCTTTTGAGGCTCCGACACCATGGCGAACTCGACGGGAAAAAGCCTGCCTGAGCAGCGGAGGAGAGGACTAGCTTTCCTGGACGAGCTGCGGCAATTTCACCAGAGCAGAGGGTGAGAGAGAGAGGAAAGGAGGAGGAGGGGGGATGCCTTTTATTTCACCAAATAAAAACTTCCAACTGCAAAAGTGTCTCTCCCGCTCCACGGAGCGCCCAACTGGGTATACTGAGCTGACCGTGTGTCTCTCTCCTCAGGTCCCCGTTTAAGAAGGTCCCTGTGGTGGGGGGGAAGGAGCTGGACTTGAGCTCTCTCTACTCCAGAGTCGTCTCTTTAGGAGGATTCGCTAAGGTGAGTGCGTGCAGAAAAAGTCAAGAGAGACCCCTCTCTCTCTCGCAGCCCCGGTTCGGTACTAGGGGTAGAAATAATCACCGAATTCCAGCCCGAGTTTGAGGCGATAAAATGGCCTTGTGTGGTAGAGCCTGCGATAGAGAGGTAGAGGGAGAGTGAGTATGAATTGAAAGTCCGGGCTCGAGCAGCGCGGCTGCTCTCGGAGCGGCTCGAACCCAGCGGGGCCGGGCTGGACCTCCAGCCCACCGGCTCCCTCGGCTCCCCCATCACCTCGCCCGGAGGAGGCTCAGCACCGTGCAGCAGCCCGTCCTCAGCTTCGTGGCTGAGGGCTGGAGCGTAGGCCTCGCGGCAGGCCTGTCTTACTCGGCTCTGTAAATACAACCCAGTCGAGCCCAAATCCCCCAGCCGCCGCGCCTCTCCGCCGCGGGTTGGGTTCTGGGCTCTCGGGGGGTCGCGCAGAGCTGCCCTGTCGCCACTGGAGGGGGATTTTTAACACGTTTCTAAAGAAAAGTGGTGTTAGCCGGACTGCTAACTGTAGTTAGCAGGCAGCCCGATTCAAACCGCCGTGTCTGCGGAGCGGGAGAGCCCGGCCGGTCCTCGCCCTGCAGGTGCTCCTCAAATCGAAGAAATGCTCACTTTGTCTCCAGATATTTCAGCCTGCAGGTGTCCACAGACTTATTGGGTGCTTGTGTGTGTGCTTTCCCATTGTCTCTCTCTTCTAGGTTTCGGACAGAAACCAGTGGTGTGAACTTGGAGAGGAGTTTAATTTCCCGAGGAGTTGCTCCAACGCTGCTTTTGTTTTAAAACAGTACTACCTTCGGTGAGTGTGCCTCTTTGCCTCCTAAACCATGTGTACACTCTCCTCACACCTCCAGCTACTCTCCCACAGGACTCTCGCTCTCTTTGGCAGTCAGGCAGGCTTTTGTTGTGTGTTTATTAGGCTTGTTTAGTTCAGGTCTCTCCAGTCTCCTACGAGTCAGGTTTTGTCTGTGTTTGTGCGGCATGAACTTTCAGCATATGGTTTATTAAGTGTACAGTAACAGAGCATCCTCAGCTGTCCAGACCTGACCTGATCGCATGTATATAGTCAATTTGCTGTCTAACAGATGGTAATATAAGTGCAGGTGTTCTCATTAGGGATTAAACTACAAATAGGCCTTGATTTTAAATTACCTTGTAACAGTAAGTTTTTGCCTCTTCTTTTGTTTTAACTTGAATTTTCTTGCTGATTTGATTCGATTTTATTTATTCCGGTCCCATCGCATTTATTCCTTGATGTGCAGCAATCCGTGCTGCAATTTTGCATGTGCAGGTAAACAGTGCTGAAATAGCCCCAGAGCCCAGGAGTGTGTAACAGCTGGCAACTGTTTAACCTGAGGTTGTCTCAGTGTGTACCACCATCAGGCTTGCGGTCGTCCTCGCAGCACTCTCCTTTTGAGTGGGTTACGCGCGAGAGGGACTTGGCAGTGGAAGGCTGCAAGTGTGCCGGCAGCACAAGGGCTGTGCTACACCTGCCATGCGACTGGTTATGGTATAATTACCTTTCAGCACACAACACTCTCTGTTCCTCCGTCTGCACTTGTGCTCCAAATGATTTGGAAAAGCTTGATCAGTTGGGATGGCAGTGAAGTGAGGGATGCACCACTAAAGAGAGCATGACTGCCTATAAATAAAGAGCTCGTGCTACAGCAGCGAGAGGTGGTCTGTATTATCCTCATCAGTTTATGGGAAAAGAACACCAGTGCTTTGTAAAAGTATTTATATTTAATAATGTCAAGAACTCAGCCCAAAATCAATTAAAGCAGCCCTGGCACACTTATCATTTTAAGTTGCATTTTTCCTTTTTGGGTTCTGCCAAATCAAGAACTGTTTTCATAGGAACTCTGCATTGTTTCAGTAGTGGCGTGTCAAGGTGCTGCTTATTCAGTGGGATGTTGTGACTCGGCTGAGTTGTTATTGGAACTCTGAGAGTCTTCTGAGCGCAGGCCCTAAGCTGTTAGAGGAGGTGGGCAGAGAAGCTTAGAGGAAATCAAATGTCAGTGTCTGTGCCCAGACATTTTTTTTGATGTATGGGGGGAAAGGAGACTTATGGACAAACTCTGGGCCCTTACATGACTGCAGTAGCGATGATGAAACAAGTGCACATACATGGTGAAAAAAAGTGAAATAGTACTTGCCCAAAATTTTAGAGCTGTGTTAAATACACAAAGCACTGATTGAACAATGTGTTCACAACAAGCCAATTGTCACTGCATGCAGTCTTGGTAAAAAAAAAAATGTTGAGGTTTTTACAGGGGTGTACATGATCTTAACGTTACTTCTGAGTGCTGTATTTATCATCCTGCATGTGTTCCAGCAGTTGTTCTGCAGGAGATCCTCTAGAAAAATTGTGGAAATGGAAGTTTTGCTGTGATGTTGAGCATAATGTAGAAATGGAAAGGCTTGAATTAAGATTGAAGGATGTTTCATTATGTTTAGTATTGGTCAGTAATTTGGACATCTTGATGTTAACTGCCTGCTTGAGTCATGGAACAGAAACTGGTCTGGTTGTGCTATATAAAGTTCACATGCTAGTTGGTGAGCACACCACAAACAGCTTGTGTGGGCTAAATGGAACCTTAACAGGTAAGCATTGTGGATTATTAAAACAGGTGCATTAACTATAAAAAATTCACTAATTTGATGATTATTTCTGTGGTGATACCATCTTAAGTAGGAGCGTTTATCTCCGTGTGTGTGTGTACTGTGCTGTGGACATTTGTACACTTGCACTTCTCTTTTTCTCTAGAGTTGCTCTAGTCTGAGCCTATATGATCACTCTCTGTGCAGACTTTGGTGGTGTTGGCAGACAACAGAGAGAATTGCTCTGAAAATAATTTAATCCTGATTCGTATTCAGCATGTGGTGGTGAATTTTTTTCTTAAGGGTTAAAGTGATGGCTAGATATGAACTAAATGATGGCTGGACTTAGAAAATGTTGTGCCTTGTGTAATCGATGTCAGTGCAGCCAGTGCCTCCTTCCCCTCTTAAAACACTCAGTACTGATAGAATCATAATTTTACTCTTAGGGTCATAAGTTTGAAGAGAAGTTTGCACGGCTTGTGCATTTTTCTGTCCTCAGCAGATGTTGAGGTGCAGGTTTATATGTAGTCCCAAGTTTGTGGAGAACTTTGAAGCATGTGATTAGGGTTTATGTCCAGTATAAAGTGGGATGGAGGATCTGGACTGGTGGAGTTGGTGGTCACTGATAAATTCTTCAAGCTGTCCTGCTGTGTGGGTGTACTTTAATTGTTTTGCCACATGTCTGTCATTGGATTTGGAAAACATCTGAATGCTGTGACACTTTGGCCTTAAGACAACATGACTGATTTGATTAACTATGTTTGTGTTCAGCATTTAAAAATACAGGTGCCTCACAGGGGTTTCTTTTTGTTATTCATGGTGTAGAATTAGCGTCATTTTTGGTTGTTTTGGTTAATTTTACTTTAGAAAACCTAGAAGGCTGTCTTTATTTTCATCTTAACTAAAATTCAGTAATCACATTCAGTGGATGTTTGTTTTGAACGCACATGGCTACTCACCCTGAAGCACTTCATGCCTCTCTGGCTGGACTTTGAGAGTGTTTTCAGTGTCATTGGGTCATCCACATGTTCAGTGAAGACTGGGCCTGCCAGACTCCAGAAGGGGGCAGTATGTGCTTTTATTCTCTCCCTTAGTAGCATGCAAGTTAATTTGTAAAGGGGATGTGTCTGGTAACGGCATTCTGCCATTCTGAGAGGGAATTGCTTCGAGCAGCAGATAAGCCTCTTTCTTTTTCTGCTCCTGTTTTTTTCTTTTTTTTTTTGGTGAAACAACACTTGAATGGTTGAAGAGCAGAATCTGATCCTGTATTTCTGGTCATTCATTTGATCAAATCTGTCCCCAAGATATGTTGCTCAGCAAAGCAAACTTTGAATGTTCCAGAAGATTGGAGTTATATCATTTGCATACGTTGCTTTCACCAGGCTGTGGAAGAATGGCGCGCTTGCATGTCTGTTCCTGCAGCTTCAGTTTGGCATTTTGTTTGTTTGAGACTGATGTTTTGAGTCTTTGTGCTTTGGTTGCTGATGCAGATGCAGAGGTGGGCAATATAGAAGAAAATATCATATTTTGACACGGTATGCTTGTGCTATCAACATTTTTACTACAGGGGATTTATCACACCTCACCTGCACTGCACCAAATCCAGTTAAACATAATTATCATTGTTTTGTACTGTAACCTTCCTTTGGTCTTTGTTCAATGTGTATCACCTTACCAACAAAAAGAATAATACAGTTTTTTAATAAATTGTCCCACCTCTCTTTGGAAGTACGGCAATCCCCCAGTTTTACGCGGCTCAGAAATCGCGGATTCAGTCAAGTTTTTTTTTTTTTAAACCGAACTCAATAACGCAAAAATTGCATTAAATATATTTTTTTCTGGATGTTTTCACACAAGGGGACCCGTTCACCTCGCCGCGGTGTCCAAATACTTTTGTTCTTCAAATTTCCAAGTTGTATATCTTGGCGGGGAATTTAATTTTGGATTCGGGTTTACCATTACATTTTCTTTATGGGTAATACACTCATTCTTTATGGGTAATAAAGAGTTTAAAATGACAGTGTTCTGGGGGCATATTTGGGGGCATATTTAGGGCTTTTTTAAAACCAAAAAATAGTGGGGGTTTTTTTTTTATTTTTAAACCCACTATATGCTCTTGGAACGAAAAGCAGGCGATTACTGTATTGTATTCTGGGTTTGGATCAGAGGACCAATTGGGTATATGTGACTTGTGTCTGTGTTCATTGTCAGTTGATGTGTAAAACACAGGGGCTAGCTTTAGCCCTCTTGTGCTAGATTGTTGTGCGAGTGTACGCGTGCTGCGAAGCTGGGTATTTATAGCGAGACCTTAGTGTTTGAGGAACAGTATTTATAGTAGGTGTGTGTTTGCACGTGTGTGGGATTTACCTCTGCTGCAGAGATGAGGGGGACCTCATTCAGCAGATGGACACACTCACACAGTTACTGGTGCGTACGCACATAACATCATGCTATCATTCTGGCTTTTAATATGTGCTTCATTTTGAATGCGCACTGATGGTCATTTTTAGGATAGATTTCCATGAGTGTGCACGTCTGAAGTGATGGTTACAGGCCATCAGCTTTGTGTTGCTGTGAGGCATGCAGGCTCGTGTTGTGATCTGAGGAATGTTTCATTGACGCTCAGGTTTTAGCACTAACTAGAGTTCTTAGTCAGCCGTGGTTGTTTCTTTATTAGAGTGGTGACCTGAACTTGAACTCAGCCTGATGATGTAATCGATGCTAGTCCTACAGTTACTCCTCAGGAATTCCTTGAGCTCGGCCGTCGCTCCCTCAGCGTTCTCGCTCTAGACTTCTCCCACTGAGCACTGTGCTTAAGTTAAACAAGGAACCCAGTTGCTCTCCAGGGAGATTTCACAAAATCTGGATTTCTAAATCAGGATTATATAAGCCCAAAGTGAGACTGTCTATTAGGGATGTTACTTATCAGTTGTAGCTGAGCTCTTACTCAAGACATGACATGTTGCAGAACATGTAGTGCTTACAGGTTCTTGAGCCTATTCAGGGAAAGAGCTGGTCATTCTGCTTGGAGAGAGAACAGGCGAGAAAATGTGTTTCCTGCAGGAAAAATAGCATGTGAAAGGGGAGGCACTGTTTTGAATGATCTTTTAGAAGAACATCTCACGAAACAGTCTTGCAGTGCTGGCAGGTGCTGCTGAGAAGTGCACTCCAAATTAACCACACGTTTACACCATCTGCTGATCATGTGAAAGTGCTCAATGCAAATGTGTGAGCCGTGCATCCTATTCAGTGCCCAAAGGAAGTCTGCTCCTCTTTCCACTCACATAACAATACCTTACAAAGCAGGAATATCATGAGCTTAACTTTCTCAGGCTTGGTAGTAGTACAGTGTTGCAAACCTTTGGCATAAGGCTCTTGCAGGGCCTGTTACCAGTGACCGACTGCTGGCAGCAACTCTCTTTTGCTCTCTCTCTGTCTGTCTCTCTTTGCCTCTCCTTCACCACAGTTGTGCATCTGATAACACAAACAGACCTGTTGTCATGACAATCAACTGCATACACAATGAAGGGTTCAGTTATTGCTCTTTTTTTATTATGTGTGAATAAAATGATCCTGAGTTCTACTACATTATTGATGTTTTAGTGTGCTTTGGAGTGTTGGTGCTCATCCATTTTTTTATGCGTCTTCATCCAGCTATTTAGAGAAGTACGAGAAGGTTTATCACTTTGGAGAAGATGATGAGGAGGTGCAGCCTGGGAACCCCAAACCATCGCTTCCAATTGGTGCAATACCCTGCTCGTACAACTACCAGCAACACATTGTATCAGGTAGTATGTGTTTGATTTCCAACTCTGGTCCTGGAGACCCTGCTCTGCACATTTCAGTTTTTTGTGCTCTCAACACACCTGATCAAACTACTCAATCGTTTGACAAGCCTTGCTTGATTGAAGTGGGCGTGTAAGTGCAGAGGAGATGCTGAAATGTGCAGAACAGGTGAGCCTCCATATTTTACTAAAATCTTCTCTCTTGTCATGCTGGTTGTTACCTGTGTCAGCTTAAACACAGTGACTATTAAGTGATGTAGGTAATTGCTGTTCTGCTCCGGATTTATGTAAATAAATCTAGTATCTGAAAGAAGCTGCTGAATGTTTAGAAGTTCAACTGAGAAATGGCTGTAAATGGTAAAATGTTTCTGTACTTCAGTGAACTCATTATTACAGTGTACTAATTAAGTTTCCAGTTTCCATGGTTGTGCTTGACTGATAGTAATAGACTCATTTTCGAAAGCGTTCCAGCCCGCTCGAATGTCTATATGGGATATGCTAAACTACTGAAATGTAATAGTCATTCATTCCCAATCATTGGTGACTTGTGTATTTGCTTTAGTTGTCTGATTTTCTATAATTTGATACACTGCTCAAATTTCTTTGTAGAATTCTGCTAGTCGTAACCGCCTTTCATTTGATATTTTTCGCTGTTTGCGAGTCAGAGTACCTCACTCACACTGGCATTGCTTAAAATGAACTAGATTGATTAATGAGTAAAGATGACTAAAGCTGTGGGGTTAGCACCCCGAGAGTTGGCCACGTGTTTGAATTTGGTCCGTCCACTGAGAAAGTGTTGTGTACTCGGTAAAAAAAAAATTTAAATGTGTAAAATTAGGAAAGTGGTTATAAAAGAATGTACTTCGCAGTCAGATTGTTGTCTATGACTGCTTACAGCTGGGCTGATTTTTCACATTCGTACTCATAAGGGCACCGTAGACTGTACTACACTTTATTTTAGAGGGTTGTAGGGAAAAATGTTTTACAGTTAAAATAC
Source organism: Hemigrammopetersius urotaenia (assembly GCA_037974485.1). Classification (NCBI taxonomy): domain Eukaryota; kingdom Metazoa; phylum Chordata; class Actinopteri; order Characiformes; family Alestidae; genus Hemigrammopetersius; species Hemigrammopetersius urotaenia. The sequence goes on from JBBPDC010000129.1 coordinate 18,543,745, forward strand.
AGTTTTAAAACATTTAACATAACTGAGCAGTTGGTGAGATGATATGCAAACGTCCTTGATTGCCAGTTTGATTTCCTCTGGTTTTACCAAATTTCTTAACAACCTCCGAGGCACTGATCGCTGCTACAAAGATTGGTGTTGATTTTTATACTTTGTGAACACTTGGCAAGCTCGCTGTTCGTGTTGTGGGAGGCTGAGATCTAATCCTTTGTCTGTGCTTCAGCTTGGGTCTGGGTGGGCTAAACATACCTTTTTTTTTTCTTAATCAAATAATGTCCTTCAAACTTATTGTTCAAAAGCAGATGTTTATGGAGAGCGTTGTACTTAAATCTAGTACTAAGTAATATATTATCTGTACCTGTCTATATGGACATTTAATTGAATTACACATTATTATCTGGAAATCTAATTACTGTCTGATTAACACAATTGCTTTGGTGTAATATTGAAGAAAAACAGTACAGTCAAAACCATGTGCATCAGGTTTGTAAGGAGGGGTGGTGAGGTGTCACTTCTGCTTTTTTGTTATTGAAACTTGAGTATTGGCTGATAAATTTCTCATTTTAAAGCATTTTCATTTCAAGCACTTCACTTAAGAAGATCATCTAAAAGAAGCCAAAACTGCTCAAACACTGTACTACCGAACAAGAAATATGCAGCTAACAACATGACCATACACTGCGTTTGTGCAAGCTAATTTAGGGTAGATTTGTTACAGGCTTGGGCAAAATCTTTTTTTCTCAATTTCTCAATGTCTGATCCAAAGTTTTCTGTTTTATTGCAATACACGTTGCCATTAATGCTGATGACGGTGGCATCTTTATTTGTAGCACATTCTTTTAATGTTGTGGAAGCATGAGCCAAGCATGAATGTGTTGTAAATGCATAGTTTAAAAACTCCTAATATATCTGATGATCATGATATAGAATTGCATTAATTAGACTAAGTATCAATGTACTGTGATGGTCTGTAGCAAGTATGAGATGTTTCTCTCACTGCTGTTTTTTTTTGGGGGTATACCGGGCAGGGGATTGCCCAATAATTCTCTATAAACTGTTCTCCTGATAAATCACTAAGCTACTAATGAGTGTTCATAGACTTGATTATAACGAAAGCAGAAGCTCACGGCAAATAAACGGACCAATGTGTTCAGTTATGAGAGACTTATGGAGTGGTGTGTAGTATGTAGGCATGTGGCGATGTAGATAAGGCACTAGTAAATAGTAAATCCTCAGCTTATCTTGATGCTCATGTGGCCTTTTGTATTATGCCATAAAAGATCTTTCGCTAACTCTTCCTTCTTTGATTTTGATTGACAGACTATCTCCGCCAAAGCTATGGCCTGTCGACAGATTTTGTCCCTCCATGCGACTACAACAAATTGGTGCTGTCCCTGCTGTCAGGGCTTCCTAATGAGGTGGACTTTGCCATCAATGTGTGTACGCTGCTGTCCAATGAGAGCAAGCACACCATGCAGCTGGAGAAAGAGCCCAAACTCATCACACTGCTGCTGGCACACGCAGGAGTCTTTGATGACTGTATGTACACCGCTGTATACTGTCACAGTTGCTTTTACTTTTACTTTAGTGATGCTGTAACAATAGAGTTGCAAACGGTGTTCTTGTAATTAACAAGTACTTGTGATTTCATTCAGTTGTTTCTTTAGTTAGGAGACAATTGAGGTTTAGTTTAAATTTTAGAATAATTCAAGATGGTACCATCAGTGGTAGTGATGGGGAACCTGAAGAAAAATGTAATATCAAAAATGATCAATGAACTCCCATGTCTTTTAATGGTGGTAAATATGGAAAATAAAATGTCTTATTGTGGCTTATTATGGGGCCTGTTTTGCCTTATAACCCATCACCACCACTGTGAACAGTTCTGGAGCATTTCAAACCCGTTATGTAGGACTGTTTCAATGTTACATTTGTTTATTTCTCTGTTCTTGTTGCAGCATTAGGTAGCTTTTCTGCTGTATTTGGCATGGACTGGAGGGAAAAAACTTCCCGAGATTTTGCGAAGGTAAAGACACTTTTTAGATTAGTTTTGTCACAGTGAGCATACAAATACACATGGTTTAAAAATAGGTTTGTTTTACATTATTGATTTGATCATAAATGTTTTTGCATTGTGTTTATAGTTTTGGAAAGATGTTGTGGAAGACAATGAAGTAAAAGATCTCATCTCAGACAAGAGCTGCACACCACAAGGTGGGTGGACTCACTCAGTCATTACACTTTCGGTCTCTTTGTTGTGGTGAAAACTTTCTCAATATGGTTATGTGCTTTTTTTTGTCTTTTTCCATTCAGATGGGTCCGAGCACAGTGATATGCAGGCGTCCCTGTTCCACCCGCTGCGGAACATGGGGATCGATGACGTAGAGGGCCAGCGCGTGCTCCAGGTGGCCATCATCCTGAGGAACCTGTCCTTTGAGGAGACCAACGTCAAACTGCTGGCAGCTAATCGCACCTGTCTGCGCTTCCTCCTTCTCTGCGCACACTGCACATTTGTCTCGCTACGGCAACTAGGCCTCGACACTCTGGGCAACGTAGCAGGAGAGGTGAGGGCAGGACCTTTCCTCTGATCTTATGAATGGAGGAGTCAGTGCTGTTAAGATTAGGGCAGTTTGTTTCAGCAATAGATCATTGACCACTTTGTTGCAGTGCATACATTGATGCACTGATGGCTGTATCATTACTTATTAATCTGCTTTTGCATAGTCATGTATGTGCAGTGCATTCAAGTCTGAGACTGTGATCTCTATCCATTAGCAGTATTGTGGGAGACACATGGTGGCGGGCAAGCTACAGCTGCTTTCCCAAAATAAGACACAACATTGTCTCAGAGGCTCCTGTTCACTTGCAGACCGAGGAGAATCTCAGTCGAGATTTGCGACATCTTTTACCAAAACCTATTTCAGCACGGCAAAGAAAGCTTACGACCACAGAGAAACCTGTTCAAATGGTTTCCTGAAACACGTTACAATCTTGTTTCATAAAGTCATGGCAAAAAAACTACCAGAGTAGATGCAGGGGAGTATGCAATGCCAGTGAAGGCAAGATTAATTACATACCACACCTCTGCATGCACTTTTTTTTGGTAAACATGTGACTGGTAAATCAAAATGCCAAACTTCAGTTGGTCAATAAATCAGGTGATCTCAGTAGGAATGTATTTATAGTTGTGTTGGTTAAAATCAGTCTGATCTAAAAGTGAATCGGCAAGTTTCAGGTAAAGCACAAATGTGTACAGGAATCCACAAGAAGACAGATCTAATAATACCACGACACAAAATTTACTTCTAATTGGTGAAAAAATAAATTCTATCCAGGACAAACTGAGGTGGCTGATCTTATCTGCAAAGGGCTGGCATGGTTACAAGTTTTCGGTCCAAAACAAGCAGGAGTGCACCTGATTTTGCTTGTTCAGTCCTTTGGTTTCAGCCTCGTTGTACAGGTGTTCTCTTTGTTGGAATAAGAAACGGCCACACAGACCCCCTGGAATGTAAGATTAGACACAACTGGAATGTAATGATCCCACAATGCAACAAACAGCTTACACTGCACTTATTTATTTATTTATTTATTTTACAAATGTTTGTAAGTAGACATGTGCCACAGAAGAAAGAAATTCAAGGCTAGACATCTAAATCAACTTCCCATATACTGTCTTTCAGATAGGCTGCTAATTGGGCTAGAAAGTCAGACAACTAGGCTAAAGTGATGTCAGTGATTCCCTGCACAAACAGTGTTTTTGTTTTTGGTCTGAGCTCTAGAGCCATCATTTAGCTGCTTCTTGGTTGATTGCGCATCCAATTTGCTGGTCACTTTGATGCTTGTTTCTTGTCAGAAACTTGCTGATGTTGCTCTAATGCTGGTATGGTTTGGTTAAATTGCGTTTTTACAGCCTATAAATTGCTTCCAGTTAAAATAAGAAAATGGCTGGATGTGTTACATTAGCTCACAGGTGACTGTTCCTGCAGCGTGCTATTGTTATTCGTTTGGGAACAATTTATCATATAAAATATGTATTTTATAAAAGTGCTGCTGTAGTGTAATGAGAACATCAGAAATGACACAATGTAATACACATGAAAAAGAAGCCCATGTTTAGAGACAGCTGATTACTTTTTATGTGTTAAAGCACTTTTCAGACATTTGGTCATTATATGTTTTATTGTATTTTTTTTAAACAACTAAAGTTTAAAGTTTCAAATTAATTGAGGTGTACAAGAAACAAAGGTTAGTGCTAGATGAAATGTGGTATACTATTCTGTCGTCATGCAAATTGTATTTTAAACTTTGCCAAAAACCAGCCCTAATTGACATTGCAGTTACTGTGACCAGCTGAAGCTAGGAAGTCCATCATGTTGATTTGGTTCTTCTTTGCTTTCTTTGTGTATCTTTGCATCATGTACTTTGAATGAAACTATCCTAACGTCTTTTACTGGTGTTAGCGCCATTTGTACTTTCACCCTTTTCGTGCTAAATTGTTGATCCCAAAAAAGTGAAAATGTTCTGCTTCTTGATGCATTATGCCAGGTATCAGCTTTCTCAGCTGAAATTCAGGTTTTCTTCTTCTGTGTAACAGCTTCAGTTGGATCCGGTGGATTTCCGGACAACTCACCTAATGTTCCACACAATTACTACATGCCTGATGTCAAGGGACCGCTTTCTAAAAACGAGAGGTAAGACCTCATTTAGTAGAAGTATTAGAGAGGTATCATTTTTGTTTGCAGCAGTATGGTTTTTATTCATTTTAAAATGTTTTTTAAAAAATGTTTTATAAGTCAAGTTTTTAAGATGAGTGATTGGAAAAAAATTTTTTTTCATCCTCACACTGTGTCTGCAAATTTGTAATGCCACTGTCTCCTCTCTTGCAGCCATGGAGATCCTGGGCAACCTGAGCAAGGCAGAGGATAACGGCGTTCTGATCTGTGAGTATGTGGACCAGGAGTCGTATCGGGAGGTGATCGCCCTGCTGACCCTGCCGGATGTCATGCTGGTTATCTCTTCCCTTGAGGTGCTTTACCAGCTGACCGAACTTGGCGAGATCACCTGCTCCAAAATTGCCTCTGTGGACAGGAGCATAGGTATGTCATGAGAAGCCCTGACCTCAGGGCACAGGAAAATATGTCCATGATGCACCCTGAAGAGGGATGTGTCAACTTGTTAAAGTCTATTTATTCAATCACTTCTTCAATGGAAGAATCTAGTTTTGTGCTTAGAAATCAGTCAGTCTTAACATTTCATAAACACTATTTCAGAAGCGATGTTTTGTGTGTGTCTAGATCTTCTGGTGCGGTTAGTGTCTGTGGACCTGCACACATTTGGCCCTGATGCTCTGACGGCCATCAAGCTGATTGAGCACCAGAGTGCAAGTAACCAAGTTGCAGAGGTACGACCCCAGCTTGTAGAGCACGTACCTCCTCCCATGCAAGGCACACCTGTGCCAGGTAAGACCTTTTGCATATCTGTACTTTTGGAGCATTGTACACAACTGGATATTTTATATTGTCTGAAGTTCATCATAGTGTATTATTTTTCATATGCGGTGTCTGGCTGTGAGTAGAGCCAATACCCTGCCTGTTACTGACCTGTATTTCTGAGCATATGCATCTTACACTCTGATTAGACAGGAAATAATTAGCTGCAGTAGTAACTGGGTTGTTTACATATTGTAGCTCTGCACTGCCCTCTACAGTTCAGAGAGGACTTTAGCAAGTAGTTTGCTTAGGTGCCTTAGACTTTGCATTCTAATAAGAATACATGAACTATGCAAACCATGGTCATGGTACATGTTAGGTTGAACAATCTTTTGATGTGGCTCTGAATTTGACTTTAAATGCTGTTTTGTTTTATAGTGACGAGAGTTCCTGTTCAGTCTACCACTCCTCCGGGTATTGTGGAGATAGATGGAGAAAAGTTTACAACACAGTGGTAAATCTTTTTTTTTTTTCTTTCCCCATACTTCTTTTTCCTTACAAGCTTGCTAAAATGTTACAGACCAAGGTATGTAGGCTAACTCTCATCTAAGCATTTTCCCAGTTTTAATTTATGGGAATAACTTTCTCATTTAATGTTATATGGCAATAAATGCAGCTGTTATTTAAGATTTGGTTGAAGACTCATGGTGTAAAACATGGATGAAAAGGCTAGTAGTACTAGATGACTAACGAAGCCAGAATTTTTTTTAGCTGAGTTTTTTTTACAGTTGCTTTGCCTATAGTTGCCTCCTGTTGTGTTCTGAGGAAGAGCAAAGAGCAAATCTAGAAATTCCTCATGTATGATAAACTCATGTCTTAGTAGTTTATTCCACATCTGCAGTATTGGGGAGTTAAAAGATCTTTCACTACTGGCCCACTATATGTAGCTACTTTTGTGTCTACAGGTGTAGATGTACAGAGCTTTTTCTTTAGAGATAACATGTTATGACATTTTCCATTTTGCCACTATCGCTCATGTTGCATGTGTTAAGTCTCTCTTCTCTCTCCAGGTTGAATGCTCATTATGAGGTGCATGCAGAAGGCTCCGTTTCTCGCTCGGAGATGTACTCCGACTACTTGGCGACCTGCAGCAAGATGGCACGTGGGGGTGTACTAACCTCCAACGCTTTTTACAAATGCCTACGGTATGTCTTCATACACCCCATTAATGACGATCTCTAAGTATATGTAATAGGTTCAGACTTATGTATTCACATTTGATGAGAATACCAAATCTGCATCAGTTTAAATAAGAGGTTGTTATTCATTCTTCCCTTAAAAAATAGGTCCTTGTTCCCTAATCATACGGTAAAGCGCATGGAGGACTCTAGAGTGAGTGGCCAGGCCCAGATCCACGTAGCTGGTGTACGAAAAAGGGCAATTCCTCTCCCTGTTCAGCTGTATTACCAGCAGCAACAGGCCAGTCCTGTACCAGGACCCAAACAGGAGGCAACAACAGAGCCTCCGCAACACACCCACTCAGGTAAGCCACTGATGCGTGCGCTGTGTTTTGCACTACAAAGTACATTAGTGTTCTGTTTATAGTTTTCTAACTTTCCTCTCTGCTGCTGTTTGCCAGGCTTGCCCTCTAGTGTGGGTGGGCAGTTTGTCCGGGCACCAGCACCAAGCCTTACTGCCGGCCAGGCAGCACCACCGATTGCCTTCAACATGCATGGAGCACCACACCCACACCCTCACCACGTTCTCAGCGCTTCTGTGTCCCCCCATGCTGGTCCACGGCTCCCTGCAAATCCACCGGTACAAGCTGCGCCATCTCCATGCGCGGAAGCTCCACCACCCTCATGTCCAGCTGCTCCACCGATGCCTCCACGGCCCAGTGACATCCTGAAGACGGCCATGATCCAGAGCGCCATCCCTACAGCCCCAACTGCCTCCATTGCTCCGACTGCTCCCACTGTTCCCCCTGCTGCCATGCATAGCACTGTCCCTACAGCCCCTACGCCTCAACAGTCCCTCCTTCACCATGCTCCAGTCACATTGATCCAGCAGGGCATGCCGCAGGGGCATATATTTGCAGGCAGGGTACAGGGAGCATGCTCTCCCTTGGGCCAGCAGCGCCTGCCTGCCCCACAGGGACAGCTGGGTGCCACACCACAGGAAACTGTGGTGTTGGCCCCTCCTCAGTACGTGAGTGCTCCTTGCACGTCATTGGTGGCTGGGGGGCAGGTGTTCACTGTAGCAGGCGTACAGAGTGCCCAAGGGCCTCGTGTGACCTTCCAGAACATTGCTCCCAAACCTGCACCACAGGCACAGCCACCTCTGCAGCATCCACAACATCAACCACCACACCAACAGCAGCAACAGAGCTTAGTCATAGTTAGTCCTAACCCACAACCCAACCCTGCTTTTGCTCCAGCCATTCACCAGATCGTGCTTGCTAATCCCTCAGGCGTGCAAAATGCTCAGACCATCCAGCTGTCAGGGCAACACACTCCCTCTTCTCAGCCCACTTCTTCACCTGGCCAGTCCACTTCATGTCCCAGTCCACAAATGTTGGCTCCACCCTCAAATCCTGTCCAGGGTCAGGGCCCACCACCCACAGTTGGTCAGATGCTGTCTGTCAAACGTCAGCAACAGCAATTTCAGATTCATCCCTCACCTCCTCCGCCACCCCCTCCCCCTCCACCACTCCCTCCCACAGCCCCTTCCCAGACTACCTCCACAGAGTCCAGTTTGATCAAACAGTTACTACTTCCAAAGCGTGGCCCTACCACGCCTGGAGGAAAGCTTATTCTCCCAGCCCCCCAGGTCCCTCCCCCTGCCAGTACTAGGGCACCAAGCCCACAAGTGGTGTACCAGGTGACCAACAGTGGCCAGGGAGCTCCACAGACACCGCAACTAAGTGTGCAGCTGGTGCAAAGTTCTTTACCAGGTGCAGGTGCTGTACAGACTGTGCCCATCTCTCTCCTACCTGGGCAAATCCTCTCCACCTCAAACCCTGCCACAATCTTACAGGCCACACAGAGTAACCAGGTCACCTTCACAGTAGTGCCAAACTCCAGCTTCCCCAATGCTACTGCTGGCAGCCAGGGGCCACCATCTTCTCTCGTTTCTCAGACTGGTCTGACCATCAACACACCACCCCCCACGCTTGGTCTGCAGCTAACCCCGCCTTTGCCACCTGCAGTAGCTACCTGCACAACAGCTGTGCCACCTTTCAGAGGTGACAAAATTATCTGCCAAAAGGAGGAGGAGGCAAAAGACGCCACGGGACTCCACATCCATGAGAGGAAGATTGAGGTAATGGAGAACTCCCTGGTAACTGAAGGTTCCACCAAAGCCAGCAATGGGCAGTCTGTGGAGGTTGATGAACCTGGGGCCAAGCTGGTCAATGGGAGGAAGTTTGACTCAAGTCTACCTCCGTACCACTCAGGGAACAGCCAGCCGGAGGCTACACAGGGCACACAGGCACTCAATGGCCCCACTGTACAGGGCAGCGATGGCATGGCAAAACCTCCCCCCGAATCCAGAAAACTCTTGGTAAATGGTGTCTGTGACTTTGATCGTGATGCCACAACTGGTGCCCATCCAAGCAAAAACATTCCAAATCATAAAGCTTCCAAACATATGGGCAATGGGGAGGTGCTGCTGCCTCCAAAAGGACATGGGGCTTTACCCCTCACTGACTCTCTCTCACCCCAGCAGGGCACTGCCAAAGCAGAGCAGCCAGAGCGGCTGGCTAATGGTCCCAAAAGCTCCAGTTATGGTGCTGAAATTTCCAATGGTCCCTCAACCCAGAACTCAGACATGCCGGGCCTGAGGCAGCAGCACCCACCTCACAACCACTCCTCACCACCCCCTGCAGCCACACCCAGCACGCCGAGCACCCCTGGAGCAGAGCTGCCCACCAACGGCATGTCTGAAAGCAGAGCCCTGAAGAGACCAGCAGAAGACTGGGATCGAGGTGCAGCAGCCTCAGGAATTCCCAGCAAGATGGGCGTACGGATAGTGACCATCAGTGACCCCAACAACGCTGGCAACAGTGCTACAATGGTGGCAGTCCCGGCAGGTGCAGACCCAAGCACAGTAGCAAAAGTAGCAATAGAAAATGCAGCGCAACAGAAGCCCAGCGTTCCCACCACACTTCCTGAAACTACCACTCCGGTAAGATTCCAGCACTTCATGAATTAATCAATTGCAGAACAGGGAATTGTGTAAAAACTGTGAATCCTTCAAAATCCTGAATTTTCCATTTCCTAAAATCTTAAGTCTGCATTCTTTACAGATGTTTTATAGAATGTGCCTTCTTTTTTATATTAAACATACATTTAACGGCTTTTTGGTTATGTCTTCACGAAAGTGGCTTCATTCTTTGGAAATGCATTTTTATTATTGAAAAGGAGTTGTTGGTGACCTTTCCATCCCTGTCTCATGAACCCTAAAACTGAACCCAAAAAGGGATTCTCCAACACGTGGCTGGGAAAACCCACTCTAGGGCCTAACTCCTAGACTTTTAATGATCTTTTAAAATTCAAATCTGGATCTGGTTTGCCAATCTGTAGGGCAAGATCAAATGAAACTTCACAGGACTTCAGAAGAAGTGTGTAATACAGGAAGTAGTAACAAAAAATTATGGCTTGGACATGGATTTCTTTTGCACATTTGATGTTCTCTAAGGGCATGCTTAAGAAACGTGTGTCAAAAAGCCCCAGGGTAACAGCTGATGATGCGACACCCTCTTCTGCTGGTATTGTGCAGGAAGAGAAATACCGATCAGGAATAGCTTTTCAAGCCCTTTTCATGAGGGCGCTGTACAGTGCTGAAAAAATGTCTAAGTATTTTACTTTAATACAATTACACTGCTTTAAGTGCCATATATAATAGGTGATTACTGCAGATTGTTTAATTTCCCAAGCATTACACTAATAATTTTGTACAGAGCAAAGAAAACCTTATGCTAACAATGTTTTATGCATCTTGATGTGGTCCTAAAATCTGAATGCAAAATGTATTTTTTAGTCTGACTTTATTTGGTAAAAAACACAATCATATAATCTGCAGATTACTAGCAGACCTATGCAAAAGTCTACCCAAATGTGATCAGATTGAAGCCAATAACATCCTTGATCAGTTTCTTATTCATGTCCATGCCATCTAAATGAGCAGTCAGAGCATGTTTTTGTTTTCCCCACTCCTCCACCCACTTACTGCTCATGTACAGATATATGTCTTTGTCCCATGTTCCTGGTTGTAGAAGCAACAGCTTGAAGTTTTCTGCCTGTAAAGGTGGCAAACCCATTAACGCATGTAGCATTTTTTTCCTCCTCTGATCATGAACAGCTGAGCTAATGGTCTGCAATTCACTGCTACTTCAGTCATTTCTTGTGGATGGATCATTCATATGATGGCTCTTTTTTTTAGGATGGGTGCAGTTGAAGACATTGAAAATAGCCACTTGCAAACATGAATTGATGTGGCAAAAATTGAGCAATAAGGATTAAATGAACCTTGTCTAAAACACTCTAGCTGACCTTTGGCATCGTGCATGGTGATCTTAGACTTCTTCAAAGGGTCTCCTTCTACTGCCAGTGCTTCTCTGTGGAGATTTATACGGCTGTATATGTGCAATGTTACACCTTTGTTAGCAGTCAGTCAGCAGTAAGCACCAGTTAACACCTCTGGGCCTAACATAGCTCAGCTGCTTAATTAAAGTGTGGATAAATCTGGGTATTGTGGAAACTGCACATTTTTTCCTTCTTTGGCAGTGGTTTTAAGTTATGTCATCTGTTTAATGTGACTGGTATGGGTATTGACTAGGGATGTACCGATTGATCGGCCAGTGATCGGAAACGGCCGATTTTTGGCCTGATCAGCCGATCACTCACACGTATTGCCGATTTCAAACCGACCTTTTTTGGGGGGGGTTATTTATTTGTTAATGTATTACATTTTATTTATTTATGAAAAAAAATCTTTATATTAAAGAAAATTAGACTTTTGTTTGTATTTGCTGTAGAGCTGCCACTATCATATGTCACTATTATAAAAGTAAACAGGGAAAGTAACTACCATTTTTTAGTGTCGTTGTCGTCGACCGATCACACCTACAAAAAAATCGGTAATCAGAATCGGCCAAGAAAATTGCAATCCCTTGTATTGGCATTTACAACGTTTACAGGCAATGAAGCAAAATTGGCACTGTTACATTTACTAGGGTTATCTTTTTTCTCTCTGCAGCAGCCTATGTTGCCACAGTCTCCGCCCCCAATGGTAGTGTCTGCACAGGGAGCCAATCAGAGTTCAGCTTCTCCAGCTGAGGGCCTCCAGGCCACACCGCTCTCGCCAGAACACACTCGCAAACCCGGGCAGAACTTCAAATGTCTGTGGCAGGCCTGTAAACGGTAAGGAAGATCCAGTGCCCCACTTCAAGTGTAGTGGTGACTAACCCAGCAACACAATTATTTCTGTCAGCTGAAGGCCAAATACACATTAAATGAAATATAGTTTAATTCTTTATTTGTTCACTACATGTTGATGTATTCCACATGATTGAACTCACACACAGGCAAATGTATGTCACCGGCTAACCAATACTCATACTATACTGTATGATTTAAGCTAGAAGCTACAGAGCCTCTGCAGTAAACGTGTAGACTGAGAATATTTTCTTTGTGACCAAAGAGACCGAAACCTGACTTCAGAGTAATATTCTATGGATGCTGAAGAATAGCTGTTGATCTCATTTTTTGGTATAAAATGGTCTTGTCCTAAATCTATTGTATTTTTTCACAAGCCTTTTGTGAGCAATTCTGCTTTAGCATTTTCATCTCTTCCTGGATTAGGTTTGTCAAATGTAGAGAAGAAAAACTTTAAAAATGCTCCTACTTGGTTGCACATCAGTTTTGCTAGTAATGAACACTGCCACTTAGTCCAATACATTGCTCAGGCACTAGAGGGCACTCCAGAGAGGGTCTAAATGGGGAGCTGTAGAACATTTATGCACAGTTGTCATTTGTAAAAGTAAATCTATTATATATGTTCAAATGCACTAACTTTCTGAACCTTTGTTACTACTTGTGATGTAGTAGTATGTGATAAGTAGTGACACAAGTCACACATCTTATATCAGCAACTCCAAACCACTCCGTGTTTACCAGCAAACTTCAGCAGTTATTTTGCTTATTTACAATGTTTATACAGCATAGTGAATTTAGTACTAAGCATTTTTGTTGGCATTTCTTGAGTCTTTGTTTTGACTTTTTTGTTCTTGTCTTTGTGTCTGTGCGGTCGTAGCATAAGCAGTTTCCTGTGGGATTAATAAAGTTCTCCATTTCTGATTATTCTAATTGTGAACATAGGACAACATAAAACACAGTGGTCATGTTTTTGCATTTTAAACGTTTTTTTCTAGGGACAGAACTTCTTAACAGTACTTTTTTTTACATGTATGATCTCTGTAGCCATGTCTCGAACTGAGAAATCTCACAACACTTAATGAAGCTTTCAACTACAACTCTTAATAAATTCAAGGGTTCAGCTGATGCATTCTTTGAGATTTCCATTTCCTCACATTCCTAGATGCTGGGATACTGGTGCAAAATCTGAAAACATTAAATTGCAAAATTGAACTTCATTATGTCAGATGAATCTAGTCCGTTTGAATAACTGATTAGTGCATCATAGCAGTATTTGTTAGATACAGGTAAGTTTGCATTTATTTATTAATAGAATACAGCGAATAAAATTCTGTTCTCCAAAATCCAAGGAAACTCTTGCATGAAAGAATAGAAATATGCTCAACATTTTTATCCATTCCCCTTCATTCCTGTTAAGTGAGATCTTGCTCGCACACACCCTCTAGTGGCTCGTCTGGTCTTTAACGGCCTCTTTCCATTTTACTGAGAAGGCCTGCTGTCCTTGAGTTCTCACAGTCTTGTGTGTGATCTTCCAGGTGGTTTGAAACTCCTGCCCAGGTGTTTTACCATGCAGCTACACAGCACGGCAGCAAGGAGGTCTATCCTGGACAGTGCCAGTGGGAAGGCTGTGAACCCTTTCCACGGCAGAGACTTTCCTTTATCACGCATCTACAGGCAAGACCATGTTTAATAATTGAGCAGTGTATCAAAATCGTCTTGACCATACCATAGCTGAAACATTATTAGGCATCAACCAAAGTGAATACAGTATTCTCTGAGAATGTGCAGGAGTAGTGTAGTGCAATTTGACCATTTTGGGAGTAGTTTAGTAATCATTATTGATGCCCCCTGCCTCAGTGTGTGGGTTTTGTTTCTGCAGGACAAGCACTGCTCGAGGGAAGCCCTTTTAGCAGGACTCAAGCTGGAGGAACAAACACAAGGCAGCAATCCCAATACTTCCAAGTGTGTAAACATTTCTGTTGTCACTCTTTTTGCTTTTTGCTGACCCCATACACACATGCACACACAGTTGGACACTAAAAAAAAAACCCATGGGTGTGTAGAATTGTATTAACTGTGTGCCAAGCTGCAAGCTACAGCACTAAATAAGTAGGTACATTACCGTTAGAAATCTATTAATTAATGGAGTGTCTAGAGTCTATTAGCAGTGCAGCTACTACACAGGCTGAATTGCAGTATTTTATCAAATTTCCTGGTGACCAGTTTTGTCTCCTTTTTAGAATGCACTGCATGACTCTATACTTGGCTACGTTTACTTATTCCATTGTAATACTGATCTGTGACATTTTTGCTGCTTTATAAAAATCAGCTGAATTAACTGTTACACTTACATGTTTCTGGAGTTTCTCCAGTCCATATGATCCAACTAATGTGTGAGTAGGTTCATTATGGTGTAGTGAAATTAGCAAACATTAATACAACATTCTAAGGGGAAAAGTTAGGTAATCTTATACAGCAAAGCAACAAAATTACAGTGTTATGTTGACTTGCTTGTGCGAGGTTTGTAGCTAAGCCAAGGAGAAACTGATCCAGACTTAATTTTTCAGCCAGACCAACTCTTTTCCAGAGAAAATAAAATGAACCCACTGGTTCTTCAGAGACTCGCATGAAGGAACTAAAAATACGTTTGTGCTCATTTGTACATCTAAGCACCGAGCAACCGCCATGAGGCAAGTGAACAGTCAATAACACAGATCAACAATAATGTTTTTGTAATCATGCTGATTTTTTGCTTTCGGTCACATCAACTTTTTGAATTAATGTTAGATTTGCAATAGACCACAGGCACCAATCAAGTAACTGTTTCAATATTTTCAGTGTGAAGTTAGACAGGCCACACTGTCGCATAGCTATGTTGATCAGGGTCAGTCAGCTACCACTGTTTCTTCAAAAACACTCAGCATATGATTATTATGTGATCATTATACCAACTATCATGCAGTATAGAACTAGCTTCATCACAAAAAACTGTATGTGCAGGAAAACTAAACACAGATTTGAAAAACATGCTGAAACTTATCTCTAATGATTTTGACCTGTTGACCTGTGTTTTTAAAGTTGATTCATTGAAAGGCAGGAAAATGGGTCAATGTAAAAAGTGAGCTACTTTTACAAGGGTCAGATAGTGATGGACAAAGCCCTGGGTCAGAATACTTTATAAAGGTGTTCCTGATGCGCAGTGTTTAGTACCAAAAGTGGTCCAAGAAAGAACAAACACCCCAGCACATCTTCCATGAGTCCATGCCTCAACACGTCAGGGTTGTTTTATGGGCATGAGGGGGACCTACACAATATTAGTGAGGTAGTTTAAATGTTATGACTGTTCGATGTACTTGAAAGTCTATCAGCAGCTTCTGATGTAATTTCATGAAGGATTGATTTGTTGAAGCCAGCACTGACTGAGAAATACTGGACTTTCTGGGAAAGAGACCTGGAAATGTTTAAACCAACACACACACACACACACACACACACACACACACACACACACACACACACACACACACACACACACACAC
>JBBPDC010000129.1:18559249-18573518 GCA_037974485.1 Hemigrammopetersius urotaenia
GGGGAGAGAGATGGGGAGGTGTAGAGAAACACACACACACACACACACACACACACACACACACACACACACACACACACACACACACACACAGTACATTTGTCAGAGGCGTTTATCCAAAGCGACTTAAAATTCTTGCTTTTGTATTTATTGTAACTCGTGTTTGTGGCTGTGTGCAGGTCTCCTCCACTGGCAGGCAGTAGTCCAGCTCCTTCCCGGCAGAAAGCTATAGTCAATCACCCCAGTGCGGCTCTGATGGCCCTGCGCCGCGGCTCACGTAACCTGGTGTTCAGGGACTTCACAGTAAGTATTTATTTACTCGTGTATATATTTATTTTAGGCCTTTTCTTTTATTTTCTGTTTCTCTGAATAATCTGTTTAGTAATTATGCTAACAAACGATTCTCCCATTCTCTTCCTTCTCGTAGGATGATAAAGAGGGACCAATGACCAAACATATTAGATTAACTGCTGCCTTAACGTTAAAGAACATCGCCAAGTATTCAGACTGTGGACGAAAGTAAGTACATTTTCTTTTTTTAGTAGCCCAAACAGTGCGTCACTCAAATACGAATGATGAAACAATATCAGCTCATCATCTGAGGAGTTTGAAAAGGTTTCATGTTATTGTTGGATATGAGAATCTGAGCTGGCACCTGAGATGTCCTAGCAAACTTCATTTTAAATGGCCACATAGATCATGTAATTTAATGTCAAGGACTTGTCCGGGTAAATATGCAAAAATGCATAGTTCTGGGTGTGAAAAAATATAATGGGCTGAGATGCTTTCAAAGCTGTTGAAATACTCACTTGATAAGACGCATCTCATTGCATTTTGAATAATGTCTGACTTGTGTTGCTAAGCAACCAAAGCCAGCTGTTATCAAACCACACCGAATGTTGAATTGTGTGGCTTTTTTAAATTTTTTTTATTTTTTTATTAAGGCAAAAACTTCATGGTAATTGTACCACAGTTATGAAGTTTTTAGTGTCTCTGCTATGAGTCACCCCTTAACCTCGGTAAAATGACTACAGCCTCTGCTGCACTGCCATTCATGGCTTAGGTCTTTCATTTACTTTTTAGAAACGTGCTGCAGCTGTAAATCTGACCGTCTGTCAGCCGGTGCGTTTAGGTAGGGGTTTGCTGGCTTGGGAGCACAAATCAGCATGCCTAATCTCGTGTGTGTCTTTTTTGCAGGTTGGTGAAGCGGCATGAGAGCCACCTCTCTGTGCTGGCACTCAGCAGTATGGAGGTTTCCACCACACTTGCTAAATGCCTTTACGAACTCGCGCGCTCTCTGCAGGCTTGAGCCCAGCTGAACCCAAAAACATTCAAGCAGAAAAAAAAAAGAAATTTCGTCCTTTTGCTGGCACGTGATGTGTCGGCGATCACGGCCGTGGGCAATGCCTCTCCTCTCCTTCTCACCACTCCCTCCATTCCATTCTCTGTGCGTTGGGATTTCTGCACCACCTCACCACCCCCTTCACTTACAAACTGCCACGGGTCTTCCACCAGCCACTCAGAAACCAGCGCACGCTCAACTCTTTCGAAACGAGCCACTTCTCCGCCCCACCCCTGAAACAGGCTTCCTCTCCACTCCCAACCGAATGAGCACATTTTTTTTTGGTTCTGGAGGAGCGGTGGAAGGGGCAGGGGGTCTCGGACAGGGTGGGAGAGGAGGTGTGGGCGGGGTCAGTGGATGAGGGGGTGGAGCAGGGACAACAGAGGTGTGGCGAGATTGTTTGTTTTTCTTTAGAACTTGATAGCTTTGGTTTTCTTACTTGAGCCGATTATATTTTCACTTATTTATTACTGAAATAAATACCAATATGATTAAATGAGAAAAAAATTCTTGTAAATATTTGTGAATAAATATAAAGTAAAACAAACACAAAAAAAAAAAAAACATCTTTCATGCCGCTGCAGCCACTGGAGAGTTCACTCTGTGGAGTATCAGAAGCATTATCTTGGTAGAATGATTTTTTTTTCTTCCTTTTTTTAGATCCCTGGTTACTTGTATGAGATGTGATTCTATACTCAGCAGTGGATGAATGTACTTAAAAACTTGTAAATATTCTACAAAGGTACTGATGCTGTAAAGTTTAGGGAGGGGGAGGGGGGTGGGGAACAGGTATTTTTTGTGGAACTGTGATTTTTTTTTCTCCCTTTTTTGTTTTTCTTTTCCATTTTTGTACTATTACAACTTGTAGAACTCATTTTGCTGGCTGAAAGAGTATGGAATAATATATCTCATGTTATTTTGTAGAAGAGCAAAAACAACAAAAAAAAACAAACAAAAAACACAAATATTGAAGGTATTTCCTCCCTCCAACATGTATCCACTATAAGCGTCACTGTGTGAGCCCTGCGCCCGCACCAAATTCTTTTTGTATTTGTAAATTGGTTTAAATACATGGAGTTTTATACAGGTTTTCTCCTGTGTTATTTGCTTTCTGTGCATATGATATTTTCCTCCCTACCTTTTTTCTATCTTAATATAGTGTGGAATTTTATCATACTATTTTTTCATTCTTAATACCATGCCACATTCCGGCTCCCTGCTTCCCAGGCTGTCCTCCCTAAAGTGTGTCGTGTAACATTTATAACTGCCTGTTGTGTTAGCATCCGAGCTGGGGCTCTCCCCTTCACCATTTCTGCAGTGTCTGTAGGGTGTGCGATATATACATATACCTAACAGTCTGTTCTAGGTTGGCTTAATTTACTTGGGTGACTGTTTATAGTTTTTAAATAAAAGACTGAACATTTTTGCCATTGTTTGAGATAAGTGGGTTTTTTTTGGTAATTGTTTTGCATTTTGTGTGTGCAGTTTTTAATCTTCAAACGCAAAAGGTGCTTTCCCCCATTGCCCCTCCACCTCTTTTCTGTATTTTTTTTTTTTTTCATTTCTAGCCTGTTCGTGTTGCAGAATCTAATAAAAAAAAATTGTAATAGTCAGTTTAGGTTTAACTATTTGGAATTAAGTAGATATACACATTTGACTGCCTCATCAACTCACCTGCTTTTGTGCACTTGTGAATATATAGTCTCATAATTACAATATTAGCAAGGAAATGCAGGTATTACATGGATATTGGGGGTGTGGGGGTGACGGTCCTGTTGCTGAAAGATTTGGGTAAAAATGATGAAGCTGTGTTCCTAACCCTGTCTCTGGAGGCCTCCCGGCCTCATAGACAACTGATTTATGTCAGGAGTGATTGATAATCTGTTATGCTGAATCAAGTGTGTTGAAGTTGTTTGGTGCTGTTTTTTCCCCAAAAGTATAAAAGCTGATTCTGAAATGGTAGCAACAGCATCACACTGTCCTCGCCACCCCACCTGAAATGATCTCGTCACAGACGATTGTGTGAAACCACAAAAATCAAACCGCTGGTCTAGATGACATGACTGCACAGCAGGCCCTTTACAGATCACAGAATATCTTCTGAATGGGTAACAGCACATTAAATCTACTGAATCTATCAAGTATTTTTTTCAGCCAGACAATTCAAGAGTCACTGTTTAAAAGAGCTATTACCTACAAAACTTCTCAGAAGTTTATATGCACTTCATTTCAGGCCTGAATGTGTGAAGATGAAAGCTATTAGCTTTGTCCTGTGTGTATAATTGTCTCTCAATACAGTGATGGATACTCCTTACATCATTCTTGATTAATATTAGCCAAAGTGATTTTCTGAACAGGACATATCTGATGCTTCAAAAGTACATACTGAAAGATACCACCAGTTTTTTTTGTTACCCTTTTATTATTAAGGAAAGTGTCACTTAAAATGACTACTTCATGTTCAAAATATATTTTATTCTTGCACATATCAGTAAGAAGGGAAAGGTCAATCCCTACACTTCCCTGGGACAGCGCTAAACAGTACATGATAAACACTAACAAGTATTCATAAATGTACAGTTTATACATTTCGGCAGACATAGATGACCATTATCATTATAACCTGCACAGGATTCAGCTCTACATGTAATGACAAATTTAAAACATTATTTTGTCCTACGACCCTAAAATAGATGGTCAAAAACAAATAGGAAGAGTAACTGAGCTTGGGTTTTTTTTTTTTTTTTTTAAGTTTTGCTCTGGGAGGCAAATAAATACACTGGTTGTGCAGTACAGCAGTACGGGGACTCAACCTGCATTTCCACTGACAGTTCCGATCCCACTGACAAGCTGCCCATCCTCCCAACAACTCACAAAATCTCCAGCCACACGGACAGCAATAACAGAGCCAATGCACATTTATTCAGGACTTCGAGATTCTGATGCATAAAAAAGGAAAATGAAGACGAACTTTAATGCTGTTACTTCATTAAGGTCCGAGGGGGAGGGAGAGATCCAGAAGTACCACTCTGTTCACCACTTACAGCTATAGACTCCATAGACCGAAAAATGCCAGTAATGTAATCAAACACTGCGAGAGATTTTAAAAGTAAAGAGCGACCTACCCCTCATGTACACATTTGTTCATGTTTACAGCAGTGACCCCCATACGACACCCACACACACCTCAAAAGAAAAAGCAATTAAAGGGCAGTTGCACTATATGAAATTCAAATTAAACAAAATATGCAATCTATAGAAAAATCTTTGTCAGCAAATATGAAAAGAAGCTCCAGTCAGATCAGCCTGTGTGGCACAGGCCATTTTTTGGAGAAATTGCACTTGTGCGGACGCCAGAGCAGTCTCCCTCAGTTTTTATCCGTTTTGTTCTTGCGAACGTGCTTGTATTTGTCGACGTATGCTTTCACAAGGTTCGCCACTTTATCGGCATTAACCTCTCCACTCTTGCTATGGCAGACCTGAAAAAACAAGGCATGAAATCAGAAGCCTAGTACGCCACGGTACAGCCTAGCAGACAAGAGAAAGGAGTTTTCTCCCAACTCATACAGTATTAAACAGTAACAAGTTGCACCTCCTCAGCCTTAAATTTACCTGAGATGGTACGAAACTGTCACCAATCCTACCCACAAAGTGCTGGTGTGGTTACAGGTTTTAGTAAGTAATTAACTAAGTAAGTAAATGAATAAATAAACAAAATCAAGAGAACAGCTAGGCAATATTTTAAGAATGAGAGCAGTTGATTAAACAAGTGGAATCAGGTGAGCTCCCGCTTAACTGGAATGAAAACCTACAGCCCTTTAAGAATCCAATTGGTGATCCTTGCTGTAGTGCCAAGCAAACAGCAGTATCTCTGCTCCAGGTAGTCGATGCGAGTGAACAAATACAACCAATAATATGAGAACGTGTCATTGCTCTCTTGACTTCATGGCAGTCACTACTTGTATACCATCAAGCAATACTGTTCTGAAGCCTCTTTAGCTCCAGTAGAGCTTCCCCTTGTGTAAACAGAGCATTTGCAGGAAAATGTTCTGCTTCTTCAATGTGCTCCAATTTCTGGTCATGTACTGTAATTAACCTGTAGAGCAGAGGCACCTAATTTCACTCCTCAAGGTCTGTATATGGGCACCTCTGCTGTAAACAGAGGAAAGAACACTTACTTTTTCTACAGCTTTGCGTACAATCTCCTTGTACTCCTCCTTGGTGATGTCTTTCTTCTGATAGTATGGCTTGATGGCTGCTTTCACCTCGCTGACGGCTCTTTCCTGAATCTGTAATTTCTGTGGCAAACATAAGTGGCGGTTTTATACCTTTGTGCCACTAAATAGTAGGATTCTTGTTTATAATGACCTAACGAGAGGCCACTAACCTTCTCCTTCTTGGAACTGTCTGCATGGGCTTTGCTGTGAGAAGGGGGCTGGGTAGTCGAAGATGGCTGAGCTACACTCAGTGTGCTGGTTGGGTAAGCCTGTGAAGGTGTTGCTTTGTTTGGGGTCACTTTCAGAGGGACTTTTGCTGGCACAGGAAAACTTGTAATGACCTGGTGAAAGGCATGCACACTTTCAAAATCACTTACAGTGCCCAACAGCAATTTTGTTTCAATCCAGCAGGACCACAGAATGGTATACTACACCTTTACCTCCATAACAAAAATTACACCCAAATAAAAACATTTCAAAATAAAGAACAGTAAATAATAAAGAATAATGGTTTGGGCAACAAACCTGAGGGAGGCTGTCAGTTGGCAAGACAGTGAGGCTGCCCTGCTGAACAGGGGGAGGTGGTGGAGGGGGTGGTGGCAGGCTCTGCACAGCCATGGGAGGTATCGTGAGAGGCGGCCCTGGCGGATGCAGGTGTACAGGTATTTGAGGGGGAATGGCGAAAGGAGCAGGCTGGAGGCTGACAGAAGGTGCCCGTGGCCCAATAGGCCCCATTGGGTAGCGCAGGACCCCCAGCACATTGAGCTGGTGGGGCATTACAGCAGGTGGGGCTGGGACTGCTTCATTAGGCAGATGGGTGCTTGGCTCACTCTGTGGCAAATCTAAAGAGAACACCGCACAATAACTAGACACAATTATTGACAACAAAACAAATCAAGCTTGTCTGACAAAGTTACCAATGGAATACCAATGACTGGACTTGGTGCTGAGTTTAGGTCGAGTATAATTTAAGGTCTTTTTGAAAAAAAGTCATGTTTTAAAAACTATACTGTAGTTTAAAAGCACCAAATTCTGCAGTGTTTGGCAGCATGATGCAGTCTAATATTCTTGTTTAATTATTTTTGTGAACAAAGACCATTGAACAAGCAATGTAACTTGCTTTAAAAAGTATGTCACCAATAACTAACAAATGTATTTCACACAAACAGCACCAATGTAGCATCAGTGCTACTTCATTTTTTAAGCAACTATAAACAAATGCAACATTTCATATCAATTTCTGCTAATAATATTCAAGTTGTTTAGCTAGCCACACAACAGTAGAAAGTAAATTAGGAGGTTCCGCTGTATGTGAGAGGGCAGAGAAAGGTGCAAATTACTGGGGAGGCCTGGGGACGTCTGGTTTCCCTAATTTATTAATCCTCCAAAGGAAGTGCTTAAAGGGTGGGTTCTTTAATTATATTTATTCAATAATTGTAATTATTAAAAAAATAATAAAATTCACTGAACACACACCTTATACAGTGTTTATTTATGAATGACAGACTAATAAAAATATTTACATATTCAACAAATGTATGCCAGTGAACTAGTGCAATGAAACTTTTGAATAATACAATACACTCTCTGCTTCAAGAAATTTCTAGCAAATACACACCCGTTTGTTTGGTGAAACCAGCTGCAGGCTGGTCCTCTTCTTGTTTGTTCCAGATGTTACCACCTGGCCCAGGCCCCCGCTCTCTTCGTGAGTAGTAGTTCTGTACATCAGCAGGCAGGGTTCGACGCACTGCCCAACTGGAAGCAGAAGACCATCCAGACCGGTCCAATGGTGTATCAGACATTTCAGGCTCTTTTCGTTTCCCTCCAGGCCTGTTTTCATTGAAGCGACTATAGGAGTCGCTCCCTGCGTTATTTGCAGTCCCTGAGAAAGAGTTACGCTGCTGCCGCCAGTGATCTGTTGACTCCCCCTGAAAGCCAGAGGAACGCTGCGCAGCCCGACCACGGCCTCGTTCAGGACCCCAGCCTCCTCGAGACCAAGAGTCTGTTGGAGCATCACCAGAATTCTCGTCAAAGCGCTGCTCACGCTCCCTGCTGTCTGCATTCACCCATGACCTTTCCTTCACCCAGGGCGGATTTTCAGATTGGCCTCTATCTGGCGAGGTCTCATGGAGGTTGCCATTGCCTGAAGAGTTGGACTCTCTTGCTGAAAACTGATTCTGCCTGTCCGAATTGTTCCTCCAGTTGGAATTTCGGAAGTTACGTGCACCCCTCCATCCGTCACCTCCCCAAGAATCCCTCTTCCGTGGTGACTGTGTCCCTTGATCACTGCGGTCTGGGGACAGGCTTCTCCTGTTTGGTCGGTTTCTTGACCTCGAACGGGACCTCGAGCGACTTCTAGAACGACTGCGAGAACGACTGCGAGAACGTCTCCTGCTTCGCCTGTCTCTGCTGCGATTCCTTCTGGAGCTGCCCCTTTCCTCTTCATGGTCGCGGCCTCGACTCCTAGGTGGTGGTGAGCTTGTATTGCGACTACGATCCCGATCTCTTGACCTCGACCTCCGTGATCCTTCCTCTCTTGACTCCCTTTTTGGGGACCAGGTGGTTGTGGGCGAGTGGAAACGAGACTTTCTCGACCGCCCATCTCTCCTGTCTGGGCCTCTTTGGTCTTTTGAAGGTTCAGACTTGGGCTCCTGTTCTTGGTTCTTCTGCTCACTGTCCTGACTAGGGACTTGGTCAGTAGAAGAGACTGGAGGTGCTGGAGCAGCAGTACTACTCTCAGGCACCATCTCAGGAAGAAAGGAGGTGTTGTCTGAGCCAGGTGAATCACAATCCATGGGAATGGAATCGGTGTTATCCTGATGACCACTGACGTCTGAAGATCCCTCTTGCTTTGTCTCGGGAGTCTCTAAAAAGTCTGGTTCTTTTATAGAACAGTTTTCCACAGATACAGGAGGTTTGGTGACCTCATTTGTTACACTTTCACACTCACTTGATTCTACCGGAGTTTCAGATTCTGGTTTCATGTCCAAAGGGCTCACTGTGGCAGTAGTCAAATCATCCTGAGGTTGGTCAGTTAAACTGTCCGAAGTGTCACCAGATCCTATTACCTTTAGGTGCTCATCACATGGAGTAGAGAGCAGGAATTCCTTTTCAACAGATTGTTCTCTCTCAGGTTCTGCTGGTTCCTTTTCAACTGTCTCTTTTTCAGAGCAATCCAGATTCTCTTGAGGCAATGCTTGATAGTCCTTTGGCTCAACAACATTCTCCATCTCAGAGTCCTCATCACGCTGTTGCTGGAGAACAGGTGAAACAGCATCACACTCAACTGGGCTCGCAAGATACTCGGTGTCCATTTTTGACCCATCTTCTTGATCTACATCTTCATGATCTACAGAATCTGAATCTACATCCTCATTTACACTTACATCGCCTTGATGGGGACTCTGAGCTGTGTTTGCCTCCTCATTGGTCCCCAGTTCCTCTGACTCTTCTACATCAACAACAGTTTTCTCCAGACTCCCCTGCCCAGCTTCTGGTTCTTTTTCAGTGTCTTCCTCCTCACTTTCAACCACTGTCTGTCGAGGAGACTTCTTTTTTGAGCCTCCTTTCCTTTTGATGCTAGGCTTCTGTTTGCCAACCTGCTTTTCTTTACTTGTGGAAGCATGTGTGTCACTTAATGCACTGCCAGAAGGAGATGATGAGTCAGAGTCTGACTGCTGAGGCTGAGTGGATAAAGGCTCCTCATTCACACTCTTCCTCTGTCTGGTTGAGCGCCGAGATGCAACGTTCTCTTCTTGATCTGTGGAGTTTTTTGATCCAGATCCTCTCGTACCCTTTCTTCCCTCACCTTTGGGACACGTGACTGCACAAACCTTTCCATAAAGAACTGAGGGATGCAAAATATGTAATGAATGTTGGGCAATTCAATACTTAAAATCATATACAGGGGGTCCTTGGGTTACCACAGTCTGTTTACGTCGCTCACGCCCATGGAAAAAAACAAAACAAAACAAAACACAATAACAGTAGTGTCATATTTACGGACTACGTGGGTGAACTAGTTTGGTTGCAAGCGCCAGAAGAATACAGTTTACACGGAATCCAATGTAATGCGATGTATGAGTGAGGGAGTTGGCGCCAGTGTGCCAACCATGTTTCTACTAGGGTGTTTTGACTAAAATTTCAGGTTAGATGACTGTTGTAGGAACGGATCTGTGTCGTAACCCAAGGACACCCTGTAATGCCTTCTTCTATGATGTGTTGGTCCAAGAGAAAATAAAAACAAAACACAGTGTTACATGAAGTTTTATAAAGCTCACCTGGGAATCCAGATCTCACTGGACATGGAGAGGCAGACAGTATGAATTGTGGTTGATGAAATGAATGAGCGCGGAGGCAGTGTCTGAAACGACTAAAAAAAAAAGAGAGGAAAGTTATTACATATATATCGCAAATACACGTCAACTGCGCAATAGACAACAGGCTACTATTTGACAAGTTAGGCACGTTAAGTCTAATACTCCCTGTTGGCTGTAACTGGGATAGATTAAAATTTGGGTGCGAGTGTGTAGTCACCTTGCCAAATGCGCAGAGGAAGTGGGAACAGGGACAGGCAGCCACTGATGTTCTATCATATTTCTCCGATACGGTCTCCAGTCCTCATCTGCTGGCTCCTCTTCAGACAAGGCAATAGACTCTGTGCTGCACAGCAATACCATTAATGATTAGAGTACAGGTTTTGAACATTTTTTGCTAGAGCAACTTAACGCAAATAAGACTTTCTACTTTAATTCTGTAAACCATGTATAGATTTTTGTTACTGTTCTTCTTGTTTTTTTAGGGGGACTTCATGTCTGACATCCTCGATAGAAATGTTGCTTTGAAAACTTTGGTATAAGTGTTGTCACATTTCTTTTACAGACAAAACATACTGAAAATTGGTATTTGGCCCAGTGACTGGTCTAGCTGTCCGTCGTTGTGCTTGTTACTTTAGAAGTCAAGTTATTTTGTCCATTTGTTGTGGATTACTTACACGATTTGGGTTAGCATGCTGAGTGACTCCCCCTGCTGGGCTGGCAGCCCAGGTTGAATATTTTGAGAAAGCAGCTGCGAGTGGCATTTCTCTGTTCTCACCTGTACAGGGAATTGAAGAACTATTTTGCAACAAGCTTTTGAAGTTTGAAATATTTTAATCTATTAATAAAAGCCAGTAAAAACAGTGTCACATATGGGGCAACAAACCTTTTTTCTCTTTTTTGAAGAATCCCTATCACCTGTTGGCAACCAGAGCATACACAAAATGCAGCTTGTTATTTTTTGTCTATTTAATGGACAGCAAATTCTTTCAGAATGAAAGAATTGTAGACTTCAGCAGCAGTCAGAATCACTCCAGTCATTTATCATCCAGAGAAAAGAACCATTACTGGTTTGATGTCACGACAACTGGGTAAATACTTACATATTTGACATTTTAGCTCACTGTGGGCTCTTTTCCCCTCCTCTACTCCTATTTTTGAAGTCGCCTCCCTATAGTTAACAACATTTACTATATAAGTACACTGGTAGACATGTAATGGAAATGAGTACATAAGAGTACCAGTCAACTTTAAAGGGGGAAAGAATGTAGAGAGTAAAAATTTACCTTGAAGAGCCTTTCACCGTTTCATCATCTTTACGGTTGCATACATCAGCTGTTTTTACAGGAATCTGTAGAAACAACATGGGTCAGTTTGGATATGACATGCAGTTGAGAGAGGTATAGCTCTTAATAGTAAAGACCAATTTGCAGAAACAATACCCAACCTTGATGTATCCCAGCACAGGGTCATGTCTGCAGACTGCACTGAATGGCCTCCGGTCTACTGGGCAGGCTTGCACCAGCTATGCCACAACAGACAATCATCATAATCATGAAATGAAAATGCAGGGACATGCAGAGACAAACCTAAAACTGCAGCTTCTGTATCAAGTAATATGGGGGAAACAACAGCCTTGGCGTGTCTTTATTACGGGCTTATCACACGTTATCATATTCCCACAACACTATGAAGAAAAGCAGTAATTTTTTTAAATCATACACATTGATTTTTCATTTATGGCACAATTGTAATTGCAACACAGTGATGTCAGTGGCATCAGTGGCACTCACTCAACTACGAATTGATAAAATGGCAGAAACAACAAAAAACTAAATGTTGTAAGGTTTTTTTTAGCACCCTGGCCATCAATGAGATTTAAGACCTGAGGCTAGCCTGGACAGCAAAAAAAAACAGAACATACTTTCTGCTGTCTCCTCCAACCACAGCTTTGTCACATGTTGACAGGTACATGAAGGAGGAATTTTAATATTTTTGCTGTTGATCATTTAAGCACTGTATTAAGTTGTCGATTGTTGTTACTTCAGAATATGTTGACTGAGGTTTGTGGTGTTTTACAAACATACTAGCTTTTGTAAAACACAGTGGGGCAGGGGAGATCTTTTAAGGGGGCTCTCCTTAATGCTGTGGTGGACCTTGCTAAGAATGTTTACATGCAGGCAGTAAATTAACAACATATATGGACACAATACCCCTTTACATGCACTTTCAATTCTGATGTATACTACTGGCAAGGTGTAAAGGTGTACTGACAGCATAACATGATAAGGAGGTTTTTGGGTAGGCAGATTATGTTTTTGCAACAGTGTAGAGGCTTTTTGAATGAGGCAAACCTGAGCCCAGCGCAGGATGCAGCTGAAACAGTACAGGTGACTACAGCCATCAGGCACGGCACGCTCTGAAGGCCTGGGGATGTTCAAACAGATAGGACAGCACTGGTTTTTCTCACCCTCCGACCCATCTTCTACACCCTGCACGCCTGACAATGCAAAACACACAACAGGTTAAATCTCCCCACAAACATTAAAGGAAAAGAGACACAAAACCAGTACATACATTTAAAGCCAGGTTTCCTCAACCCAAGGGCCGCAGACCACTGATGGGCCGCGAGTATAAAACAAAGACAGGCCATTGGTCCACAAATAGTTCCAAAACACGCAGTGATGTTTATTATTAAAACGATATTCGTTTATTAATGAGCCCTCTCACCCGAAAACTGCTCCCAGATCAGTCGAGCAACGCAGAGAGAGAGGCGGAAATTATGTTTTTTTTATGATGAAACAAAGCGAGTTGTTTTGGAATTGTTTTATTGTGTTTTGAGTGAGTTTTGTCAAGGATTTGCTGCACCTGGCCCGGAGTTTTAACTGAATGGTGAACCAAGGGGCGGAGCAGACAGTGCGAGTCGGTTGATCAGAGCCTTTGGTACAGAATGAATGGGTGAGAAGCGGCGTTGAAGCCATTATTGACTTATAATTCTGTCGTAAAAATTTCTACAAGCAAAATGGCATCTCTGCTTGCACGAAATGGTACTAAACTCTGTATAGAACATTAATTTTAATTCTTTTGAGCGCTGAACATAAGTTGACGAGAGCCGTGGATGTGGGTTTTCAGTGTCAAATTCTTGACAGGGACAATAAAACACGGCTGAATTCAAAGAGGTTTGACACAAGCATAATATAAAATCCTGTGTTGCTATTTGAAAATATGTTTGCATATTTTACTTCTCTGGCACATGAAACTTTAGAGTCTTAGTTTGAAATGAGTCCAACATCAAACAATAACTTTGTATGACGGAATTGTGATGTTTTAAAGTTGATACTGTAAATTCCATGATGGCCACCAAAATAGGGGTGAAAGCTAATGGTGGGCCTTAGCAACATGCTGTGATGGATAGGTGGGCCTTAATGCTGAAAAGGTTGAGAACCATTGATTTAAAGTGTTAATTAAAGTAAATGTTTTGTTTTTTTAAGGGGGGGGGGGTGTTTTAATCGCTCTGTGTCTATTAAAAAATTAAACCATAAAATGTCAAATCTTCCAAATCTTTGAAAATTAGGCCAATTACAGATTGCTTTATCTGAGGCTGTGACAGCACTCACTCATCACATATGTTATACTCACCTGTGTTTATAGTTTATATAGTTTAAAACGTTTAACGGCTGTAAACAATGCAAAAAAGAGAGTACAAATAATCTTTAGTTTTAATCTCTTAATCCAGTCTCTGAGTCTTCTTCACCCCACCCATCCCCCACTGAATGTTCTTAGTATTCCCAGCTTAAGAGCTGCAGGTTGAATCAATGGTGATTTTAGTACCCGTTTTAAAACCATTGTTGATTCGAACTCTTGACAAAAACTGTTAATACCCATCCTTAACGTTACTTGTAAGCTACAACTGTTTTAGTGAATCATTACACCAGTTTTCAACCGCTTTTCAGCTATTCCCTTTCTTTCAAAAGTGCTTGCGCATTCTTTAGACTCATTAATATATAATTAATATATAATGAGACTCTTATCGGGCAATAAAAAAATATTGCCGTTAATCTATTCCCAAAGTTGGGTTGGGAGCTGGGTCTATACTACGCAAGTTATGATGACTTTCACCTTGATATTTTAGCGCAGATGTATACCAAGCCGAATTGCACTGTAGGGGGCGAGAACAGGTCTTCGAACCTATTGTGAAACATACCTACTGTGAAACAGGGACGTCACTAGGACGGAAAGACAAGGGGGGCTTAGTCCCCAGGGCTGTAGGAAGGAATTAGCATGTATAGAGGGCTGAAAACTTTTCACCAAACCTTGCCTTTCACTTAAGGAAACAAGTAAAGTTAAGCAGTGAACAGTTATGGACACTCATAGTATTGTTCTGTTGAACTGAG
>JBBPDC010000129.1:18573618-18600385 GCA_037974485.1 Hemigrammopetersius urotaenia
ATATATCAGTCTGTGTGGAATGAATGTATACATTATACAAGTTTCACTTTTTGAATGGAATTAGTGAAATAAATCAATATTTTGAAGATATTCTAATTATATGACCAGCACCTTTAGGTATACTTTGTAGTTCCCAATTGCAGTCTGTAGTCCATCGGCTTCTTATCTAGTTTGCCCCCTTTACACCCTTCATCCACAATCACGAACACTGGGTGTTATTTGGGTAGTGGATCATTCTCAGACCAGCAGTGGCCCTGACATGGTAGTGGAATATTATTGTCTTGGGCTGGTTTTTAAACAGTCTGTCCACTTACTGTCTTTCCCAATTCTTGGTACACTCATGAGTGTCAATGGCTGGAGATGACATGTATGTGTAAATACAGACACTGACTGGGTGTGGAAGGGAGGTGTCGTGTCTTTTGGTTAATAACATGCCAGAACTGAACCATGCTGAGTAGACGGAAATAATAATTGGCCTCTGGCAATAACGTCACCACTACACAATTTTGTGTTGCCATGGCTGATTTGTTCACATTCCTGTGACCATGTCTGTCAGCAGAACCTGAACAACCCAGCCCAACCCAACCCATACCAGTATAACTCAACAAAGCTGTCACCAGAAGCTTTTGGGTTTAAACTCAGAGAAAAGTGTAAAGCACACCATCAAACCTGAAAAAACTGGCATCTGTACAGCCTGAACTCCTGAAAATGAAAAAAAACTGCTCTGGTTCCCGAAAGACCGTTTAAACTACACTACAAAATTATTGGAACGCCTGACCATTACACCAACAGGGACTTAAATGACACTGCATTCACAAATACATAGACTTTAGGCCCCCCTTTGCTATTATAACAGCTCCCACTCCTCTTAGACGGCTTTCCACAAGATTTTGGAGCTGTGATAAACCAACAGCTCCAGACCAACAACATCTACATGTCTCTTTCCTCTTTACTCCACCATAGGCAATATCCGGTCCCTCCTGTTACACAATGTACACTCTGAGGTGTCCAGTCTGCTTGGCAGCATTCTGAGAAAGAAGTCGTGGAATTACCATTTAGTTACTCAAAGAACTGCGATTGTAAATGAGATTCAAGAACCTTTACATAATGGATGCATTACTCACCAGGTTAACAGATCTTCCTGGAACGTTTAAAGTTTAATAAGGTTTTTCACATGAACACTCCTGAATTACAAAACAGCTTTTTCTGGCACCCTTGTTTTTAAAAGGATATGCTACAATGAATATACTGTATTTTCTGCATGTTATATTACAAGGTATGTTAAATTTTGCGTGTCCAATTTATTAGTGCATTTTACAATTAAGGTTCACTTTGTGGGTTTGCAAATACTGGAACTCACATGTTGTTGCACAGTTACCCTCCACCCCATCCATCCAGAGAGGAGGCCACCATGCCCATTGTTAATGGACTCCCACTCGACTAGCATTGATAGCAGGGTGTCTCTTTGCCTCTTTTTTAAATTACTTAATCTTCTAATTTTAAAAGTTAAGTAATCAAAAAGGTACAAAGATGCCATTCACACATTGGGATGCTAAACATGCCCTGGTCAGTACCCTTTTTCTAAGGGTGTTGGGCCACCGCTGACCAGATATTAGCTGGATTGTCGACCATTATTACCTTGTATTGCATTGGTACATGTATTAGAGTAATATTGGTGAGATTTTTAAACTCCACCACCAAAAATATCCAGCCAACAGTGGCCTATGGTCAGAAACTGACTAACACAAGTATGCATAGAAAATGCTAACCAGCTAAAAAGGCACTTCTAATAAATAGGTGAGTAAATGCAGCAGCTTTGCTGTGGCTGACATATCCATACCAGTGCAACACATTACCATCCCACTACCAGGCTGGTGTCACTGCTGTACTAAGAATAGTACAGCAGAACTCCAATACTGGCTAGTCAGCAAACGTCCTCATGTGGTGATCCCTTTTCACTTCTGCTCGCGAGGACGGCAATACATTTTGCAGCAACATATGGACTAAACATGGATAAATGTAAATGTACAGGGGAGCTAGAACGTTGTGAAGTCTTTAAAATGATCGGAATTACATTGGGACACTGGCAGCTGTGTAAACTTCAAGGGTGCATTTTTCCACAGTGTAGCAGGAATCGGCAGAACACCCTGTTTCAATGTAGCATTTCTATAACCTGACTGTATAAGCTGTCTCTCTGCACTTCTTAAGATCCATCTGTCTGTCTAGGCTCTTCTCAAATAAAATAATTTTTTCTTGAATTATGCATATTATTTGCCTATTTGTCATCATTATCGGTGTTATAAACTGACCATAAACAAAAAGGTCATATATAAACTGACTATGAACAAAAAGGTATGTATGAACAATATACAGACATGAAAGACATCCACTTTTTAAAATCTTTCTCTCCGTCACACACACACACACACACACACACACACACACACACGCACACAGAATGCCCTATTTTTCCCCAAATTCAGCTACATTCAATTGAATTCTACTTTATTGAACACTACTTTGTTGGTGTACACATTCATGGCAGTGCAAA
The DNA here is from genome assembly GCA_037974485.1 of Hemigrammopetersius urotaenia. Classification (NCBI taxonomy): domain Eukaryota; kingdom Metazoa; phylum Chordata; class Actinopteri; order Characiformes; family Alestidae; genus Hemigrammopetersius; species Hemigrammopetersius urotaenia. Next base: position 18,576,170 of record JBBPDC010000129.1, read on the forward strand.
GATGTGTGGAGTGTGTAATTGTATGTGGTGGGCTGTTATACCCCTGCCTCTAACTGATGTTTAAGCTTGTTATCTTCTGCTGACTTTCATTTCATGGATTGCATGCATTACTGCATGCCTTACTGTAGAATGTCTTTAGACAACCCAGAATTCATAGCTCCATCAAATGGTAAGCTGTTCTGGTCCAATGACAGCAGTCTAATCCTGTGGTGCTGCCTCCACCATGTTTCACAGTTAGGTTGGGCTTCTTATGCTGCATTATAATGTTCAGTTGTCAAACATAATGTGTCCCGTTCAAGCCATGAAGTTCTGTTTTTGACTTTTAGATCCACAGGAGATTCTTTTAGGAATCTACTGGCTCATCCATGTGGTCTTTTGGAAACTTTAAATGGACAGTAATGTTCCTCAGGGAGATGAATGGCTTCCTTCCTGTTATCATTCCATATACATTTTTGTTCCGTGTTTGTCTGGTGGTGGCCAAGAACACTGATATCCATAGATGTTACTGTTTTGTTTGTGCCCTCCATGAAAAACAGCTGTTGATGCTGTAAAGTGTAGGGTATGTCCCACCCTGCTATAATAATTCCAGTGCCCAAAGTCAACTGTAATGACAAGGACAGATTTGTGTCGAAAGTCAGAGAACTCTAAAGGTTTTGTAAGCTTCCTAGCAATGCTATATAGGGTAAAAGTGCCTGATAAAATGGTGAAGGAATGTACTTAATGAACTGAAACCATGTGTATCAACGTTATATTGCATTTGGGTATAGTGTACTATTACTATTTGTTTATTTAACTCTGTCTTATTTTATTCATGTCTTAACTATATGCCTTATACTGAGTCGAATGCACCTTAAATTCTGTTGTTCCTTGGAAAGGTGACAATGACAACATTTATCTCATCTGTTTTGTTCTGCCAAGTAAACTCATTAACAAGAATGCTGAACATTGTCTTGTCCATTTGTATTATTGCTCTTGTGTTCTTTGTCCTGTTTCCACTTGGTCTTGTGTTCTGTTCTTATGTTGAACCATGGTCCTGGAGGGACATTGTTTCTTTGTTACTGTGTATATATATATATGACAGAAATGACAAAACCCACTTGACCAATGTTGAAGTGAAAATGGATCAGACATAAAGGTCCTGTACCTCTGAGATGAATGCTCTTCCTTTAGTTATTTGGTTCTAGCTTTATTTCAGTCCAGTTCCCATGAAACAAACATGCAAACCATACTGAAGTTGGGTTATCAGTATACTTTAATGGACATTAATTACATGATATACATAGTGTTTCATTGAAACAAGAGTGCAGCACTTGCAGGACTGGCCTCGAGGGTCGCTCTCCTAGCCCTCTCTTGTTTAACAATCAGTCAAGTAGTGTAAAAGAAAACGTGTGCCACAGCCAACCCACAAGTCGCCAAAACCAGAAGGGGGAGGGTGGGGGTGGACTCTTGTGCTCTCCTCAGAAAACCACTCTGAATACAGTCTCTTTGTTTCCAGTCAGAGGTGGAGGGAACGGATCTAACAGAAAGTCCTCACCCCAAACCGGTGGACAAAACATGAAGATCATCACTCAATGGTTGATTTCAGAGTTGAAACATACTGAGCAAAACTGACAAAAAAAGAGAACTCATATATATACACACTTCAACAGGTTGGTATATACACATATTTACAATGTATAAATATAGTAAAATAGATTAAATTACATTGATGTTCTTCCATAAATAAGTGTTGGACAATAACATCTTAGATGACACGAGGTTAGCGATTGGAAGCACAGTGAAATTTTACTAGAGTGTCTACAGGCTGCACGCAGGCAGCCATTTCACTCAATGGGCTCATGAAAGACTGACCAGTGGACGTTGACAACCGTCTTTTCAATCCTCTTTTACGTCGTACTTTCTCAGTTAATTGCCATCTCCAATTATCTTCCTCTCCGGGTGAACAGGCAAAATAACTTTAAGCTGCCAATGGCTAACACTGAGATGGCAAGTCAAGTCATACAAACACTGAAAAACCTCTTCGGCTCCTAGGAAGTCTTAATGTACCGTCTTTTCAGCAATGTGAGGCTCCGCCATTAAAAAGCACACAAGATAATGTATGGTTTATCAATACTGAACAACCACTGTATGTGGTTAAAATAAAATTGTTCTTCCCTAAAGAAAAACTTTGGTGCCTCCTAAACGATAGAAGGACAGCGATCACTCGTTCTTGCTTTTTGAGCAATTAGGTTATTGCTGTAAAAGATGTTGCCTGGTTTTCATATAAGATTACAGTGTGCGTTACAGTAAATTCATTCTGCTGTTTCACTAACCGTGAACTCGGGTGAACTATGAATAAGCATTTTGTTCCATTGGTACATCTAAGCAAGTTTTTACAAGTAGTACAGTCAAAACGGCAATGTAACAAATACTTTCTAAGCAGTGTAGTAATGTCTCAGCTGACAACGTTCACATGTGTGCTGAATATTAAGTGCTTTTCAATATACAAACCAGTAGGAAATATTTTTGGCAAAGGTAAAAAAAAAAAAGTCGAATGCTGGGCAGTTAGCCTCAAGTAAGATCCTGTTGTCACTGCTTTGTGTGTCGCGGCTTGGAGCTGGTTGGGTGCAGATCAGAAGAGCAGAACCGGAATGCTGTGAAGCCGTCTTGCACCAAGCTATTTAACTGCAAGACATTTGCAATTCTTGTGAAACAATGACCATATGTTTCGACTGCACCAGAACTACGTAAAAAAAAAACAAACAAAAACGAGCAGGAGGGAAAAAAATGATCACAGCAACAAAAATAAAATAAAAAAAATCACCATCTTTGTGGCCTAACAGCATACTGTACAAAGTTCAGCACATTCTCTCAGAATGGTATGTAGATCTTTGCTCCAAGCTGGAAAAAGAGCAGTTATTTCATTTACGTTTGCAGTTTTAGCGATCAGGCTGAATGAGCTGGGCAGCAGCTCAGAGCCACTGAAGATGTGCCCGACCTGCCTGACACTTTTGACCGGATAATGACGCTTAGTGCCCGTCGCCACGGGCCTTTGCATCACCGTAGATCCAGTTCAGGACGATCAGAGTCATGCTTCCAAACATGACAAGGACACCACTGGCGAGGAACAGGGACGCCTGCAGCAGAAGAAAGGCGACACGATTAGACATTACATGCAACATTACACATTTGTTTTGGCTTTGTGATTAGAAGTTAATCTTTTAGTTTAAATATTGAGTTAGATCTTATAATATTTTTAGTTTGTTAATTCGACAAAATTCTTCTTACCCCTATCTTCTGGATAGACATCATAGACTCCTTCTTCACCAGTTTAATGTAGAAAGCAGAGGGCAAGATGAAGATCAACATAGCAGCAGCCGAGGCGCCTAGAAAGAGGACACGTCCGTTAGCTTCACCAAGCAGTTGTTCTATACTGTAGACTATGCTGTTATACAGAACTATTAGGGTAATTTTTTGTACACTGTGGTAAAAGCAATGCACCCTTTGTTGTTCTTAAGGTCCAGCTGTATACCTTAAGCTTTAAAAAAGGTACGAAATATTCACCTTCCTTACAACTTTTCATTATTAATGCTAGTGTTAAAAAAAACCTCTATTTTTTGCACTGTGGTTGTGCGGAAGAAGTAAACCTACCAATGAATCCAAAAATATCCTTGATGGAGGGGACAAAGATGACAAGAACATTGACACTGGCCAGCAGGATGAAAGTGATAATGGTATGGCGGATCCAGCTGAACTCTTTGGAGGCACACAACAGCTGGTTCACTGAGGTACGGATCTGAAACACCAAAGGACAGACGACTGTGAGTCATAACAGACACACATTTGCATAGCGCTAACAGCTGTCAATGCCTTTAGTTTTAACTGTTATATAACTGAGAACTATGTTCCATCTTTCTGCTAAGGCTAACTAGCAAAATGCATCTGCATGAATTATGTCTAAAAGTGGGTTTTGTGCATTATCTGGCAGCTATACTCACAGGGAAGAGGACCACAGGGACAGTAAGAGTGACAGCAGCCAGAACAGCCAGGCGCACAATCTGCAGCACGACATCATACCCATACCCCCCCTTGGAATATGTGTGCAGAAGCTCAGAATCAACGGCATCTGTAAAGCACAAACACATGTTGTCATTAGATTACCTGAATTTGAGATTATAATGACATGCTTATTGTTGAGGACAACCCCACTCTAGTCTTATCAAACACAGGGGGCAGAAAAAAATGGCTTGCACAATATTTCCACTCTCCCAAGCAAGCCAAGAACATCTGCAAACATGTGATGTTATGTTCCTGCCATGACAAACAGCACAGGGGTACAGCTGTGAGGGCCTTTTTCTTTCTCAAGCCTTACATAAGACAAGCTTATTGAAGCGGAATCAAGCAGAGGGATGTTTCACTACCACACACGCCACCTTTTTATCTGCTGAAGTGGTGGAATCGGTCAGACTTTACAGTCTTTCGAACAGTCTACAGCAGGAGTTTTTCTTTGAATGTGCTTTTTTTCACAAGTGAAAGAAGGTTTTGTGAAGTGTCATCACAAGCTCACCGTTAAAGGTCAGGTAGCCAAACAGAGCAGCCAGCAGATACATGACAAACATAGCAAAAAATGACACGTTGGCCACATTCTGCATCTTCTTCCGAGAACGACTGTGGAGAAAGAGAGCAGATGCTTAGCAATGCTAATGTAAAAGTACTGTAATGGATAAAACCATGACTTATTATTTACATCTCTGTATATGAATGCATTTTTATTTGAGAGTGTCTAAGTGGACTTACTCTTTGAGCTCATCATACATGGGCAAAATGGCCGGATGGCACACAAACGCAAAGGTGAGAATGGGAACAGTATATACTGTCTGGAGGAAGAGTACAAAAAAACCCCATTAACAATAAATTCACATAAGCAGACTTATCAATGCACATAAAACTTAAACTTTCATACTGTAGCATTCCATGTTTCTGTACCTCTGAATTGAAGACAAAGTATTTGGGTGTGCAGACTGAGCTATTGACTTGTTCCGTCATGTTGTTCATGGTCATGTTGATGATGGCCTTTGGCAGAGGGCACGGGATTTGAAATGTCTTGTAGATCACCTGAAGAACAAAAACAAATTATTCAGGGACTGAAGGCTCTTCGTTTAATGAACAATAGCTGCATTGTAAGGACTACGGCTATCCCACCTTCATCTTTGAAAGCTCAGAACACATTAATATTCGTACTCTCAGCTGAAACAGATGTAAATGAGCCGTCTGTCTACGCTCTATCCTTATTTAAAGGAGCAGCGAGGTTTCAATAGTTCTTTTGTTCTACGTATCTACTTAATGCCCTTCAAGATTTTTGGAAAGAATGAGAAAATGAAAAAGTTTAGGAGAACAAACAGCTGCTTACCACTATCAGGAAGAACACCATGCACAATAATGACAATCCACTTGTGTAGCCGAGGTAACCTGTGGATTGAGATAAACCATTAATTTTTATTTGATGTTTAAATCAGAACAGTGCTTCACTTGAAACTTCCTTGCTGAACAAAAGAAAAAAAAAAAGAAAAAAAAAACCTACCCAGATTTTTTAGCAGCGAGAGTGGTAAAATAACGGCGAGAGACACAATCATCACAAGGTAGTCTCCATTGGTGTACCATTGCCTGAAAAAAAAAAAAGGAAAGTTGAGTTTTAAAAGGATTTAACAGTCCTTCAACAGCATGGTACTAAAATGTAAAACTTGTCACAATGACAAGAATTAATTAATATAACCCCTTGCAAGTACAAACCACATCTAATCCTGAAGCTGAATCTGTTTATCTGAGAGAGGGATGCATAGGCAGGCAGAATTGAATTAACTGAGAATCTTGAGTTCTGAATGTTTCATGAGATTGCTTTCATGCATTAGATCATCGCAAGCTGCAGCCCTGTGCAGCACAAAGCTTTCTAAAAAAGACCTCTTTGACTGGGCACTTGAAATACGTCTTCTCTCTGCCTGCACGCACTACAATAGAACACTTCAACGTTTTCCCCAGTGTTTTTTTCGGTTGATTACACAAGTGTGTGTTAAATTCCTCACTGGACTGTACCAAAGGCACACATTAATGAAGTAAGACCTGCAGATTTTTTATTAAAGAGACTTTCTCTTGCAATCAGGAATTGATGAAAAAGAAAATCACCATCTTACCCTTCACTGTTTTCAAGGAATGCTTTGATGACAATCGGTAACTCGTACTTCACAATGTAGAGGTAGCTGGACATAGCTGGAGTAGAAAAAAATAGAACAGAACAAAACCATGCTTTAAAACTGACAAAGCATATGAAAGTCAGATACATTTATTTAAAAGGAGATACATTTATTTAAATACATTGTTTATTCACTATGATATACTTAATTCATTTAAATAAATGCTATTAGACAAAAGCAGACAGAGCGCAAAAATTGACTTACCTCCAATGTTCTGCATAGTAATGGAGCAGGATGCTGCCAGCTTGCCTGGCATGCCGAAAGCTTTGTAGCCCAACTGCTCGTAGACCAAAGAGCCTGTTAGTGGAGGGTGATAAAATTGTTAATACCTATTACAGTCTTGTGGGTTACAATACATAAAACCAAAGAAAAATTTAAATAACTAGTGAATTTGTTGCTGACCTCCTTCATTTGCAGTCTTGAGGAGCAGATGCACAGAGTAGAGGGAGAATATGGACACTGCTACCAGCAGAATGCTAGTGGAGAGAAAAGAGAATCGCAGTTAAAATTATTAAGCTCACCTTGCTGTATCACTCATATTACGACAGTTATTCTTTGCCAAAGACAGTCACTCTCTATTGCCAAAAGCAGCAGCAGAATTCTCTGAATGGGCTTAAATTCAAACAATGCACCTTTTCTGGTGAGCTTGAGGAGTTGGCACATGCTGTTGTTAAGTGTGAGTGAGTTTGATGCGCGCGTGTGAGTGAGAGATGCAGGGTGGTTATGCGACACTCGCAGTAGACAAGAGGCGAAAAGCTCAATCGTGCCAATCCTTCTCTGCACCAGAAAAAATATCTGAGGCAGTCAGACGTTAATAAAGCTCTATTACAACTATATTATGGTTATTCTCTCACTGCTGTCATCTTTTAAATACACACACAGGCACACACACTCACATTTGACTAGAGATTATATGTGGAATAAGCTTCACAGTCTAATATGTTCTACTCGGGCTCCAGCTCATGTCTGACCCAAGTACCTTTGTGACCCTCACAACAGACCAAAGACAAATATATATTACAAATATACCACATTTACAACACATTTCTGTATTCAATTTAGTGGGAAAATAAGTATATAAAATTTCACAACATAATGTTATACTCTACTTATATAGACTGCATTTCTAGAAAATATGTCAACTACCCACAGTGCATTTCAGACTTGACCATCGACATGCCTTGTTTAGTTAATGCAGTCAAGATGTGCCTGCACGTCAAATGGCCCACAGCACACCCACGCCCTTTATATAACCAACGGAAGCCTTGGCTTGTCTGCAGGGGCATTAGCGCGGTCGCTAAGAGGCTTGGCCTCCCTGCGAGTGACTCTGCGTGTGAGGCCTGAACACACTCTCCCTGCCTCACTACACACACGCATCCGCACACAACTACGACTGTTTGTAAACACACATTAAGTGTGGCTATGCTCCAGGAGTGGCTATGCTACACTCTTCCAACTAAAGCAGATAAGCTGCTCACATACCAGCTGAACTCAGTCGTGAAACTGGGACAAGCTGCAGCATTCATTAATAGCACTAATTAACATCCGATGGCAACGAATGTAGCGTGAGGAGAAATTTCAAATATGATACCCCACACGCCAAAAAAAAGAAAAGGGCAAATATCCAAAGCCTACAAACATGCCACAGACAGGCTGATCTCATAAGTAAAGCTTAATAGCCTTCAGTTATTGGTGGAATCTGTGCCCCAAATTCGGTATTGAAACAAGCTGTTCTAACGTGAACCTCTATCTTATTCCAGACACACGAGTCCAGCTATGAAAGAACACTGCCTAATGTCAGCCAGCACACACACCCCTAGCAATCATAAAAAGCGTACTCACACAAACAGGGCGATGCCAGTGTTGGCCATGGCATACGACAGGCCAAGGATTCCACTGCCCATGATGGCATTGCCCAGGTTAAAGACAGACATCCCAAATGAGGCAGAGCCAGGGTGCTGACAGAAAGGAGGAAAAAAAGATTAAAATTCCACTCTGAGGCATGAGGAACTTGCAGTCAGTCTAATGAGATGAAACACTTACATATTCTGCTTCATATTTCTTCTTTCCCAGATAATTAGGTAGGAAGTTCTGACTCTCTGCATCCCCATCTGTATACTGACTGCAATCATAAAAACACATCACTCTTTATTGCATGCTACTGCATGTATTGTAATGACTGGATTGCAAAAACAGCACCCTCTCCGCCTGACACTCGTTTCTTTGCTTTGCGTACCTGTTAATGGGGACTTTCTTGGTGCAATCTTGGTAAACCTGGTAGTCATTGCTATTGGAACTGCAGCTGCTGTCTTCATCTGGTGAAATGTTGAAACGACTCATCTCTGGTTTGCCAGGGGTTTTGCTCATGCTGTAAAGTCATTATAAAACACACACATTAACAACCCCTCCTTTTATTATCATCATCATCCACAATCTAATTTCTATCCTCAATGGGTTGGAGAGGGGGAGCTGAGGGATCGATACACAGCTCTGCTTCAAGAATCAAACCACGTGACCTGCCGCGCCTGTTCGGGAGGGGGGAAGGGGGATACGCAAGCAGGGCAGTGGAAAATTCCGAGCCGGCAACAGACAAATCAGACCCATCTCTCTCTCACACACACACACACACACACACACACACACAAAGCTAAGGACAGCAGAGAAATCACATTTAGATATACACACACACACACACACACTTACATGCAACACCAAATGTGCACTGAAACATTTAATCAGTGGCTGTGATGAATTTAGAGATCTAAAACCACGAATTGAGATGTCAGGTAAAAAAAACACATGGGATACAAAATGTAAATATAGTGATACTAATAAGAAACATTTTATATGATTTGGTATGTGGACGTTACAGGAAACAGTCACGTGTGAGACTCATTTTTTTTCTCAACAGCATCAAGACTATCCCCGCCCAGAGGAAAACCACAGCCGTTTCAACATCCCGCTTAAACTATGAATGAGACTTAAAACTCTATTCCTGAAGATCTTCATATCTACAGTTTTTTTTTTAGAACTAAAGAAAACGCGAGTCACGAGACTGCGGCACAACACTCAGATTGAATAATTTATTTATTTCCCCGAGCTGCAGCTGTGATGAGGCTGTTTGGCTTGAAGGACAGGACGTCGAGGAGAACGGAGTCAAATCGCCCACACATTCAATAAAGTGTCCCATTTTCTGTCCATTATGCTCATACTTTTCTCCATTATGCTCATACTTTTCTCCATTATGCTCATACTTTTAATAGGCAGTGTGCATGTGGGCTAAAATGTCTGGAATGTGAGTGATGAGTAAGCCCCTTTAAAACAATTAGCCTGTTATACGTTAGCTCATCTATCACAATATAACGACAGAAAAGGACAAAACAGACTTATTTATCTTATTTTGTCTCGTTGTCGTGTGTTCGTACAGCATGCTGAAAATTAATAAACCCAGAAAGAAAGCTTACCTTTAAAAATGGTTTTTAAAAACCAAAAAAAAGGTCCTGGTGGTGGCGGCGTGGTTTCAGATGCTTCCTTCTTTTTAGAAAGTTCCAGAAATCAATGAAAAAAATTCAACCGGCTTTATCCTCCAAATGTACGCCTCGAATACGCCCAGTCTCGTGTTAAAAAAAAGAGTAAAAGACTAAAATAGCAGATAAATTGGTCAGTACTGTAAAATGAGTAGAGATGGACAAGTTTGGTAGTGATGCAGTCTGAGGTGTGAAGACCGGTTCCTCTCCCGGTTTATATTCAGAGTGGCTGTTGCATCAGCTGCCGGAACCCTGGGCGTGGCTTCAGACTCCACCCACCCCACCATGACGTGATTTGTATACAAACAGAGCCGTAGACTGGGGAACGATTTCATAAAAATACTGAATATTTTACACACCGGAACTGAAATCCAATGTGTTTATGCCACACTCGCTCAAAATGAGATAATCATTAATCAATAATCATTTTGTAGCCTAGTAGGTAAACACAAAAAAAGTTGCAGGTTCAAACCCCCACTTTCTACTATTGTGTCCCTGAGCAAAACACTTAACCCTCAGTTGCTCCAAGGGGGCTATCCCTGCAACTATTGATTGTAAGTCGGTCTGGGTAAGGGCCAAATGCCCCTTTACGTATCATTACATCATCACATATCCAGCAAAAATGTCTGTGGCAGTCAAATGTTAATAAAGCTCTGTTACAACTGAATATAATTATCCACCCAATCATTGCTGTCATGTCTTTACAAGTTAATTTGGGAAGAGGGACACGTTTTCCCGGAATGGTGCACGCGACTTCACACATGATTTCACACTACACAAGCAGAATCTACACCGCAGCTGATGGAATGAACTAACAGACATCCAGACCAAACCCTCCCCAGTCATCCCTATCATCAGACAAGACGTGTCACTAGTAAGTGAATGGACACTACTACCAGAAATTTAGCAAAAGATATCCTGTTAAAAAAAACCTGCTAAATACTTTCTGTGTTTGGAACCTGTGTACGGTGCGCAAACACGCCTCACATTTTCCTGGCTGTAAAACCCACCAAAGTCCCTATGCTGCCAACCCCTCAGTGCTAATGCCATTTGCTCAGGTATTTAAATGCTGCAGACTGGTTTGCCCTGCCTCTGCAACGCAGTCTGCTTTCACAGCACAGTTCTGTCCTTTCAGTACACCTGCTTTTCCAGTCATATCATCACCTTCTGGACACAAAACTGTGCGGCATAGAATCACAGCACTGGAGCTCCAGTGAAAAGAGTGTGTGAACCAATTCTGACGTGTGTGTTTAAATGGGGTTGTATGTGCAAGAGTGAGGCCCATCATGATGTAGGACACTGGGAGAAGGGGACTGTTTGGAGTCAGCGGGGTTGCATTTGACCTGTTTTTCCTTCCCTTTAAACGTATCATTCGCGTGAGCACCTCCAGACAGAGGGCCATCCTCACTCTCTGCCTAAGCCCAAATCCACCCGCTGGAAGTGGTGGCGCACATAGGGGGACTCCGCCCGGGTCCGCATTACCTAAGGCTTAAGGGCTACTGCGGCCTTTCATGCCCTGCCTCAGTTCACAGGCCAGGCAGGGCAGCGTGGCTCAGGGGACAATAGAGGAGCCGGGAGAGAATGTCTGACCTATTGAACTAGGCCAGGGGCCCCGAGCTGCACACCGACTCCATACGTACTCCAGGATCAACAAACACATTTTTTTTCTGCCTCGACAGTGTGTGAAAGAAACAGAACGAACCTCCAAGTCCTCCACAGGACCATTCAGCCTGCTGCGCTTATGAATTGGGCCTGATGAAGACATGATGCACATGAGTACATGCTATTCATGTTTCCAGTGACAAAAGCTGTTTCGATGATCTGGTGTTTAATATTTTAACAAGGCACACCCACAGATGTTTGGGAAGCACTTTTCTGTAGCCCTTTTTTAAGCACGTCACAGTGTTTGAGCCGTTCTCCTATTTGAGAACAAATAAGGAAAAGCTCGGCTGCAATACCAAATAAACACCAAGGTACCTGGTATGAATACTGCAGCATATGGGACAGTTCATATTGTCCATCTATGCTTCCACACTGACATTAGAGATGACTTGTGCTGTGATTAAAGCAGCTAAATATGAGGTTTTGTGAAACTAAATATGCCACAATGCCACCAAGTTCCACTGGAAAAATAAATGCAGCTATACTCCAGAACCATTCATGACTTCTATCACGTTCACTAGAGAGAGGAAACATCTGCTTAAGCCTGAAATGCATATCATCAGTGCAGAGGTTGTACTGTGCTGCAGTTAAGATCCTCTGTTGATGTTCAGAAGTAGGCCTACTCTCACAAACATGAGCCCTACTCTCACAAACTCTGTCTTTTTTAGAATGTCCCAAAGAAGAGGCACAACTCCTCCATAGTATAGTGGTAACATCTTCAAATAAACAACTAAAGCAGGCACTCTGCTGGTGTTTACCCCATTTATTTCAGATGGCCCCTCAAGCTATTTTGTCCTGGAACCAGGCCTGCTGGAGAGGTCATTTTATAAGCTCTGTAAACCCAGGAACAGCAAATCTCACACTTGGTGAAATGCTCACACATAATTAAAATGAAAGGTTTGCTATAAGACGTATGGATGTAGTTCCCTTATAAAGTTATACGTCTGAAATATCTAAACATGTTGGTAAACTCAAGTGTAAACAGACTTCAGATGAGATCACTTTAAGCCTCTATAAATTCTGACAATGCAGTACACACAAGAACCGTGAAAGCCTGGCAGATGGAAGTAATTTAAAGCGTTTTTGGTACCACTTGACTGAAGAGTCACGCAACACGATAGCTGTCTTTCAGGGCTATCTCTGAAAGACAGCTATCATTTAAATAAAGAGTTTTACATTCACTATTTGCTTGAAAATGTCTGTATGTAACGAGAAACTGTGTGCAGAAGAAAGTGAATTTTACGCTGCAGCTCCCCAGAGGCAGTGTTTGAAATCACGACAGCTGCCGTATGGAGGATGAGCTGCTGCCGTGTTCAAGAAAGAGTGTTTACAAATGAAAGACTTGGAATGGAGAGTACTGCAGGCCTTTCAAAGCACATCTAATAGGGTTAACTACAGAAGTGATTTGAAACATGGAGAGAGTCCCACACTCAACATTCAACCCATCACCTAATTATCGAGCCTTTCATGAATTTGGGTGGTTCCACACTTTTCCTCTACATAAACTCCACATGAGTTTCACTCTACTGAGTAATTTATAGTCCATACTGCATAATAAGAACCATAAATAAGAAATTAATTATAAGTCTGGAGTATAGGCGTAGGTGTTAAGCTATTTCTTCATAATTTTAATATAATATTGAATTGGGTGTGTTTGGTGTATTTTCCCAAAACCAAGGTACACTTTCAGAGAATAAAGGATATAACCATCACAGAATCTAGGATAAATTAGAACATTGTGCCCTCTAAAATAACTGAACGCACACTGCTTTGAATCCTGTTGAAATGCAATTACAAAAAACATCTCAGAGGGGGGAGGAGATTGTGCTGCATGAAAATGTACAGAGAGTTGGAACCCGTGTTTTGTGGCTTGATAAACCGTACTTTAGCATTTCCAAATGTTTACACCAAAACCACTTTAGAAAGCAAGCGTCCATTCACCCAAACTGAATCAAATATGCAGGTGGGGTGGAATTAACAGATATTCCACATACTAACAGTGTATAGTCAGAGACTGTGTTTGGGGTTACCCTGTGTATGTATGTATGTGTGTGTGTGTGTTAAACACTGTGAATGACGCTGCACTTGTCATGCTGTGTACAGCTTAACCAGAATGAAGAAAGAGGAAGTGGTTTTCAGTTCAGTTCTAAGCTTCAGTTAAATGTTCATCTGTTTATTTTGAATTTAGTACAGTTTCGTGGTTCCTACGATGATTATTGGTGCTACAGCTTTAAATATTGACACCACTGCCACGTTCGCCTTTTTGCAAGAGTTCAAACAGCTGCCAGGGCCATACACACAGGGTGAGACACATTGCAAGCCACTGAAGTGACACTTGTTCGTTAAAACAATATTTAATGTCCTTTTTCCTAATTTTTTTTTGCCTTGATAGGGTTTAGAATTTCAAAGCTGCAATAGAGTGAAATCTGATTAGATCGTACTGAACATGAAAAAGAAAATAAAAAGGACGAAACTGTGTGTATCTAATAATTCTGCCAGTTCAAAGGTCTGTGAGAGTGTGAATCTCCACCCAGTCTCCTGCTGTGCCAGGCCCAGGGCATCTCATCTTCCCCTGGACCCATGCCTGAAATTATATAACCTTTTTTCTATCCCCCCCTGTATTAAACAAACAGCGGCCTGGAGCCCTGCAAACTGCAGCTATGACCTGAGCCATGGGAAGCCCGCGCAGCCCCAGATCCTGTACATTATTACACTCTAATAACAGCAAATTAAACATGCACCCGCCGTCTTTCTGAGTATTTACCGGTGCGCTTTAACTCAATCTTCCACCAAACTGTGTTAAATACGAGGAAAAAGAAATATGCCCGGTCTTAAAGTCGTGGGAGCGGATTATGGCCAATAGACTTGGGCCATGTCTCACCGATGGTTTCTCTTAACATGGACTTCGCATCTTTGGCACAATGCTGTCCATGTTGTAGAAACATCAGCTCTGATCAATGGCACTCTCAACCTTCTCAGAGTGACATTGTGAGTCAAAATGAACAAACTGGTTACAGATTGTCAGCAAGGGACCTTAGCAGAGGGCCAATTCATAATTTTTTTAGCCAACAGGTGAATGATATACCCTTCTGTGTCGAGCACATTCAATGCAGCGCCTTTTTTCTGTGTAGCTCACTGCAAAAGCTTTGAGATAAATCATCTCTTTGGGACTTTTGGTCACTTGGTAGAGTGGTTGATAACGGTACAAGGACTTAGAAGGTGAATTGCAATGACACTAAAAGTCATGCCCTCGGTCTATAGGCGCATTTGAGAAAGCCCTTCCTATATATGAGGCTGCTGAGCCTCGACTGCTCTGAGGAGAATTGCCATCAGACTGAAAGACAAACACGTCGCACAAGGACAGGAAGTGACACCCAGTCACACACGGATCTCTGTCAGTGACTGGGCGCTATACATAAAGAAAGTTCAGCGCACACACACACACACACACACACACACACACAAATGCAATTTGTACGGTGGTCTATATGTTGTGTGTAGATATTGTGTTGGGAATTACACTGTGTAAAGGATTAACGGTGTGAGGGGCGTCAGAGGAGTCAGGTGATGTGCAGTATATATAGAACAGTATATATACACCAAATTGGCTTGGTTCAAATGGCAGCCCTGTGCAGCTTTTTCAAATAATTAGTACGACTGTAGGAGGCTGTAAACAGAAACAAAGAAATTGTTTGTGTGCCCAGCATCTGTTCATTGTGCAACATATGAACATATTTTATAACAGATTATCATAGTATATGTAGAGATGTAGAGATCAGTTCATTAAGCAGGTCTGTCCTCTGGTTAATTTATCTGATGAGTTCATTTTCAATTATATTCCAAATCAAGCCTTTTACATACTTCTATCAAACCGAGGCTTGAAATGTCAGCTTCACTGTAAGCTAGGTCAGGTTTAAAATTGGTGATGGAGCAGATTAAATCATTTTCAAAATGTAAATGGCCCGATTGCAGAGTATTGTAATGACTATATCACTGTGTGGATCTGTGCAAGTGCAATGGAAAATAAGTACATTCATTAATCTGCACATTGAGTCTATTGGATTTACTCGATTCACATGTGTACATTGTGTAGAAAATATCATACTTCAACACAGTTATTGTCAAAGTAAATTAAACTGAAAGAAGAAGCATGTTGACATAATGACTTTAATTCATGTGAAAATGCCTCACAAATTTGAAATGTATTTTTCTCTTGTCAGTGTTGGAAGACTTGGATCTCTCTGAGGGGCTGAAATTAGCTGGTGGGAACAGAGATGGGCACGGGCATCTTTTGATATGAAGCTTTAGGGTTGTAATCCGCTTACTGGTGGGAAAGTGGTTTTAGTGCCACATTCCAGGAGCCACGGACACATGAGGAGATCAGGGCCAGGGAGAGGAGGCCACACCCTCAGATCTTCTCCAAAACTTTCCATTAAAGATTTTCGTACATGCGGAGCATATGAACCCACTGACTCTGTGTGTGAGTGGGGTTCATCGCGGACAGTCGAGGGGCGCCGCGGGAGCGGAGCAGGGGGCTGAACCGGTAGAGAGCGGCAGGATTAATGGGGATGAGATAGAGACAGACTAATACACTGTAATCAGGCCCCCCAGACAGGAGCCTCAACAGGAGGACCCCAGGAATACTGTACTCCAGCCTGGTCAAGCTCCCACCCAAGCACATCTGGTGCCCACTGACGGAAAATTGTAAAGAAGAAAGAAGAAAAGATACATTTATTTCCATGAATTGTGTTTTATTTTTAATTTATCGAGTGCTGAAAAAGGGGGCGCATTAAAGGGACTTAAAGGGACATGGACTTTGGCATGAGTAAAATATAGTACGTCGACAACAATTTGGCCAAGAGTAAGTAAACTGAAAAGCAAATTGTGGCAACAACACTTACACACATGTGGAAATTATTCAAATTGAAATCATATAAATTCAACACAGCACTTTTTTTCGGTTCAAATACGCCCTTTCTGGTCTGTGGTAGTGGCTCTGAGAGGGCCAGGGGTCAATAGACCTGTCTCTTGAATTAAAATCAATATCACAGTGTATTCGAAAGGTGCATGACAGAAACAATACAAAGCAAGTTTCGATTCTTCCAATGCTGGCTTCAATTCAGGCGGAATCTAGGTCTGATGAGGAAGCCACTTAAAAAAGCAGCAGCTATTTCCTGTGCAAAGTCGTTTACCATCAACGGCAAGGGTCGAGGGGAAGTGATGTCGCTCTCGTACAGACACTGCCAACCCCAAGAGCTCAGACAGGAAAAATAACACATTCCTTTAGAATTCCAGCTCTCCGGAATGCTATTACGTCAGAATGATGGGAATTCTGTTCATTTGTTCATAGAGATGATTTATGCATCATAAAAACACACTAATGCTTTACACAAACCAGCGCTGAAGTAAAATCTGTAAGTTGTCATCAGGAACGTGCCTGAAAAATGTAAATAAAACACTCTTTGTAGGTTAAATCCACGCTGGAGCTGACTGACTGAAAACAGAAGAAACTTTGTATCCTCTGTTCATTCTGGAGGGTTACCAGAGTAGCCCGAACACATGCGCAAGTAAAAATACTGCAACATTAGTGAAATAATGGCATAAAATGAGCCATCAAACCGCTGTATCATGTCTAAAAACTGCTTAAGCACCTTTCAGCAAGATCTCAAGTCGAAACATTGCTTCTCTTTTTGCACTCTTTTGGGCTAAACTAGACTTCAAAAGGGGGAGATGTGACTAAAAGTAAAGCCAATAGAAATTAAACATGAAAAAGTAATAAGGATCTAATGGCGTCTAACAGAGTACTTGTAACTAGCCACGGCCTACTTATATTTCACTCAGATCTAAATGTCTCTGTCCAGACTTTCTCCTGCTTGGTAAAAGACAGATTAATGGACACAATGCAAAAAAAAAAAGGTTAAATAAACTTTTTAATGCAGCGCTAAATGTTACATTTTATAGTTTGGTCTACTGTAGCCTAAAACACTGGAACACACTCTACTGACTTGTTCTTGGTCTCTTTAAAAGAGCAGTAAAATTTTCCATGCTCCGTCATGCTTTTTTTCAAGGTCACATTCGCAGTGTGACAAAGAGTGTATCTTTCAGCACTTTCTTCTCCCTCTCTCTCTCTCGCTCTCTCTCTCTCTCGCTCTCTCCGTTTTAAAACCTGCCAAGTTTGGGTTTACATTAGGACAGCCCTGAAGCTCTCTGAACGTCACAGGCTGAACACCTCTCTCCCTCCAGAGTGGAAAACTAACTTTTCAGCACTACCTACACAACACCTTCTGAATGACTGGTACCTTTTGTAAAGAGGTGGGAAAAAAAGCTGTGAAATAAAATGTTTCATTGTTTATCGGCTCAGTCTTTTACAGGGAATAAATAATAAAAAAGTTAATGATTTTTTGCAGAAAAACTATAAAAAACGATTGTCCTCTGGCAAACTTTTCATAATCAATGCACCATCAGAAATGAGTTGGAATAAAATCTTGTTATATAAATGAAAATAAGATTTTGCAATGTCTAAAGCAACTGTTTCAGAGACACTGAAATACTTTAATGACAAAAAATCAGTATAAAGTCAATGCTGCATTGATAGCGACCTTTCAGCGTGGGCTTTTTCTCTACTTCTCTGAGTACATTTACCTCACTGAAAGATTAGATGTACCTCATGTTGTGTATGATCAAGACATTTTGCTTATTTAACAAGGGTGCCAACAGCTCTGGAGGGCAAATTCGTCAAGCATATTACTCTTTGTGATGCACTCTTTGTCTCTAAGCCTATTATACAGGATAGGAATAGGAATTCAGTGTCTGTCCAATAATTCTGGCTAAAGACATGAAAGGCCAGATCAGAGGTTTTTTGCTGATAGTGATTGTGCTGCACTGATCTGACACAAACCTGGATCCACTTAAACAGACGTCCAGATGCCTTATCTTCAGGTGAAAACACCAGCAGATGAAAGCAGAGCGCAAAGGGAACCAGAGCACTAAAGCTACAAACGACCCAGTGTAGCAGTGATGTGCAGACCCAGTCCTCATCTGCACCTGGTTTTGTGGACGTCTGGTCATATATGAATTCACACAGACACCGATTCTCACAGGAGCAGCACTGCAGGCCCTATTCCCTCTTTATGTAAAAACCTCTAATTAAGGCTCATGCTGGCCATTTTACTTCAGAATTTGAATGAGAGGCAATGTTCCTCAAAGCTCTTCCTTGTAACATACCATTCACTGTTACTGTGTCTTTGTTAAAAGCTCCGAACTACTCCTGTGATCCATTTGGGCTTCCTGCACTGTGTAAATCTGAGCTGCAAATGTAGGCCTCAGTAGGTTATAGAGAAGGCACTATAAACCATATGTTGGTGTGGATGAATTCGAAAGAAGAAGAAATAGAAGAAGTTGCCACTTTTCGGAATTCAGGTGTGCTTATTTTGCACTTGAATGTGAGAAGTTTAATAGATCTGTTTCAAGTCTTTGTGATGAATGGGGTCACTGACCCTTTGGCCTGCAGGTGACATATTAAAAGTCTGACAACACAACACACATGCTGTGTTCAGTGGTCTTACTCAGAGGTGTGAAATGGCTCAGAAATCTGAACCTGGTGATAAGCATGTATGTTGGATCATCTCAGTCTTAGTTTGCTTCATTTTTGGGAGGTTTAAAGGAGTTCTGTGTGACTGTAAAATACAGCAATCCAGTCATACGGGAAAATGAGCAATATTGGGGAAAAGTCACATTGGAGTAGCTTATGCTTTTGAAAAATACTAATCTAGCCAAATGGGGCTAATTATCCTTACAGCTATGAACAGTGTTCATTTAGAAACAGTTTGTTTTTCTGAGAAACTGTATTATTTTCTGGATAGCATTCTTTTTCCATGGCTAACTTGCTGGATAATTCAAGTTTGGAAGGGACAGGATGACTTGTCCATTTAACTAGTTAGGTGTGCATGAGTCTCTGTTGTTCTTACCCTTTATAAGGTCTCCGGGTCTGTGAGACGCATTTTCAGTTGTTAGCTAAATTATGTTTTCACACTGAGATTCATTGATCTTGTTTCATTTTCTGTGAGGAACATAACTATTTTGTTAAAAACAAACAAAAATGAGTGGCGTTTCTATTCATACATGTGATTTAACAAAGGTTTGTTTAACATGTTTTGTTTATATTACTTGCAAATGGGATAAAGTAAACATCTGCTGAGAATTTTAACCAAAAAGGTTTGAATGCGTTGAATTAATGGTCCACCAGACTCAGCAGGACTCCCTGGGTGACCAAAAAACGAAGACCTCAGCAGGGCAACGATAAGATATTTGCTTTGTTGGCGTGAGATTCAAACCCATCTAGGTGAATTAACACAGGCGGTACACAAGTAGTCAGCTGGACACCTTGCAGACGGCAGATAGACACAAGTGTTAATGACGATGCGTCTCGGCTGACCACTTGTGATCCAATCATGCAATACATATTTTAGAACCAAGTGTAAACAGGGCTTTAGAAGCAGACCAGCCCCTTCCTGGTAATGGTATTCTCTAAAGCTGTTGGCTTCACGGCCCCCAATCTGACAAAAGCAGCAGTCCCCAACCTTTATTTCGTCACGGACCGGTTTAATATCAGAAACTATTTTCACGGCCCGGCCTTTAAGGAGTGGCAGATAAATATACGTATACGCATTTATACAAATAAACGATATGCATAAAAATGAGGATATTTTGAAAATATAATAATGTAGTATCTTTAAAATATAATAATAAACGTAAATCCAATGTGTACTCGCAGCTTTATTAATAGCATTTTCAAGTTTTTTTTTTTCTTCTGTGCAGCCCGTGGACCGGTACCACATGATCCACGGCCCGGTACCGGCCCGTGGCCCGGGGGTTGGGAACCACTGCTCTAAAGGTCTCTTTCAGCAGGATAATGCGTTGTTCAGCACACTGCAGACGCTGCTCAGGAATGGTTTGAGGAACATAAAAAAAGTTTGAGGTGTTGACTTGGCCTCCCAATTCCCCAGATTTCAACCAAATTGAACATTTTTGGGATGTGCAGGACTAATCCACTTCATGAAGGCCACATCTCACAACTGTGGAGAGGTGAGGCACAGCAGCTCAGGGAGGACCAAAATAAAATTAGGCAAATTATTTTAATGTTATAACGGATCACTGGGACAGCCAGAAATACTGTTTTCTCATTGCTGCAGGTTTGTCTTTTCAGCTTTATTCATGTGAAACATAAAAGTGGATTGCATATTTGTAAATGTGAATCTATGGGACACCAGAACATCCAACTGAGACACCTGGTTAGTCAACACACAAAAAGTATAATGTTTAGCATCTCATTTGCAAATTGCAACCTTCTGTAAATTCAGGATTAAACATTTAGTAGTATGTTGTGTAGCCTGATATGCGTAATAGAATAGAAAAGCAGTGTGCAGCCAGCCGGGCAAACAGAAACTTGTCTCAAATTATCAGAGGGTAAATGATTGCTGGTGACTGCTGGCATGGCGCTAGCATGGGGCTGGCATGACGCTTGTCCAGGTCTGCAGACTGGGTGTCAAGGTTTCAACAGGACAGTTATGTAATCATTTACGCCAGTGCTGGAATCTGACAGTGATACTTAAAACCTGGAACAAACCCCAGTCTCATACCTGAAAATCACTTAACCCAATCTCTCTGTCTCTCTCCGTCTCTCTCTCTCTCTCTCTCACACACACACACACACACGCACGCACGCACGCACACACACACACACACACACACACACACACACACACACACACAATGCATACATCCAGTTACACTTTAAAACTGACAAATGAGTTGGTAGATCTCTCTTCCAGACATTTCTTGGAACCTAAGTTCAATAACCCATGCTCCAAAAAGATACTTGGTTTAACCAGTCATGTTAAATAAACAGGATTAATAAACATGGGTGAAATAGCTACAAGTGGCACTATTCCAATATCGAGTATAGATATAGAGCCAATGCCTGCAGAAAATGCTGGATCAGAAATTGATCCAGTTCTGTAACAAATCGCATAACACACAGCATTAAGCAAACTGATATTGGTCACGTGACAACAGTGTTCACATGTATTTTAACAGCTAAGTCTTTTGTAGACTTATTTTTTATTATTAAAGGGACACATTTTATTGTTTTTTTCCATACTGGTTTCATGTACCAAACCAGTCATATTTAATGTTTATATGACAATTTTATTTATTCATCCCCTAAACCGAAAAGCATGTTACTTTTAAAAGAGCATCTTAGGTGAAGAGTTTCTTTAAATAATAGCAAAAAGGCAAATTTTAAAGTTTTCTTATAAAAATAGATTGGCATCAGTATCATATCATATTCAATTTTAGGATTGCTAGTAGTACCGGTATGCGAAAAGAAAACATGCTGTAATTTTAAAAAATTTTTATCTTTAAAAAGGATCCAGGCTGTTCAAATGTACTTTGATTTAACAGACCTAACAATTTCTGATTGTAATATAATATAACTAAGGTCTAAGGTCTGTGTTGCATTCTGCTAGTATTTGAAGTTCGGTGTAATCCGTGCAGCCTAAAAACATTTTATAAAGTCAATTTGTTTTACAGTGTAGAATTTTACCATCTCTGATAATAGAAAGAGTCCTATTAAAATCAACATTAAATCTCTTCGTGCATTCATCACACCATCACTATTATTTCCCTGTGATCTTGGGATGAGGTGCTTTTCCAGTTGGTACTGATAGTGACTATAAGAAGTTTAAGCTTTCAGGTTTTAGCTTTTAATTAAAAAAGCAGAACAGTCAGGCAGGTTTTAACATTGTATATTGAATGAACTGTATTTTTATAAGTTACTAAACTAGTCACTAAAACTAGTTTTAACCAGTTTAATAAGAGGGAACTCTTTCAGGCAGAGGCAGAGGAGGCTCATGCAGTGCTGGTTTGACTCAGTGGTGCCCTGATGTAGAGCTTTAACACAGAGCCACAGCCGTGGCTATCAGTAACGGAAGGGCGTATTAAATTACGCAACTTGGTTATTAGCCAGAATGAACAGAAACAATGACTAATACAGTACAGAGTATATTGTTATAATTTCAGTCATTCATGGTGATATGCCGCGCTGCACTATTTCCTTACATGATTGGGCCCGGTAGTGACCATTCCTGTTTAATATTAAAAAAAAACCCACTCTGGCTTGAAGTGTATATTTGATATAAGGGTTATGTAAAATTTCAGTGATTCTGTGTTTCCAGTAAAAAGCCCAATGACATGTTATAGCTTGTATCATCAATTTGCTTTTTCACTGATGCTGAAGCACCTGCCCCTTAGGCCACAGTGACCATTTAGTTTGATTTGGTCTTGTGTCCCAGTTCATTTTCATTCACCTCAGTCACCCCTGCGTGTTTAGTTGTTCTCAGAACCCGAACAGCTTCAAACAGCTTCTACCTGGTGGGTGTGGTGCCTGAGCCTAATGTAAATGCATACTCTCTTGTTTCTCCTCGCAGGAGTTGCTTAGACAGAGTCACCCAGGGTGAGTCAGCATTCAATTGTTCAGCCGCTGGTGAGTGACTTCCTGAGTCATTCTGATGTGGCACGTCTACGTAGAGATCATGTGACCTTTAAAGAGCGGGGAAGTGTGCTGATGTTTGAGGAAGGAGGAGTGAGGAGAGTCAGGTTGCAGCCTTACTATCAGTACACTAGTAAACAAAGCCATTGTACTGTCCCATGTGGATTATACGTAGTGTAAACACATGCATCAAAAGGTTCAGGTGTTTGAGCATTTCTGCCACCATAAACTGGTTCTTGGTTGGTAAAAGGCGTGCTGTTCCTGGACTTATAAACCTGCTGGTGTGGAACCAGTACAATGTCACCATATAAAGTTTTTAGGGGTAACCACTACTTTTCACTTCTTTTGGAAAAAAAAATGATTGAAAATCTCCGCAAAACTGTGAATCATCTGTCGTCTGTGGAATAAATCTACACTTTGCTGGTATTATGGTTCTCAAGGAAACAAAACAAAACACCACATTTTTAACAAGCAGGCCAGATGGAAGCTAATGTTAGTAATTATGCTGTCGTACTGCCAGACGGTTATCATTGCTGTCATAGGCAGTGTTAGCATTTAAGACCAGCCAACCAGCACAACCCACGAACTGCAGAACCTCAGTGATGAAAACAGACAGCACAATCTCACTTAGAGCACAGGTTCATCACACTCACACATTGTTTGCCCTACTTTAGACACCACTCTAGCCCAGGAAAGGGTTGTCAATCAGTTAATTATTTGGATCAATTGTGATGGGAGCACTTTAAGTGTGCAGACCAGGCCTGGGTATAGATGTTGCTATATGCCACTGCCCTTTAGAGCATCTTTTTAATAGTGCAGGAGTTTAGTGTGCCATTACATTGACTGACACAAATACATGAACGTTTCTATATTCAGATGGAGCATGACAAAGGAGAAAAGTAGGGAAAGTAGGAAAGGCTGCTTGGATTGTTCATGTTAAATTCTTTTCAAAGAAAGAAATTTGGATATTTTTGTTCTTTATGGGCGTTTGAATGTGACACCATGTTTAAAAGCCCAGTAGAGGTTGTTATTGTTATTACATATAATAACATATAATAAATTATATATAACAAACATTTAATAACGTTTTTAAATTACAATACCTTACATGACATAGGAACAGCAAACAAAGTTCAGCATGACATCTGACACCTTCAGCATCAACATTTACATTTACGTTTACATTTACATTTACGGCATTTAGCAGACGCTCTTATCCAGAGCGACGTACATCAGTGCTTAAGAATTCCAC
>JBBPDC010000129.1:18600485-18607985 GCA_037974485.1 Hemigrammopetersius urotaenia
CACACACACACACACACACACACACACACACACACACACACACACACACACACACACACACACACACACACTTGCAGACATAGATGAGGATACACACAAGACCTGAATGGGGGGGTTTTGTGTACGAATACAGTAGAAGCAGGTGTGTGAGAGATCAGTTAATGAGCTGAAGCAGGTCACAGGACCAGCCCTGATCCGCTCAGAGTGAAGGCCTGGGAACGCCAGCGCACTGGGGGAAAGTTCATCGCCTAAAGAGGTGAAGTGAAGGCACCACAAGGCCACACACACACACGCAGGGGAACGAGTACAGGGCGGGGCCTAGGCCACTGGATTAACTTTCTGTGTGTGAAGCTTGTGAAACGACCTGAGAGAATTGCATCAGCCAGATCACTGTGTGCCTGCCCTCACACCGTCTTCCGCAGTGTTTATACTACACAGTAACAAAACTATATTCTACTTCATTATAGCGGGCAGAGTGAAGACCTGCCGACCTAAAGAGGCAGAGAATAATTAAATATGGCAGGCTACTCTTAAAACAACTTAAAAGACAATTGTTAAACATTTTTTTATTTACTAACATATAAGCCACAGAGAAGAACATAGGCAAGCAGATCTACACACTTGCAAGAGAACACTTTTTTCAAGTTGTGTCTCTCTTCTAGTTCAGCCTAAGCTGGCAAAGTTTGAGAAGTTCACCAAGAAAGAGTGAGCATATCACCAGAAAGTGTAAAAAGTGTGCTGCATTTAACAAGGGACAATAATTACAGACTGATCCAATTTACTGTTATGATTAAACGTTGAAAATCTGGTCTTAAGGGCCAAAACAACACAGCTTGATTTGAATATATAGGAACTAATTGCAGTTCAAATTGCAGTTACAATACTGGTCATAAGATTTGCAATTATTTATTTCTGTCAAATCGTTCAGACCTCTTCTACAGATGCTTATTACGTCCCTCCACAGCTCGTAAAGTCTTTTTTTACTACTAGTTCCCTCTTTTTTCTTTCTCCTTCTCATCCTCTCTCTCAGATAGGTGTCTGGATAGTATTTTTAGCAGGGTGATGCCAGTGTCCCACTCTTTTGCGCAGGTTCTTACATAATGGAGCTGTTACTGGTTGGCACCTGGGTGTGACATTTCGGTTCCCCCAGTTCTTTCGGCTGAAAGAATTCGGCGCCCATCAGTGAGCGGTGGGGAGCCTTTGGAAGGTGCATGTGTGATATTCACCCAGCGGCCTTCTCTGTCTGCCAGTCTCCATGGAGGTGAAGCATGTGGCTGCAGGCCACTGCAGTGAATCATGGGGCAGAGCTGGGCGCAGGTTAAAACCCATGCAGCCACACTAATCAAACAGTAGAACTGAGGCAGGTTATTATGGGGCAAAAATAACAGAACTACACCTGTGTGCGACTCCTATAGCTTGCATTTATTATCCCACGACTAAACAGATACAATTTCCACAACTGTTCATTTCTAGCTAATGCCAGTGTCTGGAGTCACAAACAACCCTGTCCACAACAAACCAAAGCTCTTGCACCTTTCAAACCAAAGCTCTTGCATGCTGGGACAAGTCTGAAGCTACAGTTCCATACATTACTGCGTTACTGGAATTTTTATTTAAAATCTGTCTTATTGCTTTAGCACTAATTAGCTTAATCCATCTGCTCTTGGTGTTAAGGCAGTAAAGCCAGTGTTTCAAATGCCAAAAGATTGTCGTATGCTGTTCTCATCTGATGGAGCTGTGCTGCATCATAACCACAACAGAACTACAGCTCAATGACCCCCCGGTGACCTTTAAGATGAGCCCTTGTGTCTTTCAACTCAAAGACAGCAATATTCATTCTGAGCTCCTCTTACAGGCTCAGACACTCTACTGAAAGTTAATGAACACACTTTTAAACCATTAACACTCACAGTTATTTCTCATATAAAAGTATGTTGCTATAGTACGTGTTCATTACTGAAGCTCAATGAAACAAATGGAGAAACTTTGTCAAAAGTGTTGATTCTACAGTTTAAACCTGCACCACATTTGTGCCTGTAAGTAGACAAGTAGATATATTAATAAGAACGAACTCTGATGACAAACTATTGTACATTAGAGCAGCAGTCCCCAACCTTTATTTCGTTACGGACCGGTTTAATATCAGAAACTATTTTCACGGTCCGGCCTTTAAGGAGTGGCAGATAAATATACGTATTTATACAAATAAATGATACACATAAAAATGAGGATATTTTAAAAAATATAATAATGGGGAATCTTTAAAATACAATAATAAACCTAAATCCAATGTGTACTCACAGCCTTATTAACAGCATTTTCTTATATAACACGGGTAACACCACGTTTTTTTTTCTGTGCAGCCCGCGGACCGGTACCACATGACCCACGGCCCGGTACCGGTCCGTGGCCCGGGGGTTGGGAACCACTGCATTAGAGTGTTTCTACCATGATTAAGAAATGATGTAAAAAATCCCACAGGTGACATCACTTCCCCTGCCTTTCTGACTTAACTTTGAGCCTTATATTTAGTACTCATGACTAGCACTTACTATGAATAAATGTCTTGAGAAACACACGGTCTATAGTAAGACCGTAATCATGGATTACATGCTCATACAAACCTCATACCTAAATAAAACATTCTAATAAAGTATGACAGAATGGTAAACTTTAATTATATGCAAAAATCAAGTAACGCCACACTCAGTATAGTACAGAAATGTGCACTTTTGAGCAGAGTTACAGACTGAATGGCAATACAATTCTATAGTTATGTGATTATCTATTTATTGTGACGTGTATAATCAGATTATGACTACAACACATATGATGTCAAAGCTCTGTGTTTTTAAAACAGTCAGAAACCGCAAGAGCCCAGTCATGAGATAAACTTACTCCTTAAGTCACATGCGTATCACAGTGGAAAAAGCCCAGTAATGAACCCGTGTCCATCAGTAGGACACATAGTTTACTGAGCTGTATCACCGTTGCTAAGCCAAGGTCTCTGCAGACAAAGCAAATGTAATCTCTCTTTGTTTCTGTGAAGAGCTGTGACCTTTCAGAAATGTGATGGGTAAGGATTGCCAGAGACCACAAAATGTCTCGTTCTCTCGTATATCCACAGGCCCCTTAGCCAGCTATTAAATGCTATTGCCATCCGAGGAATGCTCCAGATTTCTGTGGAACCCTTTAAGAACAGTTTAAATGACTGAACAAAGCTTGCAGACGAAATGTGTTTCCTTGAACTTAGTAAAGGAGCATAAAACCTGCCGTCTTTGAGCCCTGTCATACTGACCTCTGTTCTGAGTGTGTCTTCAGTACACCAGTAAACCAATGTGCTCCTAAAATGCCCATTAACATCAAATTTGTGATTTTAGTAGAAAACTTCCACTACATTTAAGAGCCTTTGTGACTTCGGTTAACTGATTCATTCAAATCTTTAACGTCAGTAGCAGCTTATGCTCCAAATTAAAGCTACACATACACCATGTTGAAGGTAGCAGACAAGAGGAGAGCCTGATGCAAACCTGTAGCTCTCCTAGTGGTAAGATAGCGGCACTGCACTGATTCCCTGCAAGGTCGAGTTGTCTGCACACATATGCCGACTCAGTACAGTGGAATATTCCATACGCCCCCCACCTCCCCTCGGTGTCCCTCTCCTTCACCCCTCCTTTTGTGAATCTCCATGTGTATCTGCAATCGTAGCTGTTCGGCTAGGCCAAGTGGTTTAAGATAAATGTCATTTTACACATATGGATGCATTAGTGATACATCTATTATTTACACCATTCTGTGTGACACCTGCCAAAAACGACAGTCTTCTGAACAATTCCTTCCTCCACAAAACTGACAAGTGCTGGATCAAACTGCACTGATCTGCCACTTTCATATCCCACAGTAGACACACTGGTCCCTACTATGCCTCTAAAAAGCATTAGTTTGAGGGACTGTGGACAAGCTGCTGGAAAAGGGCTAGGATTACTGGGAGATGGAGAAACAGACTAGCATTATTTATTGAATTATAATTCCCATAATTCATTCCTGAAATGAATATCGTTTTACAATAGCCCCATCTGGTGGGCACTTAATGTGTTGCAGGTTTTCATGGCAACAAGGTAGAAAACACATTAGAAAAAAGGCTTTAGTGTTGCTGTAATTGGAAGAAATCTGAAAACCACAAATGCAGTTTTTAAAAATTGGACACAAACTCTTCTAATCTCATCTAAAACATCTCATTAAATCCTATTTTATTTAAAGAGTGGCAAATTAATTTGCCCTCTCTACTGGACAACTGATGCATTACATGTCTGTCCAGCTTTATTTTTTTTTTCTTTATTGTTCTTTGACAAGAAGACTGGATATTAGAAAAGCACAGAAATATATGTACCTATAATTCAACAAATTCAGATTCACACCTCTCAGGGGGTAAAATGCCTTAGATTTCATCACTCTAAAATGCTCATACCCTACTCCAAGCAAAACGCAGGCGCACACTGAAAAACACTCCATAAACATGATCTCATTCAATAGGCACAGTGATGCGTTTAAGCAAAATCACACAAAAACCTCTCAGACAGAAAGAGTAAAAGGAAGTACGAGTGAGTGTGCATTAGTGCAACTATGACCAGATGGGCCTTAACTACGTAACTCTTCTGGGTGTTCGAGTATTAGGCAGAGTCAGGGGAAGTGGGACCCTAATATAGCCTTAACCATGTAGGGTCTGCAGCTCTAGTGACAGATTTCATGCCTGAACCTCACTCACCTCAGTGAGACCAGAGTAAAAGAAAACACCTGGAGCTGCTGGACACACATAGCATACATTAAGACAAAAAAAAATCCCCAAAAACTAAACAGCAGAAAATCTTAACCTTTCAAAGGTTCTGAAATACAAATCATACAAATGACACCTTTAATAAGAATTTTCGCTGACAAACCAGTAGCAGGATGTTTTATAGTTCTTCAAATAGACAAACAGTCACTGCTGATTCATTGAGAAGATATTATAATCAATGACTATTTACATTCAGCAATCAAATCCAGTTGATAAACTGTGACAGCCCTGGTGTGTTTATCGGCCCCAGAACAGTACGTCTGTGTTTGAGTCTGTGGCTTGGCATTACAATGGAGCAAAGGCGTAGGGCACTGGAAGCCCTGGAGCAGTTAAAAAGTGCCTGTTGAGAGTGAGCCATTCACTGACCTCATGGGGAACAGTGTGTGCTTTTGGTGAGCACTTGACAGGCTGGTAGTGGTGACGGAGAAAACAGCAGCACACCCAGCGCTCTAACCCGCCCGTCAAAAGCACTATTAAACTATTAAACCAAGAATTTAATAACTGTGCTGTTTGACGTATATGTTTAATTGCAGAACACTGACAATTCAGTGTGGAAGATGCCCTGGCGGTTGTGCGTTTGTGCACACCGTGTAAAAACAGTGCTTTTTCCAAAAATACGCTTGCAGTAAGATGTTATATACAGAGTGTCAAATCAGCTGGTTGTAAAATGTAAACATAAAAAAAAGAGTTCTTGATTATAATTAAGTTGTTGCACACAAATGAAAGTTACCACATGAGCACGCATGGCTATATTTAAGTTTGCCTATTTTGGCAAGAACTGTCTTGACTTACACAACTACATCAACTCATGTACAAACACACATTTAAATTCTGTAAATTCAAAAACAATTTCTTCAGTGCATTATTCAAGACTAATTAATAGATATAAATATGTTTAGTCAAGGGATAACTATCACTGAATGAATTAAAGGACAATTTTGACAGAAGGCAGTAACACACTACTTGCATCAGTATCAGTAATTCAGCACTATTGTGCTTGATGGATATCTATGGATAAATTGTAGCAATACTATCAAAAGTGACAAAAAAACAGAAAAAGAATTTCCTCCATTATATAAAGGATCTATGAGCTCTATGTACAGGAGCGAGACGGTACACTTACAGGGGAGCTGGAATATGGCTCACACTGGAACGGTCTCCACCATATTTTTTTGTTTACCCAGCATTGACATGATTTTCATGTTCACATGTGATTGTTTTTGACAGTAATAAACACATTGTTATGAGGCTTATTTTGTCCACTCATGCACTCTATAATTATGTAACACTCTCATGACTTCAGGGTCACATTTGAGCAAAGAAATGACAAAAGTACAAAACTAATGTGATTAACTACAATGAATGAATCTGTTTGAGAATCCTATTAGTTTGGGAATTAATTATGATTAATTAATGATAAATAATACATAGGTATTTTTATTTAAACAGTCAATAAAATAGGTTTCATACTAACATTAAAAACTAAAATTTAAAACTCTGATTGTACAACAGCATTATTGAGTGTATACATGGGGATAGTACTCACAGGGAAGAGAACGATGGGAACGGTTAGCGTCACAGCGGTCAGCACAGCCAGGCGCACCATGAGCAGCAGGGTGTCGAACTTATACACCTTAGTGAAGGTGTGGAGCAACTCTGCCTCCACGTTATCTGTGTGTCAGAGTGTGTGGGAGAAGAATACATTTGAGGGAAAGGAAATTACGAGAACACACAGTTCATCACCGCATTTGACTATAACAGACGTAAAGCCATTTGACTGGGTTATGGCCTCTTCGCATGATCAGTACGTTGGTGTTCATGTACGTTTGTGGGTTAAAAACATACCATAGAATGTGATGTAGCCAAACAGTGCTGACAGCGTGTACATCACAAGCATAGCCAGGATCGACAGATTCGACACTGTCTGCATCTTCTTCCGAGAGCGACTGCAAAATAGAACGTAAATATTGATTCTCAAGATCTACTTAAAAGTTTTTTGCTGTGGCTGAATGTGCAAAGGTTCATTTTACTCACTCTTTCAGCTCACTGTAGATGGGGAGAACTTCTGGATGACACACAAAAGCGAAGGCCAGGATAGGTATAGTGTACGCAGTCTGACGGAAAAAAAGAATGTGAGGATTATACATATGATATGCATAGACTTATAGTTAATGCCTACAGTTCTGCTGTGTAAAGTACTGCAACATTTCAGTACTGTGCTGCAGTATACACCTTTAGTAAATATACCAAATAAAGCATCCACGCAACTTTAACCAAGTCAAATAACATCTTAAGAGCACACACACACACACACACACACACATACACACACACACACACACACACACACACACATACACACACACCACAAACACAAACCATGTGTCCTAACCTGTGAGTTGAACACAAAGTATTTGGGTGTGCACATGTCCTCCTCATGAGGGGAAAAGTGAACCGCGCTGTGGGACACAGCAGGTGAATGAGGGTCCGGATGAACGCCGCTCATGTCCGCTCGAGAAAAGTCCATCAGAGCTGAGCTGTTATGGAGGGCATGTGGACTTAAAAACTCAGAGTGATTCAGGCTCAAATCAGACGAGTGATTGAAAAAGAATGGAAGCGGACAGGGCAGCTGAGTCTTCTTATAGATTAGCTGATAGAGACAGAGG
>JBBPDC010000129.1:18610485-18614124 GCA_037974485.1 Hemigrammopetersius urotaenia
ATATTTTATACGGAAATGTAGCTGAATTTACGTTAATATTTATGTTAAAATATTAGTAAATTATATATTTTTAACAATTTAGAACAAGGAGGCATGGCGGATGAGGCCCAGACGTCACAAAAGCAAAAAAAAAAAGTGTTTTTTTTTTTTGTTGCTTTTGTGACGTCTGCTTTTGCAGGGTTTTTTAGTTGGGTTCTAAGAAAAAAGAAACCGTGACTGCTGAACCGTGTATAAGCGGGGGTTCACTGTATATATATATTCATATAGCGCTTGCCAAAAGACTGAGAAAACTAGAGAAAATGTCTATTCTGAATTATTTTATAGTTTAATATACATCTTTCTTATCACAAAGTATATTAGCAATTTAAACAAATCTGAAAGAACAGCAGAATCTTGTAAATAATTTTCATAAGGTCTTATTGTTCCCCTTTGGTTTTAATGACAGTTTGTGCAGAAGGATCAAGAGAGGTGTCTAAATTCACCTTTTGGTGATTTTATTCAAAGGTCTTAAGATGGTCAGTGTCACAAACTGAACTTTTCTTGGGTTTAAGATTTTAAAACATGTCTGTTTATTATTTCGTGGATGAAAAAATCCCCGATTGTCAAAGTGGTCTAAGACTTTCGGCAACTAAAGCATTTACTGATTGAGCTTTCATGCTACTTTCATTCTGGGCTTCTAAACTACTCCTGAAAGACCAAGTACTCACAACAGAGAAAAATGTACACTGTACACTTCATGTCTTATTATATCCACATGTTTCCAACTTGGTTAAGTAACATGCTTGTTAGCTGACTCTGGAATGAAGGTTTATTTTTGAAGCAATATTTATACATTTCCTACAGACAAGGCCATAAATCCTTCACCTTTCATTCTAACTTCATCCTCACACTGTTTGTCTCTTTATAGGCCTGGCAAAACAAGACCCATCAATCACCACCAGTAGGTCACCAGAGGGTCTCAGTTTGGACATAGTCAACCTTCATGTGCCTTCATGTGCCATTACTGAGTGATGTCTGTCACAGTGGGTGAAAGAGAGAGTATGTGCATGTGAGAGAAAGGGCGAGATGGGGGTGTCAGAGAGAGAAGGGGTATATGAGTGAATGTTTCGTTTTGAAGCTTGACTTTAAACAAAATAACACCGTTCCAATGTCACAGAAGTAGACGGGCCATCGGGCCAAATAGGAGAAATGTTGTTTGATCATCTTTGGATTCATAATTTAGTTAAGTGATGCTAGGTACACATATTAGCTTAAAAATGGTTATTTTACTTAGCTCTGTCATATAGGCTACTTAGGCCAGCTGAACTTTTTTAAAGCAGCCTGATCTAAATGATATTAATTTGAAAGAAAAATGAAAACCACACAGAAGTGTGATGCAGTTAGGACACAATTGTAAGCCAAATTATAACAAAAAACATTTTAATGTTACCTCCCTATAAAATATAGGGAAAGGCAATAAAGGGAATCGTCAGAATCCATTCATCACAGTTCTATCAGCTGATAAGAGTCACTGGACACCGACCACCATTGCACCAAATGAACAGAAATAGC
Source organism: Hemigrammopetersius urotaenia (assembly GCA_037974485.1). Lineage (NCBI taxonomy): Eukaryota > Metazoa > Chordata > Actinopteri > Characiformes > Alestidae > Hemigrammopetersius > Hemigrammopetersius urotaenia. The sequence goes on from JBBPDC010000129.1 coordinate 18,612,037, forward strand.
CACCTGACGCAAGCAGGGGGAGAAGAGTGACAGAGACAGGGCTGACCCCTTTACCGGTGAGGTGAAAGTTGGACCAGACACTGACAGAGGTGGGCTCTTCAGGCACCTCTGTCACTGCTTGGGAAATGTAGGCCAGTGGTCCAGCTGCTTAGCATCAACCAGGACAGCTCAACCCTCTCTCTCCTTTTCTACAGTGTTCCTCAGTCTGTCTTTTTGGCTTAAACTATTTTCACACCTTCTTCCTTGTTTATTCTCTTTCTCCATTTGTCCATCTCTCTCGCACGCTCTCTTACGCTCTCTCTCTCACACTCAGCTTCTCTGACCCTCGGGGGACAGTGAGAGTTTAGAGGAAGAGGCCAGTGAATAGGGGCCCCTCAGTCAAAAATAGCTCTGGCGTCTGGCTTCGCTATGCTACATATATCCAGAGTAACCGGAATGTGTCTACTCTGGGACGTGTCCCCCAATCTCACTAACAGGATCTACAGCTAGTGAACTTACAGAAAGAGAATGATGCCGGTGTTGGCCATAGCAAAAGAGAGGCCCAGGATACCACTGCCCATGATGGCATTGCTGAGGTTAAAAACAGACATCCCAAATGAAGCATGACCTGGGGGCTGTGAGAGAGAGAAACAGAGAGGGAGAGAGAGAAGAGAGAGAGAGAGAGAAAGAAAGAGAGAGAAAATTACATTTGTAGAGAAATACTGACAACCTTTTAATTTTTGCGTTTTAAACTTTTTCAGCCTTTTTTTTTATCATAATGTTCTCGAAACTGAATATAATTTGATGTTACAAAAAATAATGCAGTCGAAACATCGCCATCAGAACGATGCATCAGTGCACATTAGCCCCCTATTAAAACACAGTCATGATGAGTTCTGTAAATACTATTATGTAAACGACTGGACATACCAGGAGCGAATAAGGCTGGCAGCACAAAACCTCCAGGCTGCATTACCACAAACTGAGGCTACAACAAGCCTAGTCACCGCATCCTGGGAATTACTTTACACGATCATGACAATTAAAGAACTTAAGTTTTCTTACACATTCGTCATCATACTCCTCAAATTTCTTCTTTTTCATTCCATTTGCAAGGAACTTCTGGCTCTCTGCATCCTCCTCTTCCATAAACTGGCTGCTAAAATGAAATGGATGGCAGGTTATTATTATGGAAGAAAAAAGCGGACTGACACTATAGTCAATTTGAGAATAGCAATAAAATCACAGTATGAGACAAGAGGGCTTTTCTTCCCAAATTACTGTGTGACAGAACAAGGTTGCTGCCACACTGCCTTTAAGTGATGCTACATGACTGATAAACCATACTCTGATTCTGATTATTAATGGAACAGGCTCATATATGCTATGATTTTGAGAAAGTATTTAGCCCTCGACTGAGAAATGATTAACAGAAAGGTGAATAAGTGTTGTTTACCTGTTCATGGGGGTCTTCTCAAAGTCGGTGGGCGTGGGGTAGCGCTCGTCCGCGCTGTCATCATCCCCCTCAGTGCACACTGGTTTCAGCTCCATACGGTCCATGACATATAAGCAGAAAAAAGGACTTCACGGGCAGATACCGGTGGGAGAGAGTGCTCTTCTTAGTCAAACAAGGGGAAACACAGACTGCAAACAAGAGCACAGGACAGTTGGTCAGAGAGCATGATCAGGATGGCCACGGGGACAAAATTCAACAAACTAGATAGGACACATCTACAGATAAACATCCATGGATCAAAACAGAGCCTGAGCTCACATTCTGAAGGACAAAGTCTAGGCCAGCAGCCTCATGTGAGTGATTATATTGCTGCATATTGAGATTTACTTTTTACATACATTATTTAATACAAATACAAAAAATTTACACTGAAATGTGCATATTTCTGTGTACAAGATAGAGCCCGACCGATATATATCGGCAGGCTGATATTATCGGCCGATATTGGTCATTTTCCAAACTAACGGTATCTGCATTTGTAATGGCCGATAAATGAATATTTCAAAAATAAAATAGAAATGGACGAAACACCCTTCAACCATGTCATGAGTGTTGGCGTTGTATAGTTTGTCCACCAGAGGGCACTCTACACC
>JBBPDC010000129.1:18614224-18629889 GCA_037974485.1 Hemigrammopetersius urotaenia
CTGATTAAGACAGAAGACATAATCCTTTGTGCATAGTTCAAATGTTTCTTGTGGATTTACTTTTTTTGTTCGGAGTTGGAACGATTGGAAATTTGGTGAGTGGACCTTTTGAGTTTCTAGTTGAGTACCCCTGATCTAAACAGTGAATTTTTATTTTTGCATTGTGATTTGCATTGTGATTTGATGTGTGTAAAACATTGATTCTCTGATACTAATCAATACTAAAATTTAGTATCGAGTTCGATATCAATTAGCACTGCTATCGATACTTAAATGCCAGTTTTACATCTGTGGGTGCATGGAAACCGGCCAGACTACAACAGATGCTTTCCTCAACAAAAATTATGACTGACAATCTTCATCAACAAACATTTATCACGTGACGCGCTGTACCTGCTGGTCATGAGAAAAAAAAACATTGGGATGTTTGACCTTAGAGTTTAACAGTGTTGCGTCCCAATACTTTTGCTCACTGAGAGGCACTGTGAATTAAATCTATCTAGAGTGCCCAAAAGTACTGGGAAGCAGGGCCAATATAGTGCCAGGGAATGACACAGACACACTAGGGCTGCACGATTATGGCCAAAATGATAATCGCAATTATTTTGATCAATATTGAAATCACGATTATTAATCACAATTATTCATTAATTTAGGTAAAACACATTTTTATGTCACTTTCTATTTCAAACAAACAGTAAGTGAACAAGGCTTTCAGTTCAAAATGAAACCTAAAATAAGAATAAAAATAATACAATCAAATTTACCCAAGATAAAGGGCTTACAAAAAATAAACAGAGTGCAGAGTGCAATCATAAAGTGCAAACAAATGAAAAAAAAGAAGCCTCTGCAGAAAATGCACATATAACAAGGAACAAACTACAGGCCTACAGACTACACAGACACACTATCACACACGCATGCGCACACACAAACACACACACTCTCACGCACGCACACGCGCACACACAAACACTCTCACAAATGCACGTGCGCGCACACACACACTCAAACACGCGCGCGCACACACTCACACGCGCTCACATGCGCTCCTTTTTTAGGCAGCTTACTGAAGCCATTATCTCTCGTACGCCCCCTGGTGGTTGGCTGAATTATTGGTTGAGAAAGCGCTTGATCTCATGTGCAGCAAAGCTGCTATTCAAATCGCAGACGACCATCTTAATTTAATCATGGCAGCCAAAATCGTGATCGTGATTAAAATTCGATTAATTGTGCAGCCCTAAGACACACACAGCATTTTGATAAGCAGCCTTTCCCATATCCATACAAAAAAAAAGCTGAACTTGGACTAACCTCAATCCTATGAGGTATAGTTTTAGATTGTTCATGCTTCTCATTACTGGATTGCAGAATATACCTTTAATTACTTGGCTGGAGCACCCTTCTTCCATCTTTTTGACAGTGGGTTTACTGCACTTAGTGGGATAGCTTCCTCTTGATAGATTGCCAGTTATCAGCAATTTGCTTTGTAACTTGTCCCAGCCACACCTTTATAAATAGTGTAATGAAGTCCTTTAGGAATGCTAGTGATTTGGCCATTGTATTTGGTGTGGCTTATTTCAGACTTAACTGAGGTTCTACATTGGTTCTCTGGTGTTATCAGTTTGGTATAAAGCTGACAGTGTACTGATTTAGCAATCTGTCTATCTGAATGCTAATTTGTATTGAGTAAATGGTAGAAGTGTGCAGTTTTAGTATTGTGTGATAGATTGGGTCTGTTCATATATATACTGAAATGTATATTGCAATGTTTCAGAGGATGTTTTTTTTCTTCTTAACACCATTGGATGTTTTGATTGACCTGTTACAGTGTTGCTTCTTTTTTGTGTAAGTATATAAAGAGCCTTGGCCATGTAGTATTATTTTCATTTCATTGTTGAGGCATATCAGCAGTGGTGGCCTAGGGGTTAGAGAGTTTACCCTGAGAGCAAAAGGTCATGGGTTCCAATCCCTGGATGGCTAGTGGCACCACTGAGGTTACCCTTGAGGTCCCTGGGTGTTGAGTGCACTGGGTGAATGGGTCAAATGCAGAGAACGATTTTCACACAGTTCACACTGCGTGTTCACGTGTGACTATAAGGGGCCACTTAAAATGTGTTTCTGTTGAGTGAAGTAAACATGTTATCAGGATTTGTTTAGATATCACCCTTTTTTCCCTTGGATTTTTAAATATTGCTTATTGTAGGTTTCCTCTTTTTCAGTGGTGTTCACAAAATCGCTCTCTTCTGAAGAGTGTATTTATGTAATGTAACTTTAGATACCCTGTTTATAATTGCAATTGCAAACTAATCACTGAACAATTCACATGTTAAATTAAACTTTAATTTATTTTAATTGAGTAATCATGACAGCCCAGAATGGACCTCTTGAAGGAAATAGACACTTTCTCTGCGTGGACCTTAATGTTAATGTTTTATTTTGATGGGTTGCACTACTTGACCCTTTCAAAGGGATTCCTTGTTCTCTGACACATCACACACAAAAACCTATACTCTCACACGCACGTGTGCCAGAACGTGAGTGAAATTAATGTGATTTCAATATTCCAGCTCTATTCCAGTGATTGCAAGCTGGAATTTCATCTATAGGAAATTATAATAGTTCTCCCCTTTATGTGTTAATTGGTACAGTCCATCAGAGGTTACATCGCTCTTACACTCATTCTTTCACTTTTTTCACTGTGTCTTTCTTTTGCTGTCTCTAATCTTTTCTCTATCTGTCCATCTTGATCTGACCTCTGCTCATGTCCTTTTCTCCTTTGGTTCTGTTTTACTGCCTGCATGACTCTGCTAGCCAACATTCATTACTCACAGACGCTTGTGTGCACACTCTAGTACACACTTTCTCTCTTTCGCTCTCTGAGTGAGGGAGTGGAGTTGTAGCTGAGGTTGGAAATGATGTTTTGGAGTAGAGAGGCTGATTTGAGGCACAGAGGCATGGCCGGATATGACTCCAGTGAAGTGAGCGGCTATAACTCTCCGGACCCCTGCACTGCCAGCAGCCTGTCTGCTTTCAACAGGATGCCCACTGAGATGGTCTGTCAACTTTTCTAAGTCTTAATATTTCTGCTTTAGTTGATTTGCGTTTGAACAGGTTTAGGAAGGAAAAGATGGAGGGAGGACACATTATCTATGTTTGGTTTGCAAAATGGTTGTGCATGTGCAATATACAGTATTTTACTGTGAATCAACATGTTTATATGTGTGTGAGGTAAGAGGAGTTAAGTCTGTGTGTAGATGTTAGTCACAGTGAGTGAGCAACTTTGGGTATGTGTGTCTGACTACGTCGTGGCAGAACTATTGTTCTCCGCTCTCTTTTAAGTGCCTCTCTTAGTGATGTATGGAGATCAGCTTACAGCTGTCAGTCACCTGGCATTTTCAGTTGATTATTCTTGTAGCTTTGTTTAAAATAGCTCAGACCCTGTGACTTGTCTCCAGGACAGGATCTGTGTGAGTACTTTCACACGTTCCTCTAATGGGACTAAACATGAAAAGAAGTTCTGTTGAATTTGATGATTTTTCTTATTCCAGTCATTATTTAACAATTGGGATGAGATAAACCTACAAAGAACAAACAGTGAGATTATATTAGGCGTTCTATAATTGAGCTACTTCCAAATTGTTAATTCTGTCCTTCTGTCTTCATTTGCATATTTAATCAGGGATAAGTCCAACTCATTAATGAGCAACTGTCAAGTGATCCCTGTTGGTCATTGGTAACCATGGCAGCACCCTTTGAATGCCCCAATAGGGCAAACTAATAAAACTGCGTGTGACTGGTTTAGCTCATGCAGACTAATGGTGTAAAAGTTTGTATATCTGTTACTTTCTCTCTTTAACTGAAAACCTGTAGGGATACTTTAAAACTGCATCAGCTCAGAGCTCAGGCAGGATTCAGGGACTCTCAGGCAGCAGCCAACTTAGTTTGGAGATGTAAAAGTTGTTGTGTGATTTGTCTGTGGGCAGACTGACTTAACTCGTTGTTTTTATTCAACTTCAGATTAGGCATTGCTTTGATCCAATTTACACCTAGCATTAACACGTGTCTTAATCTGATCACAAGTAAGTACTAGTGTGGACATGCTCATATGCATTGAGGACACACTGAGATCCAATCATCTGTCTTTTAGCAGTGTGTATGTGAATATGTCCTGGCCAATACTAAAGGACCACCTACTCAAATCATATCCTCTGTATTAGTAGAAACACACACTCAACCATGCAAACATGGAATCACATTGTTTGTTTTAATTTTTTCTTCTTCTGTATGGTTTTCATTTCCTCAGTGACATAATGTAATATATCATGATGAAAAACATAATCATATGCCCAGTAAACATTTTATTTTTATTTTCATTCATCCTTGCGGCTACATGATGGACAGAGTTTTCAGTTCCCCATGTTCTGTTTCCATCAGGTCATGTGCTTTATTTCATCAAGCCATGAAAGGTTGTGTGCAAATGTGTTTTGTTTTTTTTCCTTTTCTTTCTCTTCTTAAGAAAAAAACAAATGGTATTTTAAGGATGGAGCACAGTTTTCAGGTTCCCATGCTCCAATTCCATAAGAACATAGCCTTTATTTTATTCAGCCATGAAGGGTAGTGTGCAAACTGCATGTGTGTTCTCTCTCTTTTCTTTTCTTTCATCTTCAGTCAACAAACACTTGCACAATTCAACATGAGCAATATGAAAGGAGTCAGGGCAAGGTTTTCAGGACACTCTACTGAGTTCAGGATGTTTACTCATACTAATAACATTGTACTACTGTGGTCTTTAGTTTGTGAGAGTTTAAGAGGAATTTTTGTTTTCAGGTCGACCTTCTGGCTGAACGATATTGGAAAGAAAAGGTCATAAGCTTTTGTGATAAATCTTTTAATTTAATCCAATAAAAAACTGTTCACAAAGTGTGAACTAATGTGTGAATTATCACTCAATGGAAAGGGAGCATATTCTAATGGAAAGTGTGTATTTAGAGTGATAATCTTTATGAGAAGCAGGTATAGGCCATATACACACTTGGAACCATTATAAAGTGTGTATACTCACTTACAATGCACAGTGGTCAGTACCTCTGTTTCTCTCTCTCGGTTTCTTTCTTCCTCTCAGACAGCAAGTGAACAGTCAGTGTATTGTCAGTCAGGATAATGTTTTGAAAGCAGGAAAAATAGACAAAGGTGTGAATATGTCCTGGCGACTGCGCGACTTTGACAAGGACTTCATTAAGATGGCTGGACAGCTGCGTCAGTGAACCTTTCAAACAGCACTTTCTGTCGTACCACAAATGGTCCAATGAAGGACATCCAGTGAACCGGCGACAGGGTCACAGGTGCTGAAGGCTCACTGATGCGTGTGGGGAATGAAGACCAACCTGTCTGTTCTGATCCCACAGAAAAGCTACTGTAGCAGAAAAAGTTCAGAACACAGAGTGCATCACAGTTTGCTATGGATGGGAAGACTTGTCAAAGTACGCCTGCTGACCCCTGTCCACTGCTGAAGGTGTTTAAAATAAGCATGTGAGCTTTAGGACTGGTCCATAGAGCAACAGAAGAAGGTGGCTTGGTCTGATAAATCACGTTCTCTTTTAAGACATTGTTACAGACTATTCATGGCAGTTGTATTCCCTAATGGCAGTGGCCTGCCACCACGCTGGTTTAAAGAACATGGCAAATGGTCTCAAAATGATGAACAAATTAGTCGATCCATGGTGTCCTCACCACACATCTTATATGATCAGCTGCTAAAATCTTAGTGCCAGACACAACAGCACACCTTCAGAAAGTGGGTCAAAACTGTTTTGGTGGTAAGAGGGACCTGCATAATATTAGGGAGTTGGTTGAGGGAAGTGCTAGAGCTAGACTGGAGAGGAGTCAGGGTGGGGAGTAAGTTCAGCCAAGTTTGGTGGCATTTTTTTGTTGTACCTTTTGAACTTTCATGTTTCTTTTACTTCATCCAACACTCGCGCTGGTGTATGGGTGTCCCTTGGGTGCGTGTTTGGGTTTTCCAGCCAGTGAGTATTGGGCATTTCCTGGGGCGGTGTTCACATTATATACATTTTGTTTTATATACACACAATTTATGACTGCACACACAAGTTAGGTGCGTCCTTGAGTATATACACAGGCATTTATTTTACAGAGCAACAGGGAAGAACCAATATGATGACAGAGATGGTCCAGTGTTGTACATAATCAACAATCTGGGGGGTGGAGGTAGCTCAGTGGGTAGGATACTTGCCTCCAAATCAAGAGGTTGTGGGTTCGAATCCTACCTTCAGCACCACCACTGGGTCCCTGAACAAGACCTTTAACCCCAAGTTGCTCCAGGGAGAGACTGCCCCCTGTAGTTAGAGAATGAAAGTCGCTTTGGATAAAAGCGTCTGATAAATGTAAATGTAATTCTTTGTATCCATTTAGGTTTTCAGTAGTGCAGAACCAGGTGTGATGCCAGGTATTGGGGACTGTATGATTGACTGGCAGTTCAGTTTTATGTAAGTTTTATGTACCACTGATATCCTTGGGTCCTGTAACTAAAGACATTTAATGAAAATGCTAACCTCTGTGGCCGTAACTAAAACGCACCTTGATCTCACCATAATGTCTACACAGATGCTATACACTACCTATTCAGTGTCTACACTACCTATTCAAACACGTAGAAAAAGGCAAGGAATATTCAGCTATTACTTTATTCACACATAAAACAGTGTCTTGAATGTGCTCCCTCATTGCCACAGCATGTTATGTTTCTTTCATTTTGTGTTTAGAGAGCACTGTTGGAGCAGAAGCAGCGGCGGAAGCGTCAGGAACCTCTGATGGTGCAGCCGAATCCGGAGGCGCGGCCCCGGCGCTCTCGGCCCCGTCGCAGTGAGGAGCAAGCGCCGCTTGTTGAGTCCCGTCTCAGCATCACCAGTGATGTCATCCTTGATGGTAAGGAATAGGAGTGGGGCAGAGTACAGAGGAAAATCGCTTAAGAAATATAAAGGTGTATTATTATGGTATGTGTGGAGTTGGAGGCTAAAGCTCTTCTTTTCTCATTTATCCCTTTATTGGTGCTTGGTTTCTGACCATAGGAATGCTCTTGGATAGATTGATGGGCTTTTCTAAACTCAGCAATGACCCTGCAGTGTTTAATATTAATATAGTTCGCTTGTTCATTTGGCTGACTGAAGGATTTCTTATAGAGATTCATTTGTGTCTCTAAAACAGCAGCCAGACGGGAGAGCCTCAAGCTGTTTAAACATGAATGGCTGTCATCACTAAGTACAGCTACAGTATTTCTCATTTCAGCTCTATAATACAGTTGTATACATAATACAAACTGGCTTTGCTGGCTTTCCAGCTATCATCTTCCTGACTGATTAGAAGACCATTCAGTAATGCTGAAAACAAGAATCATCTCTGCTAGACTGATCGAGATATTTTGTAAAGTATCCGAAGTACTGCAAAAGACTTTCAGTTTCCTGTTGATTAACTTTAGACCAAATAACCTCTGCGTATAAAACTCAGCTTATTATTATGTTTTAGATACTTGAAAGAGTTTGCAGTATTGACTGTTTGCAGAGACTAAGTGGTAACACAACTTCATTGCTGTTGAGAACAAGCTCCTTAGCTGTATCCACATTAATCACCAGTCCATTAGACCGGCACCAGTGAATGTGACCATTCTATCATACGTGAACACACCACAGCACACAGTGTGAACAGCATGAAATTCTTCATCTGCATTTAACCCATTCACCAAGGCAGTCTGGAACAGGGCGGGCAGGGAGCAGTGTGTGGGGACGGGACCTTGCTCAGGGTACCTTGGTGGTGCTATTAGCAGTCTTGGGAATCGAACCCACTTTGTGATCACCGGGTGAACTGCCCCATATCCCACACCAGCTGACATCTACATCCAGGCATCACTGAAGAAGAATGTAAATCTGCATCATGTTACAGTTTTCCTCTGTTGCCTTAACACATTTCTGGAAACATTTCTAAAGATGTGCACCACCACATCAATTAGACCAAGAAGCACAACAGCATATTTGTCTTGTAAGAGGTCAACACGCATTTAGTTTGAAAGTGAAGTTTAAAAAAAATGTTCTGCTTCAGAATTACGTAACTGAACCAAAGCCAGCAAAATAGAGTGCTCTATTCTTAGTGCTTAAGCCAAGATTTCAAAAAGTGACATACAAGTTTTCGGTGGATATTCATTTATCTTGGTTATCGTTCAGAATACAGGACTAATAAAAGACATTTCTCACTAGTCATGCTGTGGGTGTAGTATAACAGTACAATAAAGTTGAATTAAAATCCTTTATTTGATTTAAACAACAATCTTTATTCTGTTTTTCTATTCTACATTTTCTTGTATTCTCAGTTACGTTGGCAGTACACAATAGTACTGTAATGTAAAAAAAAAAAAAAGGGAATTAAACTAAATACAGTTTCTGAAAATAGATTTCTTAGCTTTAACTGTATATGCATATGTACTGTTTGCTGGTGCCAGCCTCTCTTGTTGTAAGACCATGGTTGATTACATGGTCCAAAGTAGTCCATCTCATTTCCAAAACACAAGGAAATGTATTTTTTATTTTTATGAGTTGGACCTTTATTGGTAAGTATGAATTTGTGTCATAATATTCATATCGTCACTTGATTTGAAATGACTGGAACACGTTGGAACCATCAGTCAAAGTCAGGGAAAAAAGGATGACAGTAGTAGAGGCGTAGTGAATGCTGTTGAGTATTTTTCAGGTTCAGGGGCTGCGGCAGAAGCTGCTGTAGTCTTAAATGGGGCTTGCTGTGGAGCAGAGCTGCAGCAGTGATTGGTGGTGGGAGGATGATGATGATGATACCTGGACCTCTCCTGGGTCCATAGGCAGTAGCAGAGGAGTTTCAGTCAAAATAAGTTTGGATCACCGCATCCCACTTAGTTCAGGTGGTAGAGATGGAGGGATAAGAGAAAGAAAAAAATGGTTTTGGACTGGATACAAACCGAAAAAGATTCCAAGAAGGGTTGAAGATGAATGGGGTGCTTTGAGGCTGATTTGCCTCGTTGGAGTGGTTTTAGCATAAGCTTTACAGTAAACTCTTGAGTAGATGCTTTAGTAACATCAGAGCCACTGCACTACCACCAGCTCACACACTTTCAAATTGCAGTAACCATGGGGTTGTCTGCTTACAGCACTTGTATGTGTTTGTTTGCACTGTGTGAGCACAGGTTTGCTGTAGTGGAGGAAACCCTTCAGCAGGCAAACTCACCCCAAAGAGGCTTTTTGGGGAGATAGGGAGTGTATAGAATAGACAAAAACGGGTTCACAGTTTATCCCTTCAACAAATACGGCCTATGCAACTTTAACAGTCCACCACTGTTAACTCCTCAAACTGTAGTCTTATTAATGAATATTAAGGCTCATAATAGAGTAGTAACCTCTAACTGTGGCCTGTTTATGAAAAATAACTGTATTCTGTCATTCAGCAGGTATTGATGGGCCAGCAGCCTTCCTGGCCTCAGAGACTCCTGATCTAGGTACGAAGATCCAGGTGCTATCAGTCAGCCAGCCACAGAAGCCATCTCCCCCTGCAGCTGAAGAGCCTGAGAGAGATGGAGACACAGAAACACTGTTGGAGCCCAAAACAGACATACACACACTGCTACAGAGACGTGGTGAGTACAGAAACACACACACGCACAAACACACACATAGACTTAAACAACTGAGCCTGAACAGACGTACAGACAGAAACATTCCTGCAGACTCACAGTAGTTTACATAGGAACCCACTGGGCCCTGCACTGCATGCACTCCAGTATTTGCTTCAGGGTGAACTGAGTGAGTCAGTGAGCTCTGCTCTGTCATTTACTCAGCTCTCTCTGGAGGACACTCAGGGTGAACAGCTGAATCTTAAAATACCTCAGATAACACTGCACTGTACAGGGCCTAATATTATGTTCCAGTGTATATGTACAACACTATTTGTATCCAGTAGGTATTTATTTTGAGCTAAAATTGCTTCCCTTCCCAAACCTTTCTCTGTGACTGAACTCTGAAGAGCATGAGGCTGCAATATCTTTCAGTTTCAGGAGCGCTCAAGAGATTATGTATTTTTAAAAACAATTCTTAGATTAAATTTTACACAACCATTGAAACTGAAGAAATGTAATATAAAACAAAACATATGCCCACTGTCTAAATTCACAATAAGCTTTTCTTGAGTTTCTGTTAACCAGCTAGTACCACTCAAATGCATCATTATGATCTCTGAATTACTTGCATGCTATCAGTTTTAGACTGCAACTTTGGGGGAAAAATCATTCAGGAATTAAATGGGAAATGTAGGCAGATGCTGAACATTTTTATGGACCTATCTGCTGATGCTAATGCATGAACGTTTATAAAGTGTATTAATGAGGACTAATTCCTCTCTGATTATCATTGCGCAGGAATGTAAAATGTATTTCTGTAGGGTTACAAATTTTACAAAATGAATAAAGAAAAAACCAACAACATTTTAGCAGAGTAGACCAGCATCATCTAAACATTCTGCCCTTGTGTTGTACAATAAGTACCTCATATATAGCTGAAATATTGGTCAAATCCAAATATCTGTTTGATTCAGATCTTTTTTTTAAGCAAACCTCTGCTTATGTAAATAAGATATTGGTGTCGTTTTCTCTAAAAATATTGCTGAGAGATCCCCTCTTTCACTGGACATGTGCAAATTCACTGTAAAATACCTTCCACCATACCTAGAGTAAACCTGGTCTCTAATTTTTGCTTGGCCTAAAATTTGTTGTTACGGAGTCACATTCCTGTGCTTGATCATTCTCAGGACTCTCAGGCAGCATGAACTATGATGAAGTTAGTGATGACGATGATGAAGAAGCAGAAGATAGAGTCTGCTCACTGTCTCCCAACACAGAGTCCACGCGTCCAGCCTCTGCCTCCAGCACCAAGTCCAGCACAGTAAGACCCATGACTTCAAACACATAAACACACACATCAACCTCAACAGTCTTTCATGAGCTCACATTCCTTTAGATCAGTTGTCCCCAACTCCCGGGCCGCGGACCAGTACCGGGCCGTGGGTCATGTGGTACTGGTCCGCGGTCTGCACAGAAGAAAAAAAAAACTTGTATGAAAATGCTGTTAATAAAGCTGCGAGTACACATTGGATTTACGTTTATTATTGTATTTTAAAGATACTCCATTATTATATTTTTAAAATATCCCCATTTTTATGCGTATCGTTTATTTGTATAGATACGTATACGTATATTTATCTGCCACTCCTTAAAGGGTGGGGACCACTGTGTTAGATAACTCTCAGCTCTCTGTTAGTGCTGGTTCAGTGATAGGTATTTTCAGGAAAATGTCTCTGTCCTCATCAGGAGTGTGTAACGGTGGGCTCCCCCATGGCAGAGGGGCCTTCCATTGAGGTGGATAACCCTGAGGAGTTTGTGCTGCGGCCGGCTCCGCGGGGCGTTACAGTTAAGTGTCGCATCACACGTGATAAGAAGGGCATGGACCGTGGCCTCTACCCAACATACTTCATGCACCTGGAGAGAGAGGATGGCAAAAAGGTCAGATAAATTCATGGTCAGAACGATACACAGCATATTTAACCTGTTTTTAACCTGTTTCTTCTTTCATATGGCTAGTCTTATTCTTACTCTGTCTGGCTTTCTTTACAGCTGTTCCTGTTGGCTGGAAGGAAGAGAAAAAAGAGCAAGACCTCAAATTATCTGATCTCGGTGGATGCTACTGACCTGTCTCGTGAGGGCGAGAGTTTTGTGGGTAAACTGAGGTATATACAGGCTTTTGTCAAACCTGATAAATGTTGATTGAGTCTCTGTGTCTATACAACCTGTATATTTGTCACTAGATGATATTGCGTATTATTACGTACAGTCATTATCCTCTTTATGTATTGTGAAATAATTTACCATGATAATGATGTTGTCATGTTTCCCACCCAATGGAGACCCCATATTATGCACATTGTAGTGTTTTCACTAATCTAGCAGAGTACATTCATATCATTGACTAATTATATTTATACTTATACTTTATACTTGCTGGATCAGGGGTACATTTGCTTTGGTTGACTTGGCTGCATTAGGGACCACTGAATATGTTCTAATCATGTAGTTTTGTGTTTATCTTCTAGGTCAAATCTGATGGGCACTAAGTTCACGGTGTATGATAACGGCACAAACCCCAGTAAAAACCCTGGAGCTTTGCTAGAAGAGAGCAACACACGACAGGAGCTAGCAGCTATCTGCTATGTGAGTACATTCACATACTCACTCATTCTTATTTAGTACTGCAGTGTCACAGCTGAGTGAATGTGTGTTTTATGTGTTCTCGCTCTGTAGGAGACCAATGTGCTGGGGTTTAAAGGGCCACGCAAAATGACTGTCGTCATCCCTGGGATGAATATGAACTTTGAGCGCGTTCCTGTTCGCCCCACTAATGTGAGTTAGATGACCAGTGGGGCTTTAATCATGTTATTCATTAATACAGCTGTTATTCATTGGTATCGGTCAGTTTTTTATTTTATTTTATATTTGAACAGCACCTTTTATGTATAATGTAAAATTCTATACATTGATGTAATGCAGTGCCAAACAGCAGGTTCAAAGACAAAAATAAGAGAATAAAATTGAGATAAAAATACAAATAATGCAAGAACTTGAAAACAGAAAGAATATGGTAAAATACTGAAAACATAAAACAATAAACAGTTGACAGCATTTAAAGGTAAAAAGGAAATAGTTGCGTAAAATCAGCAGCAACAAGGGGAAATAATTACAGAAGAACGAAATAGCGATAACAGTAATGAAGTAAGCTAAAACAAGGCATTTATGGGAAAAAACATAGATTTTGTCAAAATATGTCTTTAGCTGCTTCTTGAAGTTTTGTACTGTGCAATTTTAGTGGGAAGGTTGGGTCCCATTTTTTGAGTGCATAAAAAAAAGAAACCTGTACAAATCCTACAAATCCACATGCAAAACCACATCCTACTCTTGCAGTCTCTTTGCTGTTTTTGCAGATTTTTGTGTTCTTTAAAAAGCTCGTCAAATTACTTTTTAAAGTATTTGTTTATTTACTGTTACCAGGATCAGGAGTCTTTATTGAGTAAATGGCAGAATCGTGCTTTGGACAATCTGATTGAGTTACATAACAAAGCGCCAGTGTGGAATGATGACACTCAGTCGTATGTGCTCAACTTCCATGGACGGGTCACACAGGCGTCTGTCAAAAACTTCCAGATCGTCCACGACAATGACCGTGAGTTCACTGGAGAATGTCTTTAGATGAATTCTAACCTATTTCTGTGTTAGTCTCTCATTCTCATGTTTGATTGGGTTTTGAAGACTCTTGTTTCTGCTTGTGTCTCTCCAGCGGACTACATTGTGATGCAGTTTGGCCGCGTGGCTGAGGATGTATTCACGTTGGACTATAATTACCCAATGTGTGCACTGCAAGCCTTTGCCATCGGTCTGTCCAGCTTTGACAGCAAACTTGCTTGCGAGTGATTTCTACATCCCTTACACTCGTGCATGCATCCCCCATCACTCTCAAACACCAGTATGTTCCCTTGGTTGTGTCCCGTATTTGGTGCAGTTGAGCTCACCCCTTTCCCTCCTCTGGAACTCCTCCCATCCGGCTCCTTCATATCTAATCATGGCTCACGCTGCCGCATCCGGTTACAGAAAAAAAGGCCAAAGTAGCACAAGAGACAAAGAGCATCTGCTGTCGCAGTAAAACTCTCTTCCACAGCAATGGCCCAGAAATGTAAATAAATAATTTTCATCAGACTCAAATATGGAAAGATTACGTTTGAATTTTTTAGCCCCAGATCCTTAAAGGGCACAAGGTCCGTTCGACAAATGGAAATAGAAGGTTTCACTGTGACAGCTGTGCCCTGAGGACGAGGAAGAGATTTATTTCTCCTCGTGAAAATGAAGAGAATGTCTTATAAAGGGAAACCCATCAAATTGTCTCTTTTACTTGCTGTTGTAAAATACATAAAAATGTGACAACATTTCTTTGTGTTGTGTGTGGTGACCTGTTTTACTCAAGACTTTCCTTTGGGTTGGAGATCGGGTGAAGACAATGACATTCCAGTTGACCAATGATAAAGGGAGAGTAAGGTTACACTTGTGGCAAAGGCACAGTAAAGGGGGGGGATTTTGCCTTTTTTTATTACATTTTGATTGGTGTTGTATAGTTACATTTGTTTTTAAATGTACTTCTCTAAAGCTGTTTTTGTGTTGATATTTTTACATCACTGTCAAACTGGTTTTGCATGTTACTTATTGTCTGTTTTAAAATGTGTAACAGTGCTGGAGCCCCCTCATTTCTTTTCAACCCAAGATGACTCAGCTGTTTCAGCCTGAGTTTTGCTGTCTGTAAATGTTTTAATTACATTTTTGAAGTGAATGAAGTTACTAGCAAAGCTTTATCCTTTAACTATACACAACAAAGGACCATCACCTTCAGAGGAACTCAGCATCATGTGGTCCATCCCTTGGCCTTCTGGTCAAAATAGCCTGTTAAGTTTTTCCGCAGACTATTTTGAATATATTTATTTAACTTCTTCACTTAAGTTAAATTGTGATGGCCCCTTGTATTGCAGTGAAATTGTGATTCATCCTTTAAATGTTTGTGTGGCGTTAGTATTATTTTGTATTGGTAATATACAGTGCAATGATGCTTCCCTTGTGAAACAGAAACAAATGAGAAAACTATTTTGGTAAAACTTGGCTGGTGAGTAGAGTCTTAAAATTGCCTTAACATGTTAATGTAGTGTGTAAAGCACACATGACTGCAGACTTGCGTCACATCATGGGGAACGAAAGCACATTTCTCCCGTTCCAGTTGGTGAACTCCTGCAGTCCTGGCTTGTGTGAGCGTTTACATTACGTACTGTATGTAATTAATCAGCCAGCAGTTTACTGGAAATAAAAGGAAAGCCTATTTTTCCATTTTAAATGTATCTGGAGTGAAGAAATACTTGCAAAAAATAGTTTTTTTGTGATTGACAGCTTTTACTCCATTTTAATCTGATTTTCAGAACGTGTACGCCGACAAATAGCTTTTACGAACTCAAAATGTAAAGATAATGTAATAAAATGTTATATCTTGATCACCATTCATTGATGCTTTTCTCATTGTCTTGGAGTTACACCAAAACCATCTAACAAAGACACACTTTGGGGGTCACAGCAGGTATCAGCTTTATTTCACGTGGTTTCAGCAAGACGTTAAGTTTCCATTTGTCTGATTTTAGTACCAAAAATATTTCTTTAATCTTTGAATGAGCTTTAATACATTTTCTTTTCTTTTTCCCTGAGGGTGTTTGTGGTTATATTTACCAAAAGAGAGAAATTAATTTTTATTAGTGGTGGTCCGTTATCGGCATTAACGTGCTGCATTAATGTGAGACTCTGATCGGGCGATTTAAAAAAAAAATATCGCCGATTATCTATTCACAAAGTTGGGTTGGGAGCTGGTTCTATACTATGCAAGCTGCCTACTGTGAAACAGGGACGTCACTAGGACGGAAAGACAAGGAGGGGCTTAGCCCCCAGGGTTGTAGGAAGGAATTAGCGTGTATAGAGGGCTGAAAACTTTTCACCAAACCTTTCCTTT
>JBBPDC010000129.1:18669407-18686621 GCA_037974485.1 Hemigrammopetersius urotaenia
ACACACACACACACACACACACACACACACACACACACACACACACACACACACACACACACACACACACAATAAAAATACAGAACATACTGTTCTCAAAAATTCTATTAACCAGGCCACAATTCAATTGCATTTTTATCACTCAGGCTGGGTTTTGTTAAGATTTATTTTGTGTGTGTTGGAATATGTTGAAAGTGGGAATATTAAAAGACTGCATAAGACTGTGAACTGATCAAAAAGCTTCCCTCACTGACATCCCATGGAATAGGACATGGCCATTTACACAAATCTCATCAGAAGACTATTTGTCTCCTTGCACTTGCCTTTCTTCCTCTTCCTTTTATATCTCCTCTCTTGTGCCCTCTTCCTCTACCTTTGTGGATTTATTTGTGGCTCTTTTTATTCATTTATGGTTCTGAGTGGTGTGTTAACATTTTTTATTCTTGCATTTATGGCATTTATTCAAAGCGAATTTCATTCCCTAACTACAGGGAAGCAGCTTGGGGTTAAAGGTCTTGCTGAAGGTAGGACCTGAACCCATGACCTCTTGGCCCAGAGGCACATATCCTACCTACTAGGCCACCACCACACCTACTCCTTGTGTGAATTAGCTGGTGATTTTGGCTGTGATTTTGGCTGTCATTAACTTAAGTTTATGATAATAAAAGCAAGCACAGAAGTACTTTTCTTTATTAGTAGCAGTAATTTTGTCAGCAGCAAACACATACTGTATATATGTTGGATGTGTGACCATTACACCAACAAAGACCTTAATGACAAGGCATTCAAATACATAGAGTTTAATATGGAGTTGGTTCCCCCTTAGCAGCTGTTACAGCTTCCACTTGGAAGGAAGCCTCTTGGAAGGCTTTCCACAAGATTTTGCAGGCATTTGTGTCTATTCATTCTGAAGGTCAGGCACTGAAGTGGAGAAGGCCTGGCTCACAATCTCCATTCCAGTTCATCCCGAAGGTACACACTGACCTTGCTTTGTGCACTGGGGCACATGCTGGAATAGAAAAGGTTCTTCCTCAAACTGTGTCCACAAAGTTGGCATCGTCCAGAATGTCATAGTATACTAAAGCATTAAGATTGTCCTTCACTGGATATATGAATTCAGTAATTAAAAGGTGTGTCCCAGTACTTTTATCAATATAGTGTACTGTATATGCAACCATATTCCCTCATGTTCTTAATCTGAAATAACCTCTAGCATTGTCCTTGATACTGAGTTCATACTGACTGACAGCTGTCTGAGCTGTCCGTGGTGCTGAAATTCTGCTGACTATACTTTGCTGACCAAAAATGACCAAAGATGCAGTCCGGTTGGCCAATTGTCAATCAAAAATGAATGTGTCTAGAGCACTGAGACATGATGGAGAGAGAAAGTGTGGGAGGTAATTGCTTTTCACTGGAGATTCTGCCATTTAAAGACTGGGGAGGTTATTTCTTTTAGCCTCTGCATCAGTAAGCAGTTCCTGGCTTCTTTTGGAAGACTTTAGATGGTGCTGACATTTCTCTCTCTCTTTCGTTCTCTCTTTTTCTTAACACTCTCTGCTTCTATTCCATTTCATCGCCCTTAAAACTCTCCCTCTCTGATTATTGTAATTATTTGGAGAGCTGAAAGAATTCCACAGCTCTTAAAGCACAGCAATTATCTGAGCAGCTCTGACTGTTCAGTAAAGTTAAATTCTGTCAAATAAGAATGTCATGTGTGTGTTTCTTTGTTAGTGGGTGCTCCTGTATCTTCACAATTAATTATATTAATTATATACACATGAAACATAAGGGCCGTGCATGGAGACATGTAACTGGTGATAAAGATGGGATTGATGCAAATTTTTATTTGTGGGGAGGTGGGAAGGTGACAGAGATGTTAAAATAGTGCTGCTGGGGGGGCTCTTGGTAAAGGCAAGGCCTTCAAAATGTGGGGAGTACAAAATGAGTCACTAGAAAAAAGTGGTACAGCCATTAAAGTTCCTGTATACACAAAACCCACTTCCAGGAATGTAAACAATTACATGAAGAAACTTTTAAAAACTCACCTTTAATGTAATTTAGAATTAAACCCTTGAATAATTCATATCGACTTTCAGTGTAATCAGACTGTCAATAGCTAGGTTGACAGAGCATTCAGATGATGCTGTTTCAAACTCTCTCAGAATGCTGCTTTTCATTGTTGTCTAAGGAGAAACATGAACTAAGATTAAAAAGTATTCCTGTTGATGTGTTTTGAGTTTTTAAGTCAAAAAGTCATCATCTTTTTTAATGAGAGCCACAAGACAGCAGCATTTGTACATACATCATCACAACTGAAAAACTGGCAAAACTGAGGCTTATGGCCATCAGAACCACAGGGACTAAGTTAAGGGTGCATACACCAGAAAAAATCTCTACTCTTCTTAATCCGTAAGGATTGCTAACCTATTGTCCAACAGACAAACTCAACTAATCAAAATTTCCATTTCAGCTAAGATAAACTGTTGTACATGGATCAACACTATCTATGCAGTGTGTGTTAATGTTATAATAAATTGGGATTTTCAAGATGTTTTAAAAATTCTCTTTAGACTGTGGCTGGTATGTTTCAGATGGTACTGGTTGAGAAGTTTCTTTAAAGAATTTTGTGATTTGGAATGGAAATAACTTTACATTCTTCTGAATACATGATTGCATCAATGAACTTAAGATCACCCCAAAACAGCCACTGACTTTAACATTTCTACCTGTGTGATTTGTATTAGTGACCATAAAAAGATCAGCATGATGTTAAACTAAAAGTGTCATTTCATTTACTATTAAATCAAGGGGCCTATAGCATGTAAAACCTAATTTTATTATTTTTTGTGAAATAAAAGAGGTTGTTGTAGTACATAGTGTAAACGCTGTTAAAGTTTCAAAACCTACAATTTACTCGTAATTAATCCTCAAAATCTATATGGAAATGTAGCTGATATTATTTCACTTTTTTAAGCTACAGTGGGGTTTAGTCCCGTCCATGATAAAATTATGAAGAGTGTTTCAGCCCAGATTGCTTTTTGGCTTAAAACAACCGGTTTTTGTTGCGACTGTCTGTGTGGTGAGATAAGCAGAGAGGCTTCTGGAGGACAGGGTGGTGATATGGTGGAGTGAGCAGAGCTACGGTAAACAGGTAAACAAATACACAGTCGCAATCAAACACACACACACACACACACACACACACACACACACACACACACACACACACACACACAAACACACACACAGGTCTATCTCACCTGCCCTTCTCCTGTCCCACACCTCATAATGAGCTTCATGCGGTTGCTCCTCAGTGGGCTTGGCAAGCCAGAGGCGACATTCGTCATGGGGTTTTTCAGAATGAACGGAGGGAGGAAAGTGGAGGTCTGAGCAGCCCACAGGCTACAGAATATTCTCAATAACACTCACAGCACAGTGCTACGCAAACTAAACATTATGAGAGTCAACCCCTGTGAACAGATCCCCAAAGCCTGCGCCTAGTTTACCACCACTGGGAACTGTCAATGTAATTAGGTTCATATCATTTCAGATACAGAGAACAGTCTCTGTAATAAAGGAAGCTACTGGGAGCTGTCCAGCCCGTGATAGGGCTGTTTGTTTGTTTGTGTGTGTGTGTGTGTGTGTGTGTGTGTGTGTTTGTGTGTTGTACTTTGCCTCATCCAGGGATCCGTGTAGTTCTGAAAATGAATATATATTAAAGCAGCCCAAACAGAAATTCTAAATGAAATGCCTCAGCAGCGCTCTCACTCCCCACTGCTCCCTGGCAATTTGCTGACTACAGAGTGAAGGAAGGCAAACTAATGAAAATAACCACGCAAAAGTGGAGGACAGGGCCATTACCCACACCAGTGTATGGGTGGGTGTGGGGGATTAGTATCTCTCTTCACAACAGATCTCTTTTAACCATTAATGTATAACATTTAAACATAATATTTTGTATTAACACATAGTTAAGATCTCTGTTTAATTAATCTAAATGAATTGCACATGTTGTTTGCTGTAAAAGTGTTAACAGCAAAACTTTTTTTGCACCATCCATGTGCAATAAAGGTCACAATAATCAAAATTATGGCTTAATATGCTTAGGGAACAAAATGCTTCAGCAAAGACAATGATAAAACTAAGCCGATCTATAAGATGCATTAAGATAAAGTACATACAAGCACAGGCTTCAGAAGCATTGTAGCCCTGCTAGGGTCTTAGTTTTTTTGTTACACAGGGTCTGGTGGACCCATTGTGTTTTGGGGCTTTTAATTCAAAATATTCAAACATTTTTTGCTAAAATTCTCAGCAGATGTTTACTTCATCTCATTTGCAAGTAATATAAACAAAACATGTTCCATGTTTTTTACCTTTGTTAAATCCCATTTATGAATAGAAATGGCACAAAGTTTTGTTTGATTTTTATTAAAATATTCATGTTTGTGACACGTGTACAGGACAGCAATGGG
The DNA here is from genome assembly GCA_037974485.1 of Hemigrammopetersius urotaenia. Taxonomy (NCBI): domain Eukaryota; kingdom Metazoa; phylum Chordata; class Actinopteri; order Characiformes; family Alestidae; genus Hemigrammopetersius; species Hemigrammopetersius urotaenia. The sequence continues at coordinate 18,673,880 of JBBPDC010000129.1, forward strand.
AAAATTGGGCTCAGTTAGACAAACCTTGTTTACTTATTGAATATTTGAAGGTGTAAATGCGTATGTCTTTGTCTGAGTGTGTGATGATAAGCTTACCCAGTGTGTTTGTGTATGGTTAAGAAGGGGAGGTGGGAAGAGCACCCGTTCTTTGTTGATGCTGTTTTTGTGTGAGGATGTGTCTTTGTGTGTATTTTAAGAAGGTATTTGGGAAAATATTTTTTTCAAATGTAGCTTGATTGAAATACAGTTGTTTGAATTACAAGTGAACTTTCTAACTTGGGTAAAAAGCTGAGACAAAAACTTGTGTTGGTTTACTATGTACTATGAATAATGGTGTACCAACTGCCTTTGCTGGTCAGTTTGTTTACTGGAGAAACGTGTTTATGCTCTTCCATTAACTAAATCAACAATTAAAAGCAGTTGCTTAGATGTGCTTTTGTCTACGATGAAATTTTATTTTATGTGTTAAAGGAGAAAAAACAAGTGAACATTCTTAGAAGAAAAATAACATGCACAATGCCACACCACACATTAAGGTGGGATGAGATGGCCATAACATAGCCAGTACAGTCCTGAGCTTTAAACCCATTAAAAACTTCTTTGGGAAATGTGTGAAGAAAAATCCATCCATTAACCTTAAGACAGCCATTCTTTAGATCCTGTTAGATACTTTACAAAAGTTTGATAAAGCTATAAAATACTAAACACTCATGTTTGCATTACTATTGGGTTTGTTTCTAGAATCTTTACACAAAACAATGATTGAGCAGTTATTTTTGACCCTCCGTGTATAACCGCATATGGTGATTGCAGATATCTTAGTGGTGAGCGATGCGAGTCACCAGCTGGAGGCTGGCTGGTTTAATTCCAGGACTACTGGATGTTCCTAGTTGTTGACTGGACTGTGACTGTGAAGAGCTGTTAGTTCCTGGTTCCTACACATGATCAGTCTGATGATGTACTCATGAGCAGGACATCTACTGGCCCAAGCAGCCAAGCTCTGCTTAGAAATATTATACTACTTCCATTCTGTCCAAGCACTGTTATGCAACCTAACGACACATTTCAGTTAAAAAAGTGTAATGTTGGATTGGCTCAGTGAATTTTGTGTTTAATTATTTTAGTTAGAGCTTATTTTAGAATACGCCTTCCATACTACCAGGAGTGAACCTGAATCAAGCACAGTTTCGTGTATTCTCTACTTTAAGATACTGATGCTTGTTTACTCCTTTAAGTGGGTAATGAGTCGCTAATGAGTTGATTAATTAGATCTGGTGTGTTGAAGCCTCCAGGATTGGGGTTTGGAAATCCGAATCATGGACATCTATAAGAGTTCCAACCCTAATACTCCTAATCCAACTAATAAAGATATTCAGGAGCATCTTGATATTAGATTATTATATTAGAATTGAGCTCTGCTGGGTTTTAGATACTAAGACTAGGGTTAGGCACCTCTGATGTAGAAGAAACCACTTTTTGGTTTCCTAAGGAAATGGTTCTTTAAAGACTTATTTTTGTAATAAAACCATAAGTGCAAGCTGAGAATCATTATTTTAAAGAATGTAATGTAATGATGGTTTGGGCTAATTAATGGTATTGCTGGGTTCTTGCTATCTGTTCATATTTCCACAGAAAGAATGAAGTTTTACATTACATTGTTCATTTTGAAAAAACACGTGTGAAGTTCTCCAGCTAAATAAGACTTTAAATTAGCAGCAAATGGGAGCTTACAGAAGACAGAAGGAGGACAGGTGTTGATTAAAACTGACATTTACCATACAATATATTGAAGGTGCAACAGGTGGCAAACCTTTTTTTAATTAAATGCTGTACCCCCCCAACCCCCCACACTCCCATCACCCTGCACACAAGTGGACCTAAACCAAGCATCATTGTAAGGAAGCAGAGCCAAGGCTCTTGCTGCAATCCACTGAGCTGAGCCGTAGAGAGATTACATTCTTTTAAGTGATCCAGTTCCTTGGCCAGGGGCTGAGCACTGGGGAACGCATGGCAGCTTCATCCTTTCTGACCTGGCGCTATGCCGGCATCTCATTGTTCCTGTGTGTTTGTTGGTGCTGATGTGGTGCTGTGTGTGCCCCGCAGACTCGAGGAAGCCGAAGCGAGATGGGAAGAAGAAAGAGCAAGTCCCATCGAAGTAGAGGTTCAGAGAAGAGAGCACACACTCTACCTTAACCCCCTCAACCCCTTAACTGCTGATATCTCTCAGCTCTCAGACGGAGAAGACAGAGGTGGCAACTGCTGAATGGAGGAAATAGATCTTCTCCTCATTTATGTCTAGTAGGCAACTTGTAGCTTTATTGTAGATTTCATGTTTATGTCTTTGAATAATAAAAAAACAAAACATACTAAATGCTGTACTCAGATACATAGCTTGTTCAGAGCATGTTCAATTAAATACAAAAGTAACTGAACTGCCATTTAACATTTGAAAAGAAGTGACCTACAGATTTGTTAAGGTATCTTGTTAATGTTGAAGTTGTTGGTGACTGAGCACCAGTGTGTAATTAAACAATCTACATCTAGCTGAGTAGAAGGTATTCTGAAAAATAGACATGTTGTATATTATATGTGGACACACTTTATTGTTAGTGATGTTATTCAATAAATGAAAATGGCTTTATAATCCACTATAATTTAGTCTTTGTAATTTATTTAGTCTTAAATGTAGAATGATTCATTTGTCTGTTTTGTTTGTTAACATGCCAGTGTAATACCATAGAATTACTTACCATTTTATGACCTCCACCTTGAAGATCCACTCAGTAAGAGTAGCGTAGTGGGCAGTAGCTTGTCGGTTGTCACACACATCATCAGCGGAATTCCGTATGTTTGCAGAATGTTATTTAGATTTCTAGGTAAAGGTGAACTAGGTTGCTTAGGGATGCACCTGCAGAGGATTGCAAATTGGGCACTGATAGACAACTTAGTCAATGACCTCTACTGGTTGGACAAAACCTTCCTAGATTGGCCAGAATTTACACACATGTTACCCACAACACTGGTTTCTGACCTCAGGACCACTGATAAACAGATATTACTTTGATGCTAGATAATTGTCACCACTGGGTTGAGAAATGTCAATTTCCAAAAAATATCTACCCAAGATTAGCTCTAAGAGCTTCACTGTTGATGAGCAGGGGTGTCAAGCTCCAGTATTGGAGGGCCATGTTTGATTGCCAGGTTTAGTGAATGTGTTAGAATAGGAGAACCATCAAATTGTGCTGGACACCGACTCTCCAGGACCAGAGTTTGATACCCCTGGGGTAAAGGAAAGCTAACACAAACTACACATCAACAGATGTACTACAGTCTCTAACTGTACACCAGTCAGGTGAAGCTACAAAGGAAGTGAGAGGATAAAACCATTCAATACAACTTTACCTATAAGGAATAAAAACACTTTTTGGAGTCTTATATCTTTATTTGATAGAATTCTTCTTCAAAAGAATATGGCACAATATATATTGTGAATGTATTTCATATTATGGTTTCATTAGTGATTTGTGAACATCCAGATTTCACCTCCAGTCATTTCTGCCAAGAAACTGACATCTTTCAAAGTGTACAAACAGGAGGTCACCAAAGAAGGTCAGAGGAGAAGGAGGGAGCAAGAGGGCAAGGAATGTTTGGGAAAGGCAACATTCAGATGAATAATAAACACATGTATTTACACAGCAACAGTGCCAAATCACATAGACTGTTCATGATATATACAGTAGATACTATGAGTGGTGACAAATGACTTTTCTACTAGATGTAAAGTCACAATCCACAGTGAAGGGAAAGCACAATGAAGATCTACATGTTTCAGCAACAGAAGATAAAGAGTTTAATATGTACATCAGACTCAGAAAATGCTTTTCTGTGTCTGTTATTGTCTGCTCTGACTTTTCTAATCAAAGCTCATTCTGCTAAACCCCTCAGTCGTATGGTCTAGAGCAAACAAGTGTGTTTCTTTATTGTTATTTTTGGTTCATACCAGACCCCTCTCGGGTCGAGAATAGTTTGTGTGCCTGTTCTCTTCTTGTTGTCATGCTTCTCTGTATTGTGTCTCACTCACAGGCTAAGCTGCCATTACTCTGTAGAAACTCTCCAAACAGTTCACTGGGTTTCATTTGAGTCCAGCACTGGCTTATGAGCACATTTTTAACTGAGTGACTGCACTCTCCCAGGCACCAGACGGAAACTTGTCCGTCAAAAGAAAAAGAAAGACAAAAAAATCATTAAATGTTAACTGGTGTCTGTTTTTTATGTTAGCATGCCCAGACAAGTTATATTAGCACTACTGAGCTTCAGAACAATTAGAAACTTTCACCAAATTTACCTTCTTTCATTCTTCATGTCTCTCTCTCCTCTCTCTCTCTCTCTCTCTCTCTCTCTCTCTCTCTCTTTCTCTCTCTCTCTTTCTCTCTCAGTAATTGAAAGCTCAGCTTTCTGTGGTGGACTTTTGATTTAACATCCAATTATACCTTGTTTCCACTGACAGATGCTCCAGTTCTGGAATCAATATTCCAGAGTCCTCTTTTCAGTCCAACAACTAACTCACACTCTATGTACAATACATCTATACAGTGGACATTTATAAAACCTTAAACAACATTTTTTTTTTTTTACACATTTTTAATACCTACAATGCAGTATGTGACTTCTGTTTGGGGCCAGATGTGATTTTGTAAAAAGAATGTTTCAGGATAACCATGGGACATATTAGGCTAAATGTGGGTGGGTTTAAACTGAGTATAAGAAAACAACAACAAAATCTTAACCAGTGATCCGTAGTCTGTGCTACTGGAGAAAGATTTCTCAGTGTAGTCAGATAACACAAAGCAGGATTTCTCAGTTTAGCCTCTTCAAAAAGAACTGAGGGACATTCCTATTGGGTATTCCGAAACTTTAGGTTTGTGTTATCTGCCAAACTGAGAAATCCGTCTCTCTAAACTGTTTCCCTTTGTGTGTTGGGAGCAGGGAAAACACAGATATGTGCAGATCAGGGGTCTCTGTGACCAGGGTTGTGTAACTCTAAACTGATCTATGAAGGTCCATGAAGTTGAAGCTCTTAGAAATAATTGTACACCTGGAAACATGGTATGACCGGAAACTAGACTGTTGTTAGCCAATGGATGTAAAGAAAGTTGGTATATCTGAAAAGTGTCCTTGAAACAAGCAGACACATGTGCTGAGAACATGTGGTAAAACAGCTGTAAGGGAAAAACAAAGCAGTTCCTTTAAACAACAGTCTCACTGTTTCTCTTGTACTATCAATTACTCCTAATGTGAAAGGAGCATGAAGCACTAGAGTAATTTGGTGGTGTGTTTGCGAGGGAGTGTACACTTGTTACTTGTAATCCATCACATAACATTAACAAATTGTACAAAACCACATCTGGCCCCGCAAAGCCAGACTCTCATCATGTTTTTTGTGATTTTACAGGTTGGCTTGTCCCTGGCAGTGTGTCTTTGGCAGCCATTTTTTTTCTCTGAAATTGCCGGTGTATGTCTGTGATATGTTTTCACTGTGCTGCTCAATAGCAGATTATTTCACATTGTGTAACACTCATTGTCACATGCCAAGGTTTATTTTAAGGTTTTTTCACACACTTGGAAATAATCCAAATTTAATCCAAACCTCACCACCCATACTCACAGCAAAAAGCGACCAACACATAGCAGCAGACTCACATACAAACACATAGACGCACATACCCATTCATACACAACACACCTCATTTATATCACATCCTCAGCCTCAGGTCTTCAGAGATGGCTCATCCACACAACTCCTGCGTCTACTTTTACACACACTACTTCACTTTCACTCCAGAGGAACGGAGTGTGTTGACAGGGACAGCAGTGTTTTGACAGACCCATCAAGACCACTCATTACACTATGTGGCTACTGTAACTCCACTGAACAAAAAGTTGACATCCTGTGCAAGGGAACTGTTTAGTTTAACGGATCCTGTGCTTTTCCATCAGTTCTCAAACACACAATAACTGTCATACTCCTCCACCCACCTGCAAACCATGCCACCCTGGCAAAAGTAGTCCACGACAAAATTTGAAGAAGTCCATACAAATGCATTAATAAACAATAAACAAGTTGAAACAGTTCATCTTTGAATTCTACAAGGCACTTGATGTCATACTAGACCTGAAAGTTTGTGTGAAATTGTTCAGGCAGCACAGAGGGATTGTTGGCCTCATCACTCCAGCCTCAGCTTTCATATGCTCTGCTGTTGGAGCTGCCAGTGCCACACTGCCCACACACAAAATAACAGATCTTACATTTTTTTTCAGTGCATAAAAAATAAAGTCATACAGAATACAGAGCTATGTCTCTGCGTGCTTCCGGGGGGGTTTATGCGTGCAGTATATAGTCCCAATTTAGGTAGGCATTTGAGCTGTGAAGACTGAAAACTGGTGCGCATTTTGTATACCACTTACGTCCTTTTGGGCTTGCATACCACTAATCATCTCTGATGATAAGCATAATGCACCATTGATATTTCTTGCATGTGAAAAGCTCTCAAAAGCGGCACATCACGAAACAAATTGGCCTACAATGCATTTTGGAACAAAACCCTTCATATTCTCCTAAAAATAAAGATGACAAAAAAATTTGGAACAACGCCATAGAGTAAGCATGTTTGGTTCCCTTAAGAATTTTGCAATGGGTAGTTCTTTAAAGGAAGCAGCGTTAGTGTCAGGCTAACACTTACTTTAGTAAAAGAACTACAAAATACTTTGATTCAAACACATCGCCCACCGGCTTCTGTTGTGTGTTTTTTGAGACAATGGGTTTTCTGTTCTAAAACAAAGCACTGGGAAAAGTGTCTACACTATTGTACGGTAAGGTTCAAAATCTTAAAAAACTGTCTTTAGAGTGTGAAACTGTCTTTAGAGTGTCTCTGGATATTTCTGGAAAGAACACTTTGGCACCTTTATTTAAGAAAAAAGTTACACTGCCAGTTTGGACATATTTAAATGTATTTCTATGTTCAAATGTACAAAGAAACAGATCGATGTTATATGGGTTAGAAAGATAGTAAAGACATTAAATAATATAAATATTATAGGATACTACACACTCATCTACTATATAAACTACACTTTCCTGATAATGTTTTCTGATATTTCCAAATGATGGAAAAATAACACATTTTGATTAGCTATTTTTTACTATTATATTGACTTTACTTTACTATTGACTTTACTATTTATATTTGTCTTAGAAAGTACAAAGATCATTTGCCTTTCAACAGAGTCCTGTGGATTTTAATGTCTTTATTATTATGAAAAATATTTCATATTGGTGTGTCCAAACGTTTAATTGGTAGTGTTGGATAATATCATATAGAATAATGACATCTATGAAAAAAAAACATACAATTTTAGATCTTAAACTAGATCTTAGCCCTTTGATATTTCTGTTGTGCTTTAAGAAAGACTCTGAGTCAGAGTCTCAATGTTAGGTAAGGAATGGCAGACAAATGGTGACAGTGATGAATTCTTCTCTCAGCTCACTCGACCCTAGCGGTTCACCACTGACACACACCTGCACACTTCCTGTGTATCTCTGCAGCCGGCATGCAGCAGCGTGTCAGAGATGGGAAAGCTGCCCTGGCCTCTTTTGCTTTTAAACAGGTCACCTGGAGAGGCTGAATGACACACACTTTCTTTCTCGGGCTCTCCCTCTCTAAGAACAGAGTGGCGGGTTATCAGACAAGAGCAGTACACCTACTGTAGCTCAAAGCTAAGAGCTGGCGAGGTCCCACAGATGACTGCCAGCCACCGCACGGCTCAGCCCACGTAGCCAAGCACTTCTTATCACTCACACTCATCTACTGTGACACTCCGCTCCTCGCTATAATACTCTACTCCATGCTATCACATACTGCTCTCCAGTTTATCTCAGCCAAAAAGGTCAGCATGAATATGATACATGAATGTTGTGCCATTTAAGGATGCCTTCACATGTTGAGGGCCATGCAGGTCATGATGCAAGCTTAGAGAGGGCCCGAAGAGTGAAGCTGAGTGGAAAACTGACCTGTCTGCCATGCTGAACACTCACTGTAACACTCCTGCTATCGCTGCACTCAAGATTAGCAGGTATCGTGCCGATCCTTCACACAGCGCCAGTGACATGGCTGCCCTGTCGGCTTAGAGATGAATCCTTTCACCCAGCAGGAGGGCTGCTGTACTGCCGCCATCAGGAGCAAGAGGGTGAGGTCGTTGGACAGAGAGAGGGTTGTGTGTGTGTGTGTGTGTGGGGGGGGGGTTGGGGGGTGGCAGGTGACATGCAGACACATATCTACTTATCAGCCTGACAGATGGGAATGCACTGGACCTGGCATGCAGCTGGGACTGTCTGCCTCTCTCCCGCTCTCCCTCTCTCTCTCTCTCTCTCACACACACACATTACGGCGACCAGTCCTCTGAGGCAAGCCCTCAAACCTCTTCCATCATGCTGTCAGAGCAGTGAAGCCATGGAAGCTGGAATGGTGCCCGTAAGGGACTTTCTTTCCATTAGTGATCAGACCAGGGATTTGGACCCTACACACCAAAAAAGGTGCAACAAAAGGTCCTTTGAGTGATGGCACAGAAGAACTCTTTGAACTCTTTGAAGAACCATTTTTGTAAATATTTACAGTTTTTACTGTTAAATAAACCACTGTGGAATTTAAATGTTTTAAGGGTTCTTTTAAGCACTTTCAACTAGAGGTTCTTTACATTTTAAAAATATTTTTACACTCAATTTAAGGAGCCAAAAGGGATCCTTAAATGGGATCACAGGAAGAATCCTTTCTAGCACCTTGGACTTTAAGAGTGCATTGGGTTGGTAATATGGCACAAACAAAAAAACATTTTTATATTCAAGAGATTATTGATTGACAGATTATACAGCAGTTGTGTCTTTGTGGGTTCTGAATTAGTAATCTCCTGACAACATACAGAAATATGTTCATTCAAATGTAGAAATGATTTCCACATTAATAAACTGTATTAACATAATTACTGCCAAGATAAATACTTTGTTGTATTTATGGAATATAATTATAAAATATAATACAGAATAATATGGATATTATCATTAAGGTCTAACTTTGGATAGTAGACTATTGTATTTATGAGTGTTCAAACTAAAAGTCAACATGTTCTCAAAAGTGTTAAGGTTAGTATCTGGACCAAAGTTAACACTAGGGGGTTTTAGGAGCACGTGTTACCCACATTTGTAACAAATACATTCAATGGATTACTCATAAGGTGAAAGCTTAGAGAGCTACACCTCTTGCAAACCTTGTCTAAATTTCTTTTAATTAAACATACAGTCAGTGTTCGGGACATACCCACTGTGTACTCAGAAAAGCTTTTTCTCATGTATTGTGTATTGTGTGTATTTCATTTAAATTCCTACCATCCTAATGTACAATGCCTACTAGAGTTAATTCATCTAGAGAGGCTGCTGGATTGAGAGGGAGTCTTCTCTGCAAAGATGAAGCCACATTAACTACCTCTGGGATGACATGTATCACCATTGCAAGCCAGACTTAATTGGGCATCATCAGAGCTGACCTTACTAATGCTTCTGGGGCTGAACGGAATCAAATCCTGACAATAATATTCCAACAACTGTGTTCCCAGGAGGGAAGAGACTGTTATTGCAGGGTGGCTAGCTCACTACCAATGCCCTTAAATTAATAGGAAATGCTGGATAAGATGAACCTGGATCATTTCAGACATGTAGTGATTGGGTCTGTGCATCTGCATCAAACCATAAACACTCTGCAGAGAATTAAATCACCATATGACAGTGAAGCCAGGAAAAAAAAATATTTGTCAGAATGTGACAAACTAATAATGAAACACGGAGAAAGATAATTGTACAGGTAAAAGACAGAAAGAAAGAACCCAGGGGATGGAGAGGGAAAAGGAAAGTTATGACAGTGTAAAGAGTGTGAGTGTGAGATACAGATGTATATGAGAGAGGCAAACAGCAAATGCTAATGTAAAAAGCAGAAACCCTGTAAGCGTTCCTTGCTTGCTTAAACAATGTCTCGCTTTACGTGGATTGGTGGCTGAATAGATTAAAGCATGTGGGACAGTAAGTGGAGCAGGCAACCACTGAGCCTGCTAAGCATGTAATGTGTAATCTTCAATCTCGCACAGTGTTCAACATCATCAGCTAATCAGATCCATCTTATCATGAGATTCCGTTATAACCCCAAACCACAATGCTCTGTATCGCATTGTTTACCAGGAACGGCCCTTACTATTCCAAACCCTGCAGCCGAAATCCTGCACCCAGCACTATCCTCTCAAAGATAAAAGTTCCTAAATTATCCTTGGCTTGGATGAGTGTTTATAAGAATGATCTTTTTTTTGGTGGAGGCACTTTCAGCTTTAAAAAGTTTCTTAACACATGGGATTAACAACTCAAGCCAACACCAGTGCAGTAAAACCCTACACAAACCCAACAACACTATAGTCATATCCTTCACACTGCCCAACATCACTACAGTCAAATCGTCCACTTTACCCAACACAACTGCAGAAAATCTTTCACACCACTGATGTAAAAAGAAGTATTGCAATGGAATATGGTACAAAATTATGTTCCCCTGTGACTCAAAATATTTATGGCCAAAAAGAACACCTTGTAGGCCTTGTATTCTGAGAGTGTAATGGAAATGAGGTCTGTCCAAATGAGCTGCACATCCAAGAGAGAAATATCATAAGAGTCACATTCACAGAAAATTACCAAATCAACTCATCTACTGATTAATCTTCCCAAAGCGTATAGCGCCTTCCTATAATCCAGTACAGAGTGATGGATGCAGACTCTCTTGCGTTAATGGATGTAGCATTTTAAACTGGATGCTCATGGCAAGCACTGCTGCAAGGTGAAAAGTGAAAGTTACAGAAGCATGTAAAACATGGATCATTAGTATGATGATGATTTCGTGATGGAGTTTTCCCATAAATAACCCCTGATGCGCAGCCAGGTAGTTAGATCCTAACTAGTACCTAAACGTATTGCTGTCAAACCCTTGACTCCAGTCCACACTACAACAAATCTTTCACTTTACCCAATACCACTGCAGTTAAATCATTCATTATACCTAACACCACCACAGTCAAGGCCTCAGCATGGAAAGCTCTGTTATGTTTTAATGGCAGAGTGGGTCACCAATAGTTCTCTCAGGTCTGAGCCAGAAAACGCATACATACACACATACATGCATGCGCACACACACACACACACACACACACACACACACACACACACACACACACACACACACACATACGCGTGCACACAGTCCTTACTTTTTACTTATACTGTTGGAATTTAACCCTTCACTCAATCCAATACTGAAATCTATTCAAAACTTCTGAATCAGATCTTTCACTCTACCCACCAGCATTGCAATTAAATCTTTCACTCCATCTAACACTGTTAAGTCAAACCCTTAGCTCTACCCAACATTTAAATTCACATAATGAAGGAAACAGATAAAAAAAAATAGGTGGACATAGTGAACACTAAGCAAATGTTTGCGCACATGTATTTGAGAGAATGTCTCAGGCATTGATGTTACTTTTGTGACTTTTACTTAAAATATGACTTGCTCGAGGACAACAGGAACATTTTTTTCCTCCACAGACTATATTATGACCCACAAAAGCTTGCACTGCTTTATGATGAAATGTAGAAAATATCTAGCCCTTTTATTTCACAAGGCCAAGGCCTGTGATTTAAAAATAACCCCTGTTCCGGGGTGAACCCACACAAGCATACACATAAACACACACACACACACACATAAACACACACACACACCAACACATTCCCACTCGTCTTGTACAAGCAGTCAAGAATGAAATTTCATTTTACTCTGTGGATCAAATACCTCACAGCAAGATACAATGAGTCTGTACTGTCACACAGAGGAAGGATCAGGTGATGCAACTCAGGCCAACATGAACATACATATGCATACGCACTTGCACATTCATACACTGTCCACCATTTAGTGTACCCTCAAACCCAGCTCTTACGCTCTTGTGTATTGTCACACTCAAAGAAAAGCACAGGATACCTCTAGAACTAGTGCTGCAAGTCTGGCAATATGCCTTAGCCACCTGCAGCCTTCATGAATGAAAGCCCTGCAGCAGGCATGTTAGCATAAGCACTCATTTACATGGCTGCATGTTTCATGAGACAGCCCAGAAGTAGCATCTGTTATAAATGTTTCTAGACAACCTGGGGTTAGGTTTTTTGCCACGACACAATTCATTGTTTTCTAGCCATTTTGTTTTTGTGCCACCATTTGACACCACATCATGAAACTGCATGCACTGTGTTACGCAAAAACCCAAGTGTAAAATAGCCAAGCCCATAATAATGGCCTTGTATAAAAGAGTCTCTTCACCCTGCTCTTCTATCATCATTTTAAAAGCTTTTAATTTGCATCTCTGGAGGCCTGAGTGCTCGAAGCTCTTACATGTGGATATGGCAGAGTGGCTCTCCAATAACTCTCTCAGGTCTGAGCCAGAACATCCACACACACACACGCACGCATGCATGCAGACACACACACACACACACACACACACACACACACACACACACACACACACACACACACACACATACATACACAAACGGTACATGCACATGGTACATGCATAGAAACACACATGGACAGAAAACAGAGTA
>JBBPDC010000129.1:18688547-18701299 GCA_037974485.1 Hemigrammopetersius urotaenia
ACACACACACACACACACACACACACACACACACACACACACACACACACACACACACACACACACACACTCACAATCCTATGTATTTCACTCTGTTACCTAACATTGCCCCAAACACATTGCCAAACAACATATGCTGTACATGGTTATATACAAATATGTACAATATTATTTTATACTGAAGTCCAAACACTAGGTTTGAGTGTTCAGTCAGCCCTATTGTCCCTTAATCAGTGTAGAATTGGGGTGCAGATTCTAACCTCAATCCTGTACTCTCAAATTAAATCTGTATTCAGCTACTGTACTCTATACGAGTAGGTTAAACATTGAATTTCTGCTCCAAAGTATGCCTCACTGACATACTTCATACTAATCGTATTACATTTATTTACTTTATAAAGCACTACTTTTTGTATATAATTACATGTATTTATTTTTAAAGTTTGGCAATGCCTCTTCTGGTCTGTTTTGCAAAACCTGCAGCAATATTCAGCTCTCTGAGTTGCTGTCGGTTCTGTGAAAAGTGCTACAACAGGTTATTGATAACAGAAATACACTACACAGAAACACACGAAACAACAATGCATACACTCACACTCGCACAGGTACTTGTCACGCGTACCTACTCAAACACACGCATGCAAACATCAAAGCTCATCTGGTTGAGCGTATATTCTTATACTGACAGAGCAGAAGCTGTTTGAAGGTCTTTTTGAAGGTGGCATTGCAGAGAGCGTAGCATGCAGGGTTGATGGTGCTGTTGATGTAGCAGAGCCAGTATCCGATGGTCCACACCGTGTTTGGGATGCAGCTGGTGCAGAACGTGTTGATGAGAACCATAACATTATAGGGTGTCCATGTGGCGACGAAGGCCACCAGGATGGCCATTATGGTGCGGGTCACCTTCTTCTCCCTGGAAGGACCTGCTTTCTTCTTCTTGGGCGGCTGCTTGGTCATCTTCACAATCTTCCGTGTGACGTGATTCTGCTTCTCCACCGCCGGCACAATCTCTACTGTGGTGTTGGAAGGGGCATAGCAGTCTCCCTTGGGCGACTTGGTGACAATTTTAATGCAAGTAAGTTTGGAGCTGCCCGCCTTGGTACGGTGCCGTGAAGGCGCTTGACCATCATTGGCTCTGGAAGGCACCGCATCCTCTTCCTTCTGATTGGCCGCAGCCCCACTGCCAGAAGTGGAGTCGTTAGAGCTTTCTTTTTCCTCGACTGGGACACAGTTATCCCTGGCTCCGTTCTCCCCATCCCTGCTAGCTGTGGATGGCCCTTTGCCATTCTGCAGCTTGCTGTCATGCTGGCTGGTCACAACTTCTGTGGTCTGGGTCTGACCCCTATCAGAGTTCTCCACCATCACATTGTTGTTTTCAGGCTTGGTGGCCACATTGCTGCGGGTCTGGGTGGGTGAAGCAGCTCCAAGGTTGGCCTCCGAAGGCTTGCGGGTGTCTTTCTTGACACGGCTCTTGCTGGCTCGGGAGATCTGCCAATACAGCACCATCATAATGATGACAGGCAAGTAAAAGGCAGCAATGGCTGTGCCGAAGGTGACAGCAGCATTGGAAAAGAACTGAATATAGCACTCTTTCTCTGGCACTGTGCGGCCACCCACAATGAACTGCCAAAAGAGGATGGCAGGAGCCCACAGGATGAAGGACAGTACCCAGGCAGCAGCGATCATCATCCCTGCCATCTTTGTCGTCCTCTTAACTGGGTAGCTCAGTGGCTTAGTGACGCAGAAGTAGCGGTCGAAACTGATAATCAGCAAGTTCATGACTGACGCATTGCTAACAACGTAGTCCAGAGCCAGCCACAGATCACACACCACTGGGCCAAGTGGCCAGTAGCCAATCACAATATAAACAGTATAGAGGTTCATGGAGCAGAGACCAATTATGAGGTCAGCACATGCTAGGCTGAACAGGAAGTAGTTGTTCACAGTCTGCAGGCTCCTGTTGACCTTGATGGAGAGCATGACCAAGATGTTTCCGATCACAGTGACCAGGCTAAGTGAGCCTGCTACCAGTACAATGAACACCACCTCCACCGTCTTGTACGGGCTCGTCTCTTCGACCGGTTCCGTCTCATTGCCATCAGAGGCGTTCCAGAATGTTAAGTTTATTCCATCCATCTGTCCCTGCCTCAGGTGTAGCTCCACAGTCCACAAGGAGCAGTGCTCATAAGCCCTCACACCTACACATGAAAGATGGAAAGAGAGAAGGAAATACTTTAATGCATTTACTGTTTGCATAATGTGAGAACAGATTATGCAATAGGGCATACCCCCACATTCCTCCAGAAAATCTCTTCGATGAATAAATTTAGCCCAGTTAGGTTGTGTGGTAGGAAGGCCAACAGGGCTGTTTGTTTTACCTGTGAATGAGATCCTTGTGGGTTACCGGTGGTGCATGATGTGTCAATCAAAAGTTGGTTAAGAACTAATTAAAGGAGCTCTAAGTATAAGTGGTAGTGATGAAACAAGTCATCACAACCTTTGCGTTTGTGTGCTTTTATGAGCTAATGCAAGCAGTTGAGAATAAAGGAATGAGTCTACATGTGGTGTGAACTACTATGCATTAAGGAGAGCTAGTTGTTGCTTTCTATCTTAGTCTTATAAGCCTGCTTTACACTTTCATGCATCTTTAGATCTGAGGGAGACTTTCATTTATCAACCATTCATTTAGGTGAATAGACACGTAGGCTGCATCCCAAATGACACATTTTCACACTTTAGACGCTACACTCCTGAATGCACTGCTAATGGTGTGCTATTTTTTCATATTATTTAGTTTGGCTGTAATCAGTTTGGGACTTTGTCAATTTAATCACCTGTCTCTCTGCCACTCTTTGAACGGAGCCGATGTAGAGAGAGGCAGTTTTTGTATCTTTCTTATGTAACTATGGTTGGTCATATTTGCCTACAGTGCATTTCTAGAAAAAAAGTCACTAAGTGACTGTGGAAAGTAAAGCAAAGTGGTCCCTTATAGTCCACATCACCACAGCACAGTGCACAGTGTGAACAATGTGAAATTCTTTCTCCGCATTTAACTCATTCACCAAGTGAAGCTGTAGGCAGCCAACAATGCAGCAGCCAGGGAGCAGTGTATGGGGATAGTACCTTGCTCAATGGTACCTCAGTGGTGCCACTAGCAGTCCTGGGATTCAATCCCATGACCTTCTGATTACAGGGGCAACTTCCTAACCACTAAACCACCAGCTGAAAAGCTGCTTAACCTACCAGCAAAAAAGGTCAACTGTATCAGTGTCATGAGAAACGTTTCATAAAGCAGCTAATCAAGGTGCCAATAAAGCAGCACGTTATACAAAAGAGCATTCACGTTCTACAAGGTTGGTAGTTTTATAGTCTGCCACTTTAACACAACAAACAAGTTTGAGTTAGAGGTTGTCATTTCTGTCACCTTCCAGCCTATGCTAAAAGCACTAAAAGCTGCTGATTCTGTCAGTTTATTCTTCAGGTAATCTGCTATTTTCCTGTTGTAGTTTGCTGGATGATTTATTTTCTCCCTCACTTGACGCGCCCTAATTTCACACAGTGCATTTTATTTTAATACTTAAAAGTTGAAAATGATTAAAGGACAGGATACAGAGATGCCGCCCATCCTCCATTAAGTTACTTCCAGGCATCAGGCAAGTTTATGACTACTTAAACACACATTTTGACAGCTTAACCTGTACAGAACAGATTTATTATTATATAGTAAAAAACAGAGATAGATAGATCAATAAATTGATGGATAGTGTGCTTAGCGGTTTACCAAATACTTCAAAGACAACAAACATCTCATGTTGCCACTTTGAGCAGGAAATCAGCTTTATGACTTCAGTCAGAATCTCAGAAATGAATTAATGTGCTGATGATATCAGGAATATTGAGAGGGTCATAGCTGCAGTGGCACAGTTTAAAAATGCCCCAATACCATATCAACTGCAAACTGCTCTTAAAAACACCCCTGTGTCCTCTTGTGGTTCTTGAACATTTTTACTGCAGTTAGATACAATTAACATATATTGATGTATCCCTCCTTTTGGCCAAAAGTGCCCATTTTCAAATAAAAGGTTAAACAGTACTGCTGCTTTTCATTAGGTTCAACTGATTGTACGTGGGTCTTAAAGTGCACAGATTGTTTTCCTACATCTAATGCCCAGCTTACACGTCTCAAGTAAACTTTGTCCATCATGTGTCTACAAGTTATCCAACTGACCACTTCTGTTCAGATTGTATGACAGTCTATATGATTTCCACTAGACTCTCACACCAACAATGCAAAAGTCTCTGCTTACATCAGCCAAATTCCTACAAATACTGCATTCTACAATACAGTGTGATTGTAGACTTGCTATTGTGTTTTACTTTACTTCTTCATTTTTGGCTTGCTGTTGACACACTGGCACATGATGTAGTTCCCTGTGATGTTATTTTGTGCACAAGATGAGTGGACACGTTCATCTCCTCAGCAAGCGTTTTATGTGATTACAAAGTGTCATGCTTGCATTTTAGTGCTGTCCACTTTGCCTTGGATTTATTTTAAAACCAAGTATAAACAGAACCTCAGTCCTTCTTGAGTGGAATCAGGTGTATTTAACAAGGTAAAGAGAGAACTGTAAATCTGGACCTTCAGTACTTTTAAGTTCAGTAAATTATTGAATTGGACCCAATCCCTGAATTTCTAGGGAACTAAGCTGCATTCATCTTCATTTTAATCCCATCTTGTTTTTCTGCAACATTATATGGATTTGCTGGAAACAGCAATTGGACCTACTTGCCAAGTCATCTGGTTCTTTGTGAGTTGCAGGTAGTTAATTCTTCAAAGCACGGCCTCTTTGTTGTGCAGACAGAAAGTGCTATGAAAATGATTCCATTATGATGTTATAAAAAGCAGAATGTAATGACTAGTAATTTAGTGACTAGTAACAGAACCTAGCTAGGTAGCTTACAACTGTCTCTCCAATCAGTTACCACCTGTTTTTTTTTAGCCTAAATAGAAAAAAGTGCAGCCCATACCTGAAAGTTTGTTCATCACACATCAGTCAAAATATTAGATAAAATTGGCTCATTTGTCATTTCACTGTGCCTTGTAGCACTTCACATATCCAGAAGCAGACGGCTCTGCTTCAGGATATGGCTATAATGTTTTTTTCTTATAGTTGATTATGCATCACCTTACCAGAATCCAGACAGTATCCACCCTGGGGTAAGGATTACACCGGTCGGTAGATTAATAATGAATCTGACGTCTTAGAACTTACTGTTGCTGTTGGAACAATAATTGTATCTTCATTTTGGTAACTTTACTATTTTAATGTACATTAAGTGTAACCTTCTGCGCAGTTGGTGTTTTCATAAACAAACAAACAAATAAAAAAATAAATAAATGGACAAATAAAATGGAAATCTACATTTTTGTTCCAGCAGCAACATTTCCTCTTCTGCACTTTCCCCTCTATGAATATTATTAATTTTAATCAGAAGTGATTGGACCTTAATAGACCCACTCTGCTGCCAAATTGGTTCTTTAAGTATTCATGCAATAACAGTATTCACCCCTGCCCATCCTTGAGAGCATCCTAGCTCTGTTTTACACACAGCTGAAATTAAGATGTTCTCTTCAATATTTCATTTGACAGATTTAACTAGGTTGGAAACTGAAATGAATTGAAACAGAACCTTTAAGCAGTGTTTAAACTTGGAAGGATATTTCGCTTTTAACTTTTCATTGAAAGTTGGCAACATGGCCAGACTTTGATCCACAATGCTTTTCGAATTCCTGAAATGCCCTTTGCGCTTGTGTAGGGGTGTGTATGTGTGTATATAGGTGCCCTTGATTTTGTATGATTTCCAGACATGGTCTGACTTTGTAGGAAAACCTGATTTTATATAAACTATAAAGCTCTTTGGTGATGCTGAGTATTCTTGTTTATAGCGGAGGGCTGTTTAGCAAAATTTTAATGGATGTGGTGATGAACAACTAAGTTTGTCAGATGGGGGATGGGGATCTACAAACATTCTGTTGGATGCGGAACAACCGCCTAGACTACTTATGCCTGTCCTTGAATTTTATTACTATTTATACGACTACAGTAGTTGTTAAATATATTCATATACACAGATAGGTCACAAATTAAAAGGAAAAAAGAAAAAAGTAGTGGAAAGACATAACGAGTGAAATTGCTTCCAGAAAGGTTTCTCCATGCTCTGGTGTTGTGTGTAAATGTGCTGAGCATCCCCAGTTGACCTTAATTTTGGGTCACAAAAATTGCTCAACCAGATAGTGTTTCAAGAACAGTATCTTAAGTGATATCTACAATTTGGATCTGTGTGAAAGACGTCATAAAAGACATGCATTAGCATGATGTGTACAAACAACGAGAGCAACTGTTTCTCAAGGTTACTGAAAATATTAGCACAAGGCATGATCAGACTATCAGTAAGAATGGTCTTTTCATACAGAGATATAATTAAGCGAATCTTACAGTCTTAAGAGGAGATCTAATGATTTCTGGGCTGCATGAAAATATATCAGTATTGCAATTATATTTCTACATATTGGGATAACTGGACTTTCCAGGTATTACAGGGCCCACATCATCACTTTTCTGGAATTATAAAAGGCTTATAGTCTATGAATATTGTTTCAAATGGTACGTTTACTCCCCCCATTTGTACAGAATTTATATGGAAAATAAGCTACAAACACTCGAAACGCTATTTTCACATCATAGTTTTTTGTGACTTCACAAAATCAACACATTAATGTGTCGGGCTACAATGTATCCCACAATGAAACATTTGGTCTTTTCCAGCCATTGGGCACAAGGGGTGATGGAATGGTTTGATGAGTATGAAACTGATATCAATTATACGTTTACCAGATCTCAAAACCTATAGAACGATGTGTTGGTCAGCACGCTCTCTATCAAAACACCAATATCAGAGAGATCTTTTGAAGGAATGGTGTTAGATCACTCTAGCACAATTTGAAACATGGAATCTATACCAAGCACTACACACAGTATACCTTAAGATGCTACTAAGACTATGTTGGTTCTTCCTTTAATCTGTACATATGGTTGTCATTTGTCTGAGGGTTTTGGGGTCACAGATGTGATTTTAAGAATACTCTTACATACTCTTACATACCACTGATGTACTTAACAGATGCCCTATGATTGCCAATGGTTCATGGTGCTGAGAGTGTGTGCTTTCACTATTCCTCATAACACATGGTGTGAATGTGTTTTTGTGGTGGCTCATGACACTGAGGGCCAAGGGTCATGATGGTCTGCTAGGGCTCCCTCTGTTCTCCTAGCTCCTGTGCATGTGTGTGCTGATTCATCCCCAGTTCTTGTCCGACCCTGGTGTGTAAAAACTGACTGGTGCAGAGTTTGGAACAGTGAACTGAAGAAAAAAATGAAAAAATTTATTTGACTGTCGGTTTAAAAGCCTGTCACTTTTGCTCTAGGCTGTTTTGTTTCATTGTCCTTAAGCCGTTTCCCTGGATCTGTTCTGCTCCTTTGCTCGTAATGTTAAAGCCGACTATCAGAAAACCCTGCAAATGGCAGCCAATTGTTTGCTACTGCAGCGACAAAAGGCTGCTGCTGTTCAACAATTACTTATGGGAAATTTAAAAATCAGGATTAGCATGTACAAAGTTGCAAAGTTGTTTTCAGAAAGGGTTTCAGGGACAAGTTTGACCTTGTTAGGATCTCTCTCTCTCTCTCCCTCTTGCCCCTCTCTCTCTCTCTCTCTCTCCCTCACACCCAAACACCCACACACATGCACACATTATGGTGGGTGTGACCTCTTGAGTGTTCCTGGGATGAAGTAATGATTAAAGATGAGGTTATCAGCCTGGGCAGAGCTATGAGCATACACTCTTATTTTTACCCATTAAAAACTTGGCCTTATTTACTGCTCTGCCCCCAAACTCTCAATAACTGTCGAATATTGACTTATCTCTAGTGCCAGAAATCCCTAATCATAGCATTACGTATGCGGCTGAGCAGAACTAATCCCAATAACAAACACTAAAGTCCAGCAGTCTGTGCATTAAAAAAAAAAAAAGTAGCACAACAATGCCAGCCGTACCCACTTCAGGCAGAAAGTCTAATCAATGCAGTGTACAGCTGCCAGCCCCAGACATACATACTAGAGCTGTAAAAAAAAAAAGGGTTCAAATACATTGATTTTGGCATGAAACCATTAATGGAAATTGATTACAGTAATATTCAGTAAAGCATGCAAAACTCTCTGGTTTCTACCAATATAAGTTCAAAAGAAAACATTCTCAAATTCACCCCCTCAAAAGAATTAAAAGTACTGCAGCATTACTGCTGCTAAAAAATATGCAGTAGGCAGCAACAATATGTTTATAGTCTCTGCTTGTGGGCCATATGTTGTCATAGAAGCGTTGATTGTAGCCTCTAATTCAGCTACAGATATAGAATAGAAGGTTCTTTTGTGACCCATTTGCTGGATTTGTAAATATGTAGAATAATGTAAAGGTTCTATGAGTAACCCTTGAATAGGTATGGAAACTTTAAATTATGTATAGTTTCTTTAAAACTAAGTTCTTCACACTCGCAAAGTATGTTCTCATATAGGATTCTTATGGAGCAAAAATAAATTGTTTTCTTTGGCATTGCTAAAAAAAACTTTTTAGAGTGTAATAAATTAAACACAGTGCAGTCACGATCAGTCATACTAAGTTGATAATTAATCACATGAGCATATACACAATTTAAAACAGTAAACATTGAATTTTAATTTTAATGAAAAATGTACATTTTAGCACATTGATAGGATACTCATTGCATTGTTACCTTTAATTTCTGCTCACTAAAGCAGTTTTTTAATAGCTCCCTCTTGTGAAGACTTGCCATTCAAATTGCAAAGTAATCCCTGAAACAATTCATCAAGAAGATTATTTTTTGATTGATTAATATTACATTGTGTAACCGTGACAGCCAAAATTAAGAAAATTAATTGTTGAGGTAGGATATTTAGATCCCTCCATACAAACTCTGATACACTGATCAAAGACTTTTTCACTCTGTTCTGCAGGTTCACTTGCACAGGCTATCTAGAATTTCCCACATTGTTTACCTAAACTGAACTCTCTCTTTCTTTCTCCTCATCTAGAGTGGTGTACACATGTGTTACTCTCAGAGGGACAGTAGGAGTCATTTGGTGATGATGTAGCTGCTGGGCATGCAGTTGTTTTCCCTCAGCTCATTTCAGCAGCCAGCTCAGTATATTAGCCAATATTCCCCAAAGGGATATGGCTTGTGCCTCGAGTGCCATTACATTCTCTCTCTCTCTCTATCTCTCTCTCGCTCTCTCTCTCTCTCTCTCTCTCCCTCTCTCTCTCTCTCGATTCTCTTGTACATCAATAGGTTAGGACAGAATTAATGTCACAGATAGATGAAACAGATAATTTTCCAAAGCCAGGGCTTCTATGCTTGTGACATAGGTTTCAATTGCATTCATTCATTAACAGTAATGGGCTACCATACACACATACACACACACACGCACACACACACGCACACACACACATACACACACACACATACACGCACACACATACACACACACACACACACACACACACACATGCACACGCACATGCACACACACGCGCACGCACACGCACACGCACACACACACACACACACTATGAGGGATTCATTATAAACTGAGATGACATGTCAAATGGTGATCATACGTCTGCATATTCATACATATAAATATTCTCAATGTTTGGTTTAAGTAATGCTGGTTGCTTCTCAACTGATGTCAATAGGGTCAATAGGGTCCAAAAAGGCATTTCATATTGTGGGTAAAGCCTAAGGTTCAGATAGCCGATTGTTTTGTTTTCTTTCATTAATACTGACTATGTACAGACACTGTGTCCACATCGATGCCATGTTTACTATCAACCTAAGCATGGGTAATATGGCAAAATTATGAAAACATGATATTGATTTTCTCAATATACAGTATGTTACAATAATATTTTGAGCATTTAATAAATGAAAACAGATAAAAAAAAAAGTTATTGAAAATTGAATGACACACTGTGCTGCGTACTTCAATAGTTCTTATCCATTCATTCTAAAAGAAAATAGCCCATGAAGCTGGGTGAGGGCTGTTTAAGGACTGACAATGTCCATATGCTTAGAAGAGTAGACATTTTAATATGCATAGATGTATGAAAGAAAATGATCTACATTGGATGTTTTGCATGTGTGTTCAGAATTTCAGTTCACCAATGCTGTAAATTTCACAGAACGGTGGTTTTACTTTAGAGGTTGTGCTTTATCCTCTCCAGTATAATACAGAAGAGAGTTTGAGCAGGGCAGTTTCTTGTATGCTCATGCTCTGAGCATATATTGTGAGAATAGTAAGGAATAGTTGTTTTTTGCAAATAACTTTGTCACACAAGGTCATTATTCACATTCAGCGACTTATACAAGTCATGAAGAAAATCGTTTAAGAGAAACAAACTGTCAACAAGAATCCCTAAAAGCTTTTGACACATGTATTACTGTGTAGTGAGCTGAGATGAAGAGTCTGTCAAGAAAAGTAAATGCATTTCAGGCAGCCAGCAGTATGTCAAATAAAAGTAGTTTAACCTGGAAGGGTGAGGCTCACTTATATACTCTGTACTACAGAGCCCATATACAGTACAGTGCAAAAGTCTTGGGCACCTGAGAAAGTGGTGTTAATTAGTGTTAAAACTCTTACATTACAACAAATACAACAAATACAAACAACATTAATAAAGTAAATGGTGTTTTTTGGCAAAGTGTTTGCTTAACCATTTCCAGACCTCTTTCTTCATGTAAGCCCAGTTTTACTTGCTGCTCTATCGAATGGTTTGACTCGTTTTACTGCAGTAGATTAAATTAGGTGTTGATTATGGAATTGTATTCATTCACCCAAAGACTGGAGGCACTGAGCAGATTCCTGGATCCAGACCTGTGTTCTTCTAACCAGCTCAAAAATAGTGAGTACTTTTTAGAAAAAAGAAATCTTGATACTTTTTACTGCTTGCATTTATTGTAATAAGTTTGCACAGGTGCCTAAGACTTTTGCACAGTACTGTATATATTCATGGCATTTATCAGACGCTTTTATCCAAAGCGACTATCATTCTCTAACTACAGGGGACAGTCTCCCTGGAGCAACTTGGGGTTAAGGGTCTTGCCCAGGGACCCAGTGGTGGTCTGCTGAAGGTATGATTCGAACCCATGACCTCTTGGTCTGGAGTATCCTACCCACTGAGCTATCTCCATATATATATATATGACTGGAGGCACCGAGTCCTAAATTAGTATATCAGTTCTGTAAATGCATTGATTGGTTGCCCTGTATTGTGTCTTATTCTTAAAACAGTCTGGACAGGGGAGAGGCTAATCTGCTGTTGGCTACACTGGAGGATATATATATATGTCCTGAATTTCCTGACATCACAAAAATTTAATTCAACAAATAAATGTTAGTAGATTTTTTATAGAACTTCTAATAGTAAATGATCATTTATGACTTAATTGACCTGATAAATGTAGTCCGATAGAGCAGTATAGAGTTTTTACAGTGTACGTTTTGCTGATTGGCAGAGAAAAAGAAATAATCAGTGTTTTGCAGAAATTGGGCTGCAAATTGAACCAATTGGATAATTAAATCAGAAATGGAACATTCATTTGAATAACTGACTCATCATTGGATATCTGTAAAACAAATATGTTTATCAAGCTAAATGTTAGCTTATTATTAGCACCATTGTTGCATCACTTGCTATGAAAAAAGTAAGCATTACTACACAGCACAGTTTTATTTGGACGATCTTCTCTTCTCTGAAAATGACACAGTGATAATCCCATGGCATATTTGCACTCCTGTGGGAACAGGGGTGGCCCTATTCTAAAACATAGATAGTAAATTATATCAATAATAACACTGTAAATAATGTGAGCAATACTGAAATCAATCAGTTGTGTTTATTAAAATAGACAATATACTTCTCAGCCTTTTGAATGTTTTAAATCTAGTCAGAATGGATTTCAGTGGGAAAAACTATATTTTTCAATCACATACTGTTCTGCAGCTCTATCCGTCCCCTTGCCTTCTGATGACTTGTGTAGTGCAAGACGATATCTGAAGCAGACGTTGTTTGTAGGTTTACCACGCAGGCCCCCAGCTGTGCACTCTGCTGGCTGTCTGTGTGTGTTTGTGAGTACACAGCTTACGAAACCCCCAGGCAGAAAAGGCATAACATAACATTAGTTACAGTGGCGCTCTCACACTTGCAGTCTCCTGCAAGGGCCACATTATAGCTACAAATGCTCACATGCAAGCGTTTGGTCCACAATGATCCACACTTAAATGCCACACTTAAATTCTGCAGCCTTGTGCTGTGTTTATGTCTCTTCTGCTTGTTAATGGGTTTCTGGTGCAAATTGTAGCTGCCATTTAAGCTTGATGGCGAATGACAGGATGGATGAGTTTGAGTTGTGAGGCTGGTGGTATGAGCAAGTTTTGTTGGCCTTTTGGACTTTAACTGTTTCTGGAGCTGGCTCACTAGAGCTGAAAATTGCCTTTGCCCTCTGGGATGTGCCCATGGCCTATTCTCTCTGTCTCTCTCTGTCTGTCTCTCTCTCTCTCTCTCTCTCTCTCTCTCTCTCTCTCTCTCCCACACACACACACACACACACACACACACA
>JBBPDC010000129.1:18703285-18716986 GCA_037974485.1 Hemigrammopetersius urotaenia
CGGTCTTGGGGATCGAACCCGGACTTTCTGGTCGCAGGGCGGATGCCTTAACCACTAGGCCACCCAACTGCCCCATATGGGACAGTACAGAAAGTTTAGCATCCCTGACAGAACACTTCTATAACACACAGCCCCCATGTGTTAAGAAGAACAAGAGAAGACCTGTGAGAATGCAAAGGAAAGTACAGAAACTGGGCCAAGGTCTAAAAGGTCTAGAAGATCTAGGCATGATCTCGCAACATAAGCTGGAGATCAAAGCAGGCTATGAAGAATGACATGCCATGAGTTAGGGAATATGGGTTGAGGCTGAAGGGGCTGAATCAGTGGCAAAGACCAGAAGTGTTGAGTCAGTGACAGAGGACTTAGAGCAGGGACAGCGCCAACAGAAGCCTGAGGAACCGGACCAGTTTCAGAGGCTGGTAAAATAAAAATGAGTAAGAATGCATATTGGAGACGCATTGTGAGG
Source organism: Hemigrammopetersius urotaenia (assembly GCA_037974485.1). NCBI lineage: Eukaryota > Metazoa > Chordata > Actinopteri > Characiformes > Alestidae > Hemigrammopetersius > Hemigrammopetersius urotaenia. The sequence continues at coordinate 18,703,752 of JBBPDC010000129.1, forward strand.
TCCAATTGGAGTAATTACAGGAATCTCTAGTGCACAATCTTCTGTGACAGAGGCCAAAAGAACCAGTATCCTCATAGTGGACCCAAGCAGAAGTGCCTTCCTAGGTTGGGGATGGTGGCTCTGTCTACATCTTTGAATAAGTTTCTTTAAGTATACGCAAGGCAATTCTCTTGTCTAGTTCTGCTTTGGGAACCACCCTCCTGAACTGTAGCAGAAAGCAGAAAGATCAGTATCTCTCTGACCAATCACACCAATCATTTGTAGTGGAGCAGCATCTTCTGGATTCCCAAATGGCACTGTCAGCACTGAGGAAGACATTCACAAAGACGCTAGACAGGGGGCAGAGAATTGTGAGAGTTGGAATAGCATTGTTTGGAATTACATGCTTGTAGTTGGAGGGGAGACCAAAGGGGAAGGTCATGTCTGAGGCAGAAAGAACTGAAGCTCAAGCACAGGGGCTGCAGGAGCGACGGAGCTGGACGTCAAGGAAAAAACAGCAGAGGTGGGGCATTTGTGTTGGAGGCACACTGGCTGTGTGACTGGCAGCCTTTCAGTATGGTAACTGTGTTGTAAAATGGCCACTGTGGTTCCTTTAAAGGTTTCTTTTCAGTTTCCTTGCTGATTGGTCAAGCTGAAACCAAAGAAAGGGTGTAAAACGATCAACCATGATGACTGACCAAACATGAGCTGACTAACAATCCAGAATACTGTGGAGGCTCTTAAATATAGATCTTTATGTTCACTCTCACTAAATTACACTGAAATCCAGGGAGAAGGACTAATTCAATGGGGAACCAGATTCCAGCAGTTTGGTGATTTCTCAAGAAAATGAAATTGCCAAAGAGGATTGTGGCCTTCCGGGTTGAAGTTGGGTACCTTTGGTCTATTGTACTCTGTAGAGATTACTACAATGCACTTGACTGTCCTACATGAGTAAACATTCAAACGGATATAGCAAAAAGGGCCAGAAAGAAAGATGGCTTTTGTTTCATCTCTCCTTCAGATACATTCTCAGGATCCCCCAGCCATTGAAAAACCCTGTGGCTGAGCTGAAGCTACCACATTAGAATGGAATTCCACCATTAAATTGTTAACATGTTAACAAAGTGATCCGTTATGAAGAGTCTTATTTCCCCTCAAAACTCTGTTACAGTGCATGGTTGTGAATCGCCTAATGTTGCTTCTTGGCACGAGAGGTGCCTTTTCCCCCTGTTTTTCCTTGTTGTGTATGTGTGTTATTTTTTTCTGTTATTTTGGGTCTGGCAGCACCTGGGGAGCATGTGCATCCTTATTTGCCCCTCCCTACTGACAATCTATTGACCAGTGTCGTGGTAATGAGCTGACAGGGCAGGGCTTGGGGCCTTTATCAAGCTGGGAGAAGCCATGATTGGGGCATGTAGATCTCTAGATGTTTCTGGGGGAATGTTGGACAAAGAAGACTTTCCCAAGCGACTGAAGAGCAGCTGCCTTGCCACGTTGGGGTCGTGTGAGCGGACTCGGGTACCGGAGTTCAAGTCCAACGGCTGGCGACCGCAGTGAGGCTGCTGGGTTGCAATTTGGGAGACTTACTCTTTTTATTGTCTTTCAGAAGCCCTGTCGTTGTGAGAGGGATGGCTTATGTAGGGCGTTGTGGAAATGAGCTCTATTAGGAGAAGTTGGAAACTCCGGCATGGTGGTGAGACGGTTCTACTGACACTGAGACCTCCTGCGAACCCCAGCCAGCTTACAGGGAAGTGGCTCAGCCTACCACGAGTGAGTGCGGGGCAGTCAAGTGCAGAGGGGGTAAAGGTTGGTCTGAGGTCTCTGTGCTTTGTTTTATAGGTCCTTCACCACATTGGGGGAGAAGAGGGTGCTGAGGCGAGTCGCTGCGTGTTAGACAACTGGTAAGATGGATGGGCGTTGTTCTAGTGCACTGTGAGGAGTCAGTGGAAGGACAAGAGGATCGGTTTGAGAGCAAAACATATCACCCAGGGACCGTGTGTCAAGCACAAGGGATAACAGGCGCTGCCAGGGGAGTTTAAGTTTAGTTGGTTTATTTATTTTGGTTAAAGATGGGCCTAATAGTGGGCCTCACCAACCAGTAAGTTTGTTTTTTTAATAAAGATTTATTTTCTTCCCTTTCTTTTCACTGTCTGTGGGGATTTTATGCATGTATGTGTCTATATTTGTTCCCAACTTCCGTCTTTGATGACAAATGTATATGTGTGCAGAGGTAAACCTATTTGCTGTGATTAGCGGGTGTTGTGCTGCATGCTAGACTACTTTGCTGTAAACACTGGTGGGGATTTGAACTAGGGAGAAACATATGTGTATTGAGAACCTTATAATTGAGACAGTCAATAAAGGTATGTTAAAACGTATTCTCTTTCTGGGAGTTGTTCCTCTCCGCTGACTGTTGCCCAAGAGATCATAAACAAACTTAGAAAGTAAAATAAATAATACGGTTAGGGCCTATTTACCCCGGGTGGTTGTTAAAAACATTGATTTTAACCCATTCATGGTGAAGAGACAAATGCAGGATACTCCCAAAAATAGCTTTTCTAATGTCTATTTTATCATCAACAGTATGTTTACTTGTCATTTACAAAAAAGGGCTCTATTTGCAATAGATAACACCACAGAAAAGACATTAGGGGCAGTTTGTTTTCTACAATGAACTGTTCAAACTATTGACATTACATTTTAATGATTTCATTGGAAAATATGTTTGCAAAAAGCAGTTCTCCTTTTAAGGTGTGTGTGTACATGTGTCAATGAATGTATACATGTTTGTGTGAATGTGTGTGCGTGTGTACAGAGATTATCTCCTCTCTGAACGTTTCACAAAAACAGGGTGAAGGAGTTGTTTTAGAGAGATTGGTTCTGTGCAACTCAACCACCATTTCTGTAGCAGGAGATCCTTTATACTCAAATTTGATGTTTTTCTAGAGCACTGTGTGTGTGAGAGAGAAAGAGACACTCAGGAAGAGAGAGGGAGAAAGAATACATGTGTGTGGATGCTGCTGGTTGTTATGTAGCAATTGTCCGCACCTGTGTTTCCATCAGGGCATCAATGAGTGGAACATGTCACTGTGAACTCCTCAATCTAGCCCTTCTCACAGAAATCAATACTACTTTCCCTGTCTAGCAGACACACACACACACACACACACACACACACACACACACACACACAAACACACACAAACACATACTTCATGTTCAGTGAGCTCAAGAGAATACTTCAAGACAATTCCAGACAAAAAAGCTCTTCTACTAAACATTAAGAGAGAGAAAAACAGAAAGAAAAAGGAATTAATTGAGAATATTACACAGAATACTACACACACGCCTAACCAACATTGTCAGTGTAACACTTACTCGCATTGTACAGCAATATATAGAATCCATGTTTATGAGCACAAATACAGCAACACAGACCCCCTTTACACCCACTTGTGCAGGTGTGGGGACTGGGTAAATTCATTGTAAACAGTTTGCATAGATTCAATTAGCTAACAGTATCGTCCAGCTCAGTAGTACAATAGAAAAAAACAAAATGAATTATGCCCTCTTTGGTTTGAATGAAATCTTTCCAACCTTCTGCAAAGCTTGTTCAAGCTTATTTCAGCTCAGTGATGTCCTGCCAGGTTTCTGCTCTTATGAGTCCTCAGTCTGTTACTAGTTTCAGTGCCACATGGATATCTGCTACTGTGGAACTCAATGGCCTGAATTGGATTTGGAGTATTTGTCAGTAATGGCAGAGAAAAAGGTAGACCGCAGCAAGTCCAGACAGCAGTAGGTCCCACCACGTCATGTCTGTGTGTTGTTTGATTCGCTCATCCAAAATGACTGATTTGTATTTGAAAACTGATGGTTCCTTTATACGCAAAATTGAAAGGCTAGTTCCAGGTAACTTTTGAAGAGTACCTCAGCAATACAGTTTCCTGGCACTCCATTTTTTTTACTGAAACAGACCTGTCTCATAGACTCCTTCAAATCATATCCCCTCCTCCCTCTCGTTCTCTATTTCTCTGATCATCTGTCTAAGGAATTAGGTGGACTGGAACTGCCAAATTTCCAATTAGATTACGAGACCTTTCAGACGAAAGCTGTAGATGTCTGGATGAATGATGACTAATTTATGCAGCATTATTTGAACTGCCATGGTTTCAAGATATTCCCTTTCTGTCTAATAAATCTAAACCATGGGGTGTAAATCATTCTCTAACAGCGGTACTCAAGATCCTCTAAAAATATACTCAACTCTACAATTATGTTCAGCAGATCCCATATGGCTCATCTTGAGTCTTTTAGTGATCCTCTGACGTATAACACTAAATCCATTTGCTGGAAGAATAGCAGTGAAGCTGCCCAAACCACATGGAAGGTATTACCACTACCTGCTTATAGACTACATGCATTTAACTATAGTCACAGGCTTTAATTCACTAATTCCTCCATCCCCAAAACAAGCAAGCTACCCATTAATGCATTAATCACAGGAGTAGTCAAGAAGCTTTTGAGACCATGAGCAAAAGCCAGTCCAAGATTATCTTTGGTGAGGCGAGACTAAGGCCAAAACTCTCTAAATGTACTGCCCTCACATTAAGTTTTAGTGCTGAAATATATTGTAATATCAGACTGTTTGAGCAGTACTGAGACCGAGATTAACACTCAGGACACTTGGTTTCAGATCATTGCTTTCATGAGAAATTATCATGATGAATGTTTTAATCAGGAATAAATGGGTGTAAATGAGAGAATGGAAGAAAGGAAAAGTAATGGAAAGTGAGAAGTAATGGAAAATCAGAAGTAATGGCCACTCTTGCATATAAATAACTGTCATAAGGTCAAGGCAGGGAGAGGTGAGAGATGTTTTCACTTTAAAGGGAATAAAACTAAACGATGAAAAATGAAACCAAACAAGTCAAGTGGAGACATGGAGTGGTAAACGCATGCAGTAAAACACATAGCAATGTTAAGCCATACAAACATTCAAGACCAAAGCACAGAGGAACACAAAAGCCTGTTTACACAGATTTAGTAGACATTTTTGCATATCACTTATAAAAAGGTGAGACTGTAGTCATAATAGATGAAAGTAGAAGGCTATCCCTCAGATCACACTCATGGTTTTGTGTATAATCCGTGTATGGTTTTGATGTGTGATTTGTGGGCTTTCTGGTAAATATCTTGTGTGTTCTCTTTCATAAACCTCAGTAGAGACCACATGACCAAACTAGACAGACATTTTTTCTAAATAGCACGTAAAAGTGGTATAGGAGGAGCCACCTTTTTTGTATCTACACTCTATTTTATCATTTCCGTTGAACACATAGGTGCACTTGGTAGTTCTCAATTACAGTCTGTAGTCCCTCTGATTCTCGGCATCATTTGATAACCCACTATAGCCTGTTCATCAATGGTCAGGATCACAGCAAGTACTGTGAGCAGTACCACTGAGATAATCACAAAAATGCATGTCAATGCATGCTAAAACTCTTTTCAACATTTGTACATGTTGCACATCAAATCACTGTTTGAATGTGAACAAACACAACTCCCAATGAGCCCCTCACCCAAACAAGTCTAAAATCAGTGCTGGGTGCAGACTCAAGTATATCAGATAAAGTATTGGAAAAGATGAAAGACATTAGTGAGAGATGATGGTGACCTCAAAATCATTTTGTTGACTAAGCCTCAGCAGTTAAACAGCTCATATTCTTGTATTGTTTTTCCTACTGTGTGAGGTTATGATTAAATATGCACTATTTGGACAAAAGCACTGGGACACAACTAATAATAGAGTTAAGGTGGCCCCTGTCTTACAGTGAAGGACAGTCTTGCTTCAGCTTCCCAAGGCATTGTCACGCTTCCAACTTTGTGGACAGAACCATTTCAATTCCTGTATGACTGTTGCCCAGTGCAGAAAGCGACCCACCTCAACCCCATCCAACACCTGTCACCTGTGAGATTGTGAGCCAGGCCTTTTCATCTAACATCAGTGTCTGACCTCAAAAATGCTCTATAGAATGAATAGGCACAAATTCTCACAGAAACTCCAAAATCTTGTAATTTAAGAAAACTGTTATAGCTAAAAATGGAGGGCCAACTTCATATTAAAGTCTATAGAGTGCAATGTCCCTGTTGGTGTAATGGTCAAAATAACTTTGTCCATATAGTTTATAACTTCATAAAACACAAATTTAAATGAGTTTTTGATGAGCAGCTCAGTCACCTTAAATATATAGACTGACTAGTGAATATTATGTTTTGAACATTTAACTACTAAATACTACATCAAATACTTTTAATTAAAAATGTTTTTCCATGATACTGACCATATAAAATGTATTACTTTTGTTTACATTATTATGTATTTTGTTACGTTATATAGTTACGCAATGAACTACATGCACAACACGGTCTGCCCTTTTCTGTTTTTCAATGTCAAGATAAAAATAAATAGATGTATAAAAGTATAAAGCTTTTTCCTAAAACTGTGTGTTCAAGCCACAAACTATTTACAAAAGTTATTTTAAATAGTGTAACTAGTGTTAACTAGTGTTAATAGTGTTACCTAAAGTAACTGTAACATAATGTTAGGGTAACTTCTCAGGCCTTCCTGGCACTTTGCAGCAATTTGCTACACCTTTACATGCTCTTTCGTCCAAGGTGGATGTCCAAATTGTTAGTGTGTATGTGTGTTTGTACTACTTCAACACTATGCTGTGTAACTGTATTTTTGACGAACCTCAGTTTGAACTACCTTTCCATACATTACCTTTACACATTTACTCTATCCATCCAGCATAAATTACACATACACCTCAACACACCTCAACACACATGCCTGTCCTCAGTGTCTCTCACTCTCTCTTTCTCTTTCTCTCTTTCTCTTTCTCTCTCTCGTCACCACTCTCCTTGTCTTCTGTCTGGCACTAACACTCTTAACGCACACTCCTGGCAGTGTGATGTGCTAAAGAGGTGTGCAGCACTGGATGCCCATTAATGCTGCTCTCTTAATAAGCCTATGTGACTGAAATGCATACACACACACACACACACACACACACACACACACCGAGGGTCACCCACCATAGCTGCATTGATTATAGAAGGATATGATCAATTGTTTGTTGTATTGAATACAAAATCTTACTCCATACTCTAGAACTTGCTTTGAACGCATAGCCTTGGGAGCTGGCTCTGAGGGATAGAGTCTCTAGCATTCTTCTGGTCCTCCCGCTTGCACCAGCACTAAGGTTATAGCCGGTAGCAGCGCAAAGGCTACTACAAGTAGCAGCACTAATGCTATGGGCAGCACCAGGGCTCCAGCCAACAGCAGCATCGAGGCTCCAGCGGCCAACGCCGGCCCCACGGCAGTTCAAGACACCAAGCCGGCCCTGCAGCAGCACAAGCCATTGTCCCCGGTCAGCGGCCACTAGAGGCAATCATCAACTGAGGAAAGGGAACTCATATTTTGATACACGGGTGTGTGGAAGGTCCCTGGTTGTGTGATTAGTAAGGTTTCCCAGCTGTCCAGGGATTTAGTATGATGGTGAAGGATTTGTGATTGGTCTTTGCTTTGTGCACAGGATGTATGAGTGCTTCTGTTTTAGTTCTGTTTGTCAGTCCTCCATCCCAACCTTAGGTGTGTACCAGTCCTTATTTTGTGTATTCTGAGAAAAAAGTATTGGCCCTCGGGCCTGTTAGAATTTTGTTTTGTGTAAATAAAAGCCTACCAAGAAATAATGAAAATCTGCGTCTGCGCCTCCTCATTCTGGAACTGGTATGTGACAGATGTGCACCAACATGACTACTACTACATATTGTAATAGTGATGATGATAACAATAATTAAACAAATTGTTATTTTTTTCTTCACTGAAATTCTATAGAAACATAATTAAATTGAATTGCTGTGAAGTGAGATTTACAGTCCGTCAAAGGCATGTATCAAAGAAAAGAGGAAAAGGAGTGTGTTGGAGGAGGAATGTGTGGTGGATGGTGGTGCAGCTGTTTTTGTATGCAAAGAGTAATCTGCAGCAGATAGAGATTGCTGCTGCTGATAAGGCCTGTTTATCTGTGGCTCAGTTTGATCGCTAATTACAAACAGATAGACAGAGAGAGAGAAGGCAGGACTCTAATGTGTCTCAGGCTTGATGTGGATGCGTCTATAGAGGCTCTCTGGGGGACAGGTAGTGTGAATGGAGGCTGAAGATCAGGTAAATGCAAAGATCCACAGGGCTTCAGACATGGTGGTTAGATCGCTCAGGCCCTGCTGGAGAGCTGCCTAATGGTTCGTTCTCCCAGAGGCAATAATGCTTTCACCACTTTAATCACAAACCTCATTAAACTCAACACAGACACATAGTCTTATATGTCTGCACGCGCGCACACACACACACACACACACACACACACACACATGCAGACACACACTGTTTAGAGCTTGATGCTGATCATAATTAAAAGGCTCTAATGATCTCTATGATGTTGCTTAGTTTGGATCTATTAGTAAGCCTTTGTTGATACTTTATATCGACGGCACTTATGTCAATGTCTGTGAACAGAATATATTTCCCTTGGGAGGGTCATTTTTGTGTTTATGAATGCATGTACATGTTTGTGCTCCTCATTTCGAGCTTTTCAGGCAAAATAAAATGTTTGCATCCAGGTTAATGTCACAATCATTATTAGATTTCTGCAGACATCTGATTATTAGGGACGGCCATTGTTTAGATTTTACTGATGCTAATATCAATGTACAGATACTGCTTAGTGATACTTTTATTGACACTACTTTTCATAATTTGGTGCAAAAAATAAAGATGTCACAAGAAAATATGTAAATTGTTTTCTGAGTTTCCTGCAATAATAATAAGGGAAGAACAATTGCAACAAATGCCTGGTGGGGATTGGCTAAATGCTGCTATGTCCCTCCCACAGATCCAATCCTTCTTCAACTATATGAAAATATCTGCTATGTTAGAATACATTTATTATGTATTGGTAGCAGCACCGTTTGTCAAGGAGCTTAGGAATTTTTCGGTTCTAACCACTCAGGAATTGTGCCAAATCAATACTGGTTTTCAAGACACATCCTTACTGATTATCCAAATAAGGATATTAATAGCATACTCCGATTTCAAAGAATAGATTAAATCTGCAACCAGATTTTTAGAGCCTCTAAATTATTTAAAATATTTACCAGTAAAGCGACTCTATGTTAATTAGAAAACTGTAGCAAGACGTTGTAATTTTTATCATGTTTTGCCCTTTGTTACAGGCAAGTTGCTAAGCAACAGAAAAGACGCATGTGTTAAAAGAAGAATCTGATTACTGGGTCTCATTATCAGATAAGTGACATGGAAATGGATTGTCTTGAATAGATTTTTGCCAAAATCTGATTTTCTACAGAATTATTACATGCATTGTAAATGAAGTGTGCAACTTTTTCTGCTTGTTAGCGTTTCTGAACGGGTGCTCAAAACTTCTCAAAACTGCACATTAGTTTTCGCAAGAAGTGGTTTTATACATTTTTCCATGCCTTTATGTGATGAATTTCCCAAAAACAAATGAGCCACACATGTCCTATACCATAGTCAAATTCCATGGTGAGCGGCAATGGACTGCTCTCTTCAAGTCCATCCACAGATTTTCAATTGGATTCATGTCAGGCCTCCGGCCCTCAAGGACATGCATTCTCTTATCCTTAAGCCACTGTGTTGTTCTTTTGTCGGTATGCTTAGGATGTTTAGACCTGCCCATCTTTAGCTTTCTAGCAGAGGGATGCCAGTTTTCCTTAAGAATTCTGGTGTACTTGACAGCACCCATTTTTGCTACAATCCTGACCAATTTCCTTCAATCCTGCCCAATACATAATGCTGCCACCACCATACTTCACAGTGAATATTATGTGTTTTGGATGGTGTGCTGTGTTTACTTCACACAAAACATAGGACTTGGAGAAAAAGGTTTTGAGAGTGTATATGACATTTTTTCAGAAAAGTTGCTTTTTTGCCACCCTGCCTTACGAGTCATCTTTGTGTAAAGCTTGAAAGATTGTTGCTAACTAAAACAAACAGTTGCAGACTTGAAGTCTTGTAAAGTCCTTCAAAGTTGCCTTTGGCCTTTTGGGAGCCTTTCTGATCAATACCATTCTTGCTCAGTTTGGATAGACAGCCTGATAACACTGATAATGCCATACACTGTCCACTTCTGAATGATGCTCTGAGCAGTACTCAGAGGAACAAATCTTTTTTGTAGCATTGTCCTAACTTGTGCTTTTCTAACTTAATTTGAAAGCACTTTCCCAACCATGCGTATTTCTTTTTCAGAACCTGGCATTGATAGTCATGAAATCTTCAAGAGACAGTTGGTTTTATTCTGAGGTAATCAAAACCACTAGTGATTTGTCTGGCAGTTGATGGGTTGGATATGAACAAGTTGAACAAGTGTACAGTCTAGTTGACTAATCATTTTACCAACTCAAGCATTTCATGAATTGTCCAAAATGATTTAAAATTGTATTTTTACATTACCCGTACAATGACAGGTATAAAGTGTGCTTGCAGGTAAACAATGGACTATTTCTTTTTCAGGGTATGGTGGGACAAAATGTATAGATATTCACAGAATATGGTCACTTTCCATAGGGACTGTAAACTAAATTCCTATAGGGCATCAGGTCATGGGGAAAGGCTTGTAGCCAAAGCTCATGTGTTAACTCGATGGATACCATGAAAGAGATGGAGAGGGAGTGTGTGTGTATGTGTGTGTGTGTGTGTGAGAGTGTATGTGTGTGTGTGTGTGTTTCTGTGTTTCTGTGTGTGTAGTTTTTGTGGGGACCAACCATCCAGAGGAACATCGATTTTAACCTTGTGGGGATATTTGGCTGATCTATATGTGTGTGCGAGATAGAGAGAGAGAGAGAAACAGGATAAAGCAGTAAAGCAGGTTGTTATGTCTGATGAGAAGCTGCTGTCTCTTGCTGCTCTCCATCACTTTTATTTTCTCATGAATCACACTTAACTCTTATTTAATAATGCTATACATCTGTCTCAGCAGAGCCACATACGTCATCTATTCAGAGAGAAAAGCAAACAGATCTGCCTGTATTTCATGTTTAGGAACAGAGTTTGGAAAGAGAGACTGGTCCTGTTACACAGTCCTAAGCTTTATAATTTTATTAGATCTGGAACCATGTTTTACAGCGTGGATCCACATGTTTTGTCACAGAGATTTTATCGTCCACTTCTCTCTCTTCCTCTGTGCAGTATCTCAGAGGCAGGGCCTGTTCCGCTTCCAATGAAATCAGGTACAGGTTTGTGTTAAAGCGCATTCGTCCCTGAATTACGGCCTCTTCAGCCCAGTTGTGTGTTGACTTCAGGCGTGTGCACAGCTGTACTGTCACTAAATCCTTTTAGCATGGAGCTGAGTGTGTGGAAGCCAGCATGGCAGACTCGATAATAAGCTGAGTAGGATATTAAAGCGGAGCGCAGCTGATGGAGCTGCGCTTAAAAATCTCCGCATTAATCCCCTTTTCTGAGGCTGATGTAAGAGCATGCGTTGTGGAGGATAAATATAATCTAATAATGGGAATTGGGATAATTCAAAATAAAACCAATTAAAAACATGTGTTTTGCTCAATCTGGGCTGAATCCCCTGAGCCTACAGTTGTGCAGCCTGTTTGGCTTTTGACTGGGAGCTTATATCACAGTGTCTGGGCCCTGCTCTCTCCCCTGTGGACACAAACTGCTGTTAGTGTGTTTGACCCCAATGATGAGAGAAAGACTGGGCTATGCCAGCTCACTTTGGCAGAGTTGCCCTTGTAAAGGCTCAATAACAGCTTGCTCACTCTGCTGGGACCTGAAATACATGGTTTTCTTTTCTCTTTCTCCAGCTGTACTGTATTGGATCTTATAGGTCAAACTTGCTGCTTGGCAGGAGTTCAGGGGTTAGAACGGAACTAGAAGACCTTGCTCTATAAAATATTCTTTGGCTGGACTGAAGTCTAATAAACACTGCCAATGACTTCCAAAGCCAATGCTGTTAACAAGCAATGGAAGCCCTTAACATAATAGCAACCGCATACCTTAATAATCAAACACTAGCCTCAAACCACAGCAAGCTGTGCACAACAGTTTTGATTATGTGCTGATAAAACAGCACTTGTAATGTTTTCCCCTTTCCAGCAACCAGGGCTGGACTGGGACAAATCTTACTTAATCTTACCCAGCATTTTGCACAGTAAAAAAGCCATTTTGGCTGGTGGATTTGCCTTATTTGCAAATGAGAAGCCAGTGAACTGTGTGGACTGACTGCATGTTCTGTGTTGGTCATATACATTATATATAGATAGATTTTACACAGTAAAAGTTGAATAGTTAAATTTGTTGCTGATCACTTTAAACTAGGCCCACCACTGTGCCTCAGTGGACAATAGAGAAAAATAAATAAAAGAGATATCAGTTGAGGTTGTTACATATGGGCCCATCCAGCGTCGCATGAAATGGGTGAGGAGGAGAAACTATGCTGAGGGAGCAGGGGGATATTCATCAACACAGATCAAGCAATGGAGAAACTCCCTCCACTGGAAACACACTCTTTGGCTCTTTCTTTCACTCTCTCTCTCTCTCTCTCTTTCAGTCTCTCTCAGTCTCTATAAGAGACAATATATGTGGGTGTTATAGGAAGGTTTAACTGTCTAGTTGCTCATTTAACTGTGGTTATTTTACTGTGCATTCATTTATAAGACTTTTTCTCCTGCTTCAGTTTGCTGCAGATGATGCTTAAAGGTAAAATTCAATTAAAAAAAAACACAGGTTAATTCTTCTATTGGAACATCTACCAAGTTCTGTTTGGTGTATTTTGTATATATAAATATAAATAAAAGATGAAGATCACCAATCACCAATTCTAAGAACACACTCTCTAAAGTGTTCTTATGTAGCAGTTCTGCAAAATAAAGACAAAAATAAAGCAAAGAAGCATTGAACATCGTATCAAGTATGATCCTGCCAGAGAATGGAGTAACTTTTGATTTACCGAAATGGCCATGAAACAGTTTGTTTAAATGTTCTGCTGTCAAACTGGTTATGGGCAGCAACAAGTTCATAGTTAATTGTGTCACGGCTGAGGGCCATGGATGGCCACTGTGTTTTGTTTTGACCTTTGTTTTGCCCTGTGTCTTGTGGTTTTGGTTCCCCACCTGTTTCCTGTCTGTGTTCCCCAGCTGCCTTGTGTTTC
>JBBPDC010000129.1:18718325-18735986 GCA_037974485.1 Hemigrammopetersius urotaenia
ATGTTCCTGTTTTGTTTCATTTTGTTAATAAAACCCCGATCACCAGCATGCCAGCCTGTCTGTCCCGTCTCTGCCCACTCAGAGTAAATCAGAGTGTGGGCTTCGAGGCCCGCACTCTGACAAATTGTTGACTGCTGTCACACTCTTCATAAGAATATACTCATAGAATCTATATAAAAGCTATCTACTCTTCTGTTTTAGTGTGTACTAAAATAGGGAATCCAAAAGCAGAGTTTTAGTAAGTGCACAGCAAAACGATTTATTTGTGAAAAAGCAGGTTTATCAACAAATCTGCTTGTGCTATCAGACTGTTACACAAGCTGTTACAAAAGCTCTGGAAATGCATATGCAAGTCTATTAGAGATTGCAAACTTTTTAAGGCAAGTGCATATAATTTAACTAAAGATCAGTTATAATTGGTGTGAAAGGAAATTAATTCCCAAACTATTCTTATAAGGTCACTTAAAACATATTTCAAGGATTATGGCCCAATCTTTTAGACTGTTACTCCATGAATTGACCCAGTATGTTGGCCAATATTTGCACTAGCCACCTTGAGAGGACTGTGTAAGTGTGTTCTGTGTGTTTGCAGTATGTTGATCTCCCTTAAGTGCTGTTTAAATCCTTGTCACAATGAAGTCAGTTCTAGCTGCTGCTCCCAGCCTTCCATTAGAAATACCCTAGAGGGAAGGCCTATAATGCAATTCCGTCATACTGAGTGTCCCTCACCACTGTTTGCAGAGATGATGTCTTCCCTGTGTGTAGGCCTCGGGCTTGCACTCAGTCTCCGTCCTCTCTCACTCTCTCCCTGTCTCTCTCTCTCGCTCGCTCTCTCTTTCTCTCTCTCTCTCTCCCTCTCTGTCTCTCTCTCTTTTATTCCTCATTGTCTCACTGCAGATTGAGGCTCAGCAGGGTCTCTTGTCTCAGATTCTGACGGTTAAATATGCCATTATTCTGTTTTGAAGACTCATCCATCAATCTAGCCCAAAGGAATATTGTCTCTGTCTCACTCATTCTTTCTCTGTCTCTCTCTCTGTCTCTCTCTCTTTCTCTCTCTGTCTCCCTAGTGCCTTCCTGATGATCAGGCCCTCTCTCTACTGTACTCTGTCTGTTCCAGCCTCTTCTGTGGCTGAAATGGCATGACCGTGGAGATACAGATTCAATCTGCAATGGTGGGTGGCTACTGGCGCCAACTCATGTTTACAGTGGATTTAGAAGCATGTCTGTTTGTTTAATTTGTCTTTGACGATGCCTAACAGAAATAATAAAATTCCAAAGACTGAATCAGGCTAAGAAGTTGGTCAACAGGGCCACATGCAAAAAATGTACTCCTGCACTGGATAGTGCATAAAATGCTACTACACAAACCACAGTGAAGATTGTATAGGGTTCCAAAGTAAAACATTACTAAACTGACCTCAGTGAAACATGAGTGGTGTTGCATATCATTAAATCTACCAGCCTAACATTGTCTCCCCTTGTGATGTCAAAACAGCTCCGCCTCATCAGGGCATGGACTTCATTGTTGTGCTGTTCTATTGGGGTTTTTTTTGGGTTTTTTTTCACTGCTCTTACCTTTGTACTGTCCACTTTCTGCTGTGACAATGCAAATTTTTCACTTGTGGGCAATAAAGGTTTATCTTATCTTATCTGCACCACGACATTAGCAGTAGATCAAGTAATTTGTGAGGTGGGGCCTGTACATCCCACTGATTATATTGTACATCCTCCAGGCTGAGAGCTGTGGAGTTCACAGGCCAATTCAAAAACTTTTCAAGGCCAATTAAAAAACAAATAAAAATTATTTTGTTCCTAAAACCATTCTTGCACATTGTTTTGCAGTGTAGCAGGTATTATTATCCTTCTAAATAGGCCACCGTTATTAGGAAATACTGTTACCAAGTGTGTGTGTAAAAAGTAACATCCGCATGAATGACCTGGTGTTTTGGAGATCACCCAGTCCTCCATCCATTACAATTCAGCCCTTGTTAAAGTTGCACAGGTCCTTATGCTTGCCCATTTTCCCTGCTTCCAACACATCATCTTCATAAACTCTGGCAGACTGTTCATCACTGCCTAATATAGCCCAACCTGTCACTGTAAAGTTCACTTCCAGAGTACAATTAAATGTAAAACGTATACTGTCCCATAATACAGCACTGCTAAAGTGACTCAAATGAAGAATTTATATTGTCCCATAATAAAGCATTATTAAACTGACCTCAGTGAATAGTGTATAGTGCCCCATAATAAAGCATGAATTCACTGACGGCAATGAAGAATGTGTAGTGTAAATCCTTACTAAACTAACCCCAGTGAAGAATATCTAGAGTGTAGATGGCTAGGAGTGTTTTCAGAAATGAGTATCAGTGCTTCTTTTAAGTCTTCTGAAGGGTGTGCATATTGTGTGTGTACAGCTTACAGACACAAAACACTCCACAGGAAAGGATCACAGAAATGATTAATGTGGGTGCGCGTGTATGTGCGTGTGTGCGCGCGCGTATCTGTGGTTCAATGCTTCCCTGATTAGTTTGTTTGTTCAGTTGTTTGCTCTGCTATCAGCCATAATGCATGCTGAATGCTGCCCAGTACGCTAACTAAATGAGCTAACACAGATAGAGAGGAGACCAGGTCCTGCAACAGCTTGCCACTGAGCTAATTCAGAAAGTGACACACACACACACACACACACACTCGTAAGTGTTCTGGCTTTGTGACTGTGGGAATAAGCAAAGGTACAGCACTTATGTCTGAATGTTAAACAGTGCTTACCCTCCTGTCCCCTACTCCAGATGAATACTAACAGACAGTGTGTGTAAAAGACAATCCACGCACACACAGGCCTGTTCTCTAAAGAGTGGTGATGATGAAAGAGAGAGCTGGCAGGATTAGAGCTTTTCTCTACTTCATTATCGAAGCTGTGTGAGTTTATTCAGGTTTTAGCACAGCTCAACAGAGCTTCCCCCAATCCAACTACTGAACAGTGAGCTTGTACTCGTTATGATGCACACACCTCTATCTTTATCAGTCAAGGCAAAAAGTAAAGTAAGCTAGAAAGTAGTATGGTGCTTATCATATGAGAATGTGCAATATGTGTAAAGCTACTAAAATCACATTAAAGGACTCGTTTGGGTACCTGTGTTTTCAATACTGTCGACTTATTTTGTTGTAAGTACTCTAGCTGTTGGGATAAAACAGTCAAAAATACATTTGAAACCACAAGTTTTTTATAATGTATGAATCCTTCACACTGGACATAAAGTTACTGGACCATCAACAACTGATTGGATTAAAATGAATGTGTACTATCTTACATTTAAGTTTAAATTTAAAATTTTGGAGAATTATGGTGGTTTAAATTAATGTGTAGGAAATGTATTCAGAAAGGCTGCTGCAGGTTATTTTTAATGCAAACTCTGTTGTCGTGTATGGCTATGTAATTACATGGCTAAAATGAACAAACATACATATATTACAGCTTTATAAAACTGGCCACCTTGCCATGCTTTATGAGGTCAACCATGATGACTGAAACCAAACAAAATGCAGGGTAAGCGTAGAATCTTTTATGAGATTCAGCAGAACTTTCTCAATACGAAACATACTGAGACATATTTGGGCAGCTCTAATAAGGGGCTGCAGCTCTAATTTTGTCTTTATCTGCCTGAAAATTACGATGATGGGGCTAATGTGTATCTGGCATAAGCCCTAAGTAGCAGAAGAAGGGAAATGGTGAGGATATTCAAGCTTTTCCATCCAAATGAACAGGACAGAGTACAATGCTTTTCTTTCTCCATGTAGAGATATAATTATACTTGGAAAATTGCACTGTATTGACAAAATGATTTTTCTGCACCTACTGTGCCCATGGTCTCTCTCTGAGACTGCCAGAGAAGTATCTGTAAAATGTCTGTCTGCTTCTACGTTCATATTTTTTGGAGTTTCCTGTTACAGAGGATGATATAGCATTTACACAGATGTGTTCTGAGCTACCCAGAGGAAAAAATGCCGTTTTAAAGCAGACAGGGAGAAAGCAGGTTGATAAAACTGTTCTGGCAATTCCAGCTTCTGAATAATAATAACGTCCCTGTCCCTGGAATGATCACAGTAGGACTTGATTGAAACTCACTCTCTGCTCCAGGCAGTCAGTAGCTGATGATTGACCTGCTTAAAGAAATTCTTTAATAAGAATAATGGAGAACAGAGGGTGAGTCCTACTGCCGTCCGCTAAAACCTCAGCTGTCACCACTGGCATCCCCAGAGGAGCCGTGTCTGTGTGTGTGTGTGTGTGTGTGTGTGTGCATTTTAGACAGAGATAGAGAGGTCAGGACCAGAGTCTGGGGAATGCTCTGGGAGACATAATTAAATCAACAATAAAAGATTTCCGGGGAGGAGTCCCTTAAAATTAAATTTTCTTCTACAAGCCGTTCCCCAGCAGGGGAGATCCCACAGAGCAGCAGGAATGGAAAGCTGGGTTAAACAAAGGTTAGATACTGGGAAATCGGCGCCCTGCTCCATCCTTAAGCATGAGCAAACAAACATGATTATTACAATGAACAGCCAAACAAACCCATTTTAATCCTACTCAATCTAAACAATCTCGCCACACTGACAGCTGACTTGAATTTTCAGTGTATATGTCCATATCACAGCCACACTTTAATTTAATTACTTTCTCCTAAAGATATTTCACTGTAAAAGCCAATTCCCTAGTAGCTTATAATGGACTCATGCCTGCATATCCGCGGTGCTCAGATAACCTTATCACTCAGTATGCCTGGTAGACTCATCCAAATAAAGGTGCCGCATAGGGATCCCTGTATTCATTGTATTCATAAAGGAGATGGAGTGTGAAGAACCATTTAATGCTTAAAGACCCTCATCATTATATACCTGTTCTATACTTGTTAAAAAGATTTGTTTTTGTCAGTATTTTGCAAGGAACAAAAATGAAATAAAATCATGCTTCACATCCTTAATCTGAAATGATTTTTCATATCTATTGGAGCTCTGATTCATAACCAGCAACACTCATTAGTTGTTGTGTGTTGATATCAATACATCAATACAAACACAATTGCCAAGTCTAATAGCTTTTTAAACCTATTAGTATTACAGTCCTACATACCATTTACATTGACATTTTTTGATAGGTAACTAGTAACAGAGTGTTCTGGAAAATGACCAGACAAGTAATTCTCTGCGAGCTAGTTTATCTTTTCTACATTTTTTTTTTCCTACAAGGCTTGATTTGTGAAAGTAGTTAATTGGACTATAGCATCTGGATGAGGTAGCGAAAGCTTACCTTTAGGTAAACATCCTTCATTGATTTCATCTGTTAAATATTCTCCAGTCAGGGTGGATCCAGCAGAAGGGGAAAGGGCAGGGCTCAAAGTCTGGGCCTGAAAGGAGTCCAGCATAGTTCTGTGAATGTGTTGCTCTAAACCTAGCAAAAAACTGATTAACTGAATAAGACATGCTTCAACACAAGAATCGATACACAGTGCTGGATTCCAGCTCTACAGGACTGGAATTTGAAACCCAGGGATAAAGGTATGGGGGAGGAGATAGGCCTGTTAAAGATTTTTTTTAAAGGCTTTGGATAATTGAGGCATTGATTGTGTAGGTGAGGATCACTGACAAGAAAAGAGGTTTAAGTGTCTTTAAATGGGGTAGTATAGTAAGTAGGCATCAGATACACTTGCTTGAGTGGGTCTACAGTGGTCATCAACACGCCCAATTTGGATCCAGAATTGTCTATCACAACCAGCCAATGGCAGGGCAGATGAAAAGCAACAGAATGGAAAGTAATCCAAAATAGGATGCAACACTGACATCAGAAAGCTTCAGTTTTGTTTTGTACTTCCATTATGTGATTAGAGTAGTATAAGTTAGTTGAACCAGCTCTGCATTCACATGTAATAACTTCAGTCATAGCATCTTCAGAATTTGGCTGTACAGATAATAGTAGAGTCTAAAAAATATGAGCCAGAGGGGTGTTCATATATAACAGTGACACGGTTCATTGTAGGGTCTTTTAACGGTAGGTTGCTACATTGATCGGGAATCTGACCAGCATATGTGACTTAAATACACTTTTCTTTAAATATTCAGTAATAGAACCATGAGTTGCACATACCCAACAGTGGGGTCTTTGGTCACCGTTCACCAAGAATAAGCAGATGCTCAGGCAAGTTTGTTAAATTATACCTTTCCTAAGCCTTTGATAAGACAAGGTCCTAGAAAACAGAGTTCACAAACAAAAGCTGCAGGGATGACTTCAAATTAGAGGCTGAAAGTAAGTGACCCACTTGTGAAATTACATTTCTGGCATTTTTCTGCATTTATCCCCGCAAGCATATCTTTCCTAACCAGTGTAAATTGGCTCGTTTATACTGTGCATATTGAAGAAAGAGAGAAGCCACAAAGATGGGGCAGAGGTGGAGATGTTTACAGGCCATAGAAACAGTACCCTGGCCCTTAGTTGTAACATCAATTATTTAATAATTAATATAATTTCAGATGTATGTAATTTTTGGAAAATTACAAAAATGCACTTTGTACTATTTGTTAATTTGTGTGATTGCATCATCTATTCTTAAGTTATTTTTTAAAATTCTTTTTATTGCCAAAAAAGGAGCCGTTTAACCGCTTGTGTGGAATTTTGGACCGTTCCAATGTCAAGACGTCCTTTAATATCTTGTGTTGTGCTCAGGTATTTTTGATTGCTCAGGGCACAGTATTGATGACTTAAAATTTGACTTTGTGATTGAGACGTCTCTGTAATATAATGGAGAGAGAGTAGACAGTCACCTTGCCTTCAAAATAAGTGTTGGGGAAAGAGTCTGTGATGTCACTAAGGCAGCTGGAATGTGTCAAAAATCAGAGAAGCACAAATGGGAAGAAACAAATACATAGCAAAACATACAGCATACTTATAAATATACTAAAGCCCTAAAAAATATGGGTGTCATTGTTAGTGGCTTAATAAAAATAATCAGCCTGTGAATGCATTTAGCTGTCCTTAACCATAAATGTCTTGGTAAGAGTCTATGAGTTCATATCGCCATTTTTTTTTTCATAATTCTTTTTGCCCCTAAAATTAAACACTTGTTTAATAGCAACCATGTGATTACATTTCACATTTCCTTATGGAAATGCATCTAGTTATTGCTGCCAGAAATGAAGATTTGAGTTAGTGAGTCACTCATGTTTGTCACACGCATCATTTTTGCTCTTAACTGTCTAACAACTTACTTCAAACACATACAAAAAATAGATCATAGTGGCATCACGTATGATGTCCCTTCAAATTATGAGCCATTTATTACATGAATTCTTAAACAAAATTATGGAACAAATCCCTGCATGCAGTAAATACAGTGCATTAAAGAGAGACACAAAATTACTTGAAAAGGCTTATATTTGGATGGCAAGTATGCTAAGTAGCACAGCAGCTAACTGTCAGTCAAGAGACTCCAGGACTGCTCAGAGTGGCAGTCCTGTGATTCCAGACAACTTGCATTAATGTGACCTATGAGCTACAGAATATTAATATCACAGAAGGCTGCAAGTGACTCTAAACAGTCATCAATTTAACAAACGGAATCAAATTGTTCATTGTTTGCTGAGAGTATCCTGGTTAATCATTTGAACTATTTAAGACACTCATGTTAATACATTTAAACAATGCTTGTCAAAAGTTTTTAGTTTTTAAATTTGAGAGGTAAATCTCAATATTAGTACATAGCAATAGAACTGTGATACTAATTTCTTGCCAATGATGTGCACTTCTTGTGGAAATAGAAGACCAATTACTCATTTATGCTACACTGTAGCACAGCACTGATGTGACTCATATTTATCAGTGATAATGAGGTCGTTTGTGCCATGTGTCAACATGGTGAATCCCAGTAATTTACTGCATAGTGCAATCATGTAATTTCCATGCATGCCAGAATTTAGCTAGCAATTAAGACTTGTTTAATGAATGGGGTCTGTGGTGTTTAATAGCCCTTAATAGTACGAATCGTAGTGGGTGCATTGCATTGTTTATCCTCTATATTTGAACTTCTTTTATTTACCTGCTGTAATCAAAATCCTCAGCCCGTTTGCATGCGCTCTGTAAGTTGGACTCTGCAGTGGTGGCATAATTGTTAGCAAGTGCTAATGTTTTGTTTTGCTTCATGCAGGAGAGCTGTTGCCTCTGCCCAGGCAATGTAATTTAGTTTGTTAATGATCTCCGGCCTCAGCTGTTGAGCTCAAACCAAAGAGCTGGGACGCAGAAGAAAGGCAAAACTTGAGGCTAGCATACATTTATCGCAAAAAGCAACACACACACACACACACACACACACATCCACACACACACCCACACACACACACACACACACACACACACACATACTCTCAAACTCCAGCAGAAAATTCATCAACTTGCACAACAGTAGCATCAGCATGCAGGCAACAGCGAAAGAGGCTGTGCGAATGGCAGCACAATGCTTCATTCTTCTTGTCTTCATGCACTTCTGAGCCCAGTGCTGCATTAATCCAGCCATGCTGCTGTGGAGTGGCCGCAGAGCAAAAGAGTAATGTTTATCTAGAGCAAACAGCCTGGATTGTGCGGCCAGGGGTGGAATGGTGGGGATAAGGGAATGTCCAGTGGATGGGGAGAAAGGACCATGGGGAAATGGTACGGAAGGGGGGAAATTGAATGCTTCAGCACAGGTGAGAGAGGACTGCATCTGGCTGATAACTCTCAGTCTCTGACTCCTTATTGTGCCATGCCAAACACTCATGACGGGAGAAATAAGCAGCGACCCCAGAAGAGACAAAGCATTGCAACCTGACACTTGAAACCTCAAACCACAACCCAGACTCTTGGTATATAAGTGTCATATCCTTAATGACCTTGGGAATGCTGTGTACTGAAGTCCTTCAGAGTTGTTTTAAATGCAAGATGCTCTCACGCACACATTGTTAGGTCAGCATGGCTGTGTTTGAAGATGCTCTTTGGAAAATAAATTAACCCTGATTCGGTCCTGGGAATCAGCACTTGCAGAAGATTAGTCATAATATACAGTGCAGCATCTACTTGTCCATGAACACTTGAAATTTCTCAACTATTTTTGTGATTTTGCAGTTTATATGGTCTGTATGTGCTGATGAATTAACCTGACCAGAATAGGGCATGATCAACATTTTTTTGGAAGAAATTTGAAAATAAAATATTGAAAGGAATGCATAGTATAGTGTTTTGAAGGCAAAAAAATGTTATTTGAAACCATTTTGGTTCTATGAAGAACCTTCCAATCGATAGTTCTTTAAGGAAACAGTGTGCCTCAAGCCGTTTTATAAATTTGAGATAATTGAATATAATGACTTTCCAAGCATTCTTCTAGAAATGAAAATCCTGTGATACAATTGCCATAATGTGTTTAAGAAGTTTTTTCTTGTCCTTGGTACAATGAATTAAGAGTATTCAGTTCTGGTTCTGTGGTCTAACACACCTACTAAACCAGGGAACTGACAGGCCAGTTGAATCTGGTGTGTTGAAGTTGGGGAGCCACAAAACTCTGCCAGACATCAACCCCACAGGAATGGAACTGAATGTACTTTCTGTACAGGCTGTTTCATTTAAATATGGCTGCCAGCGAAAGTCATTCAGTTGGGACAGAGGATCGGTCGTTTCTGGCCCAAGAGTTATAAATGAGTGGCTCCTCACACTGCACTGAGAAACAGGTGTGTAATTTCTTTAGCAGGCCATTTCAAAAGGTTCGATGCATGTGTCGAGTGACAAGGAGTAGGTAAATCCGCAAAGCCCTCATACTTTCTGTCCCTGAATCGCGCTTCATTCCTTGGCTATTTTCCGCAGCACTTTCTGAGAATAATAGCAGCCACAAATCATGCTCCTGGCAGCACTGCTCAGGAAATTGATGTTCTTTCATTTCAAAACAATGGAGAGCCTTATGAGGGGGCTGATGATGTCATAACTCCAGTGGTTGACAGGTTTTTTGTGGGGGGGCGGGGTGTTGGGAACCGGGGATGAGGGTGGGTGCTAGCAGGGACGGCTTAATCAATCCCAGCATGCTCCAGACACAGGACTGCAATCAGGTCCCTGAGCAGACATCTTCAATCAACTGTGGCCAGCCTAAACACACACACACACACACACACACACACACACACACACACACACACACACATGCTAACTGTGCACAGAGCAAATCAAACCCCCAAGCTCAATCCCGTCTCTTGCTACCCCTCTGTCTTGGCTGAGACGGTCTTACAGGTATTTTCCAGCAAGTATGTGTGTCTGTCTGTCTGTCTAAAGTGTCAGCCTGAGAGAGGAGGAAGAGAAGATTTTACGCCAGATGATCACACAAACGCAGATACAGAGCAGACTGTGCTCACAATGTGTATGAGGTTTATGTTGGATTTACTAAGACTGCAGCCACAGTATTAAAAAAATGAAAATTCAGTGATAGAGATATAAGGATATTATAAATTAAAGTTTGCATAACCCTTAGTAAATCAAGTGGAGTGGCTAAATAACTGTACTTCCAAATTCCACTTTCACATAACACCTTTGCACATGGCCTATATACATACTCACATTCAGGCCTGTCTGTGCACATAACACACAGGTCCTTCACTGTTCACAGATGTACATACTTACTCTCTCTGTCTCTCTTTTACTATCTCTGTCTCTTTCTTCTATTTCTTTTCTCTTTATGTACTCTTTCTCTCTCGCTCTCTCTCTCTCTCTCTGATTGTAATTTCTGATGAATTGGTCACACACTGTTCTATTGTAAGCTGAGCTTTTGTGCTTCCCTGTGTAATAGACTGGGCCAGGCTCCACTCTGGCTTGAACCACGCTTGTTTAAATATTCAGCAAGTTAATAAAAAATCACATTTTTTGACAGAATTCTCATCAGCCTTGTCCGTCAAATCCTATCAGCTCGTGATTAATTTCCCCCTTGCCGCTTGAGGTTTATCAGCCAAATCGAGGCTAACCACATATTAAACATGCTTGGAACCCACCAATAAATAGGTACACATGTGCTCCATTCAGCAGGTCTCTATAATAGAAAAGCAATTAGCTTGGCATGAATCCTAGTACCAGCCATGTGGTGGCGATAGGCATTGGAAATATTTTTGCTACTGAAGTAGTTTTCTAGCCTTGTGAATGCATTTGAATCACACAATGAGAAAATGTTCTTCATTGTTGATGAAAAAAGGGAAACACAGACAGTCAATACCGGTCTATATCTAGCATATGACTTTAATCACAAAGTGTATTAAAAGTATTTTTTCAAGATTTTCATCAGTCACAACTAGCCAAACAAATGTGTATTTGACTTCCTTATTTCTCTTAGTTTAAACATCATACAAATCATATTCCAACAAACTTTTCTTGATTCAGTTTTTCAAATAAAAGAAGTGTGCGACTGTGAAAAGTTTGTTTGTTAGTGTATTTTTATTGATATGTGTTCTTCCACATTACTCATGCTGAGGGGAACTTTTCCCGTCTTAGTCTTATGATATTTCAATACCTATCTCAGAGGTTTGAGTTCATATCAACACAAAAGTCACTTTTAAATTGAAATCAATTTGTATTTGCTATTTACACCTGGTTTTAAAATCGGTCAGGAATGTATAAGAATGTTCTACAATTTTGTTTGGTTAATGGGACTAAAACACTACCAGCTGACCTGTAGAGCAATAGCACGATGCTGCACAACATTACACTGCACTTACGTACTGTTTATTCATAAATAGAATATAGTTTTTCATAAATCACAAATTGTGTACTTAAATACCAAACTAAAATAATGATGTTATGCAATTATGTCACATTATTGATTTAAGAAAACTCAATATTATATGAGGCTTCAAGAACAACATATATTTTATTTCTATACCAGTACTTCCAAGCGTAGAATTGGTTAGGAGCTTTTATTTTTAGGAATGCTCTATATATATAGAACTGAACCTATTTGTGCCATTGCTAGACATGAGCGTATTGCTATTTTCCCTGAATTGATGCTGATCTCTGTTCTGGTCAGGCCCATCTGTGTGAGTTAGCCGACTCACGGCTCCGACGGCTTGTGCATTGTGCGCTAGCTGCTGTTTGTCTTGAGGACAAAATGGTGCAGATGAAGCCATCCTGCTGGCTAACAGCCGAGCAGTCGCTTCAAAACCTGCAGGCCAGCAGACACACGTGTGACCAATGGGGCTTTCCTGCCTGTCAGAGAAGAGAGATGAGAGAACCAACCCATAGGGGCGTCACACACACACACACACACACACACACACACACACACACACACACACACACACACACACACACACACACACACACGAACACAAACAGTCTCTCTTTCTCTGTCCCTCTGTCTGTCTATCTCTCTCGATCTCTCTCTCGACACTGTCAGGGTTGAGGTTATGGTTGGCTGGTTTCTTGGCGATGGTGAAGCGTGAAGAGACAAGCGGGGAGAAGTTATGTCTCTCTGCCAATGCACCAGCTTGTGTCTCACGCATAGCCTCTCACACCGCTGTCACTGTTCAGCTAGTGTGGCCAAACATCAAATACATATTGGGTCAGTCCCAACACACTCACATACAGTCTTCATCCTGAAAACCTGTAAACTCAGTTCAACCAAATGCATACACATACTGTTCAAGCACACTCTGTCACACAGGGTGCAGATAGTTGACTAACACAGTCACTGAGGGCAGATGGTGCATCTCTTTGTATGCTCTATTTAAATACCATGCCAATGGGACAGTGAAGTGAAGTAACATTACCATTACATTGTCTATTGCGTTGTCTATGACTCAAACCACTGCGTGGGATCTGTATATGAATTACAGAGATGGGATGGTGTATTTGATTTACGTGTGGTTGTCACAACAAAAAACAACATATCTCTGTCTTGACAGTTTGTAAGCTACATCTTCATCATGTATGCAGGGACACTTCTGCAGCAGCAACAATACATGAAGCAGGGATGCACAGCCACAGTTCTAGAGGTCCAGTGTCCAGCTGATGCAGCTTGGTAGACCTCCCACTCAAGCACCCTCACTAAATCTGCCAATTAACAAATGAGTTGAAGCAGGTGTGTTTAAGCAGGAAACAATACCAAACTGTACTGGATGCCCACCCTCCAGGACTAGAGTCGTGTTCCCTGATAGAAAGCTATGAGGAGTATCACTCTTTTGAACTCACTTTGAACACCTTTCGAATTTTAACGTTTGGCATAGTACACCTCAGGCTTCCGCATTTCAGCTTGATCTGTGTCACAGTGAATACAAGCAAATGGATGCAAAAAAAAAAAACAAGAATTTGTTTGATGGGTTAATTTTATGTTTGGATTCTGCTCTTTTAGATTTGTTGTGTTGTAACTGTTTATTTTGATAATGTTTAAATTACACAATGACATGTCTAAATTGTTTATTTTATGTGTGATTTCATATTACATATTTCATATTTGAACTGAGCATTTTTATAATTGAATTGTAAATTTGAATTAATTATGAAAATGTTAATCTGAATTGTTAATTTAATTTTTGAATAATTAATTGTATGTTTATATTTGAGTTGTTAATTTGTTGTGCAAGGTAATTACTTGAGCACTTTTTATTCTTATTTGAAAAATGTGTGCCCTTTGGAAAACATTTCCAATGAACTACCACTAGAGTAGCAGTAGCAGGGTTTTGCAGTACTCTTTAAACCTGTATGTGTTGAATCAGCGTGTGATTTAGTTCTCTCCACTCTGCCAGTATCTTGTCAAGCCCTGTTCCAGTCCTCTAGTGTGTGCTCTGTGTGCTCACACACTCCATTCAATTCTGTAGAGTCTTACTAAAATGTATCGAGGGTGTCCAACTTAATTCAGTAACCTCATCTATCATCACTTCGAACACACACTGACACATTCTCTATGGAATTGTAGCACAAAGTGTGTGTGTATGTGTGTGTGGTCATTTTGGTGAGTAAAGGCTTGGCTGATGTCAAATAGAACCCAGAGAGAAATATGGCAGCAGAGAGAATGTGTGTGTAACTGCTTTGATTGTATATAGGGGCATATGGACTGTTCAGTCTGAAAAGGCTTTAGTGTTACAGCATGTGGAGCCTGTACTTCAGCCAGGCTAGCTCTCACGGTGAGGAGTGTGTATGCTTCAAAACATCAACAACAAATATAATTCGTTATGAAAACAACTTTCTGTTTATGTTTCAAAAACAGTCTTCACATTAAGTCTCTAGAAATATCTGTATCATTTTATCCACATTATCTCCTATTCTTCTGATGGAGAGATATATAACACCCACACATATACACATACACACATACAAACACACAATACACACATACATACTAAACTCTTCAGCAACTACTGAATAGTTAGGTTACAATTTAAGACTTTTAAATGTGTATCTCTTTCCTTTCAGGGGATATTTGTAAAATCTACTGCAGCAATAAACAAGGCGTCACGGTGGGCTTTTCAGACATAACATTTTGTACACAAATGCCATTAAAAGTGGTTTACATGAATAAAACCAAAAGAAACATCAAGAAAAATGTCAAGAATAAAGTGTAAAAATAAAATACATAAAAACTGGAAGCTTGCGCTCTAGCCGGGCGTGTAGTGAGTTTTGGGTTGGCTATAGTGGTGTTGTATGGCTTAGACACATTTTTTAGTTAGTTAGTTGCTTCGGGTAACTTTGTGGTTTGTTTAGATCAGAGAGCTATGCTGCGTCTTGCGCTATTTTACTCCTTGGCAATGCAGCAGCCATAATCTCAACCTGAATTTTTGCTTCTTAACTGTCACTCTCGAATTGACTGTTTCTTTTAATTTGAGCCAGTAACTGGGAATTGCTCGGCGCCCATGCTACACCCATCGCTCCAAAAGAGGGCCCTCCGTAATCTATGGGTCAGATTCATTAATCCCTACAGCATGGACATTTGTTTGTCTTCAATGTATTAAAATGCAGGTGAACAGAGAAATCAACTGTGACTATTTTCATACCCTACCTAAACTGATTGCTCCTCCTTCTCCAGCTTGTCACAACCTTAACCTACAGCCCACTCATACGCAACCAACTCTAAAATTTGCTCACTACAACACATGCTCCTTAAATAACAAAGGTCTCATTCTCAATGAATTCATAACTTAAAATAAAATGGATTTTCTCTGCTTAACTGAAACAGCAAAAACCACTGGAATATTTTGCCCTCAACTAAGCACCAATCGGATTTTCTTACATGGACAAACCTCGATTGGAGGGGCACAGACGCGGAGACTTGGTCACTTCAAAATCCATGTTGATTCATTAGAGACCAAGGCCACCACTGTTATCTGGATGTCCTAATTTTTTTTCAATATCACTCAACACGTCGACTTCCCCAACCACAGGTAAAGTCACACACTGGATCTCGTCTGCACCTCTGGCATTGTCATCAATAACTTGACTCACACTGACCTTGCTATCTCCAAAAAACTTCGCCATCATCTGCAACATTGACATGCCAGCCCCTCCTGCTAAGCATAAGCTGACCATAACCAAACTCTCATCCATAAATTTCTCTTCTCTCTCTTCCACCCTAACTGCCACCATTGCTCAATTTACAGATACCCTGAGCACCTCCACCACCACCACCCTGGTCAACACCTACAATAATATTCTCTCTTCCTGCCTTAACACAATAGCTCCCTTAAAGGCCAAAGCAGTCTCATTCACACTCTCTGCTCCGTGGTATTCCAATGAACTCCGAAAACTCAAAGCCAAAAGCCGACAGCTGGAACAGCTCTGTAAGAAAACTGGTCTCCTCCTACTACTCCTCCGTAGCCAGTCTGGATCCAAAAATCCAAAGACACTTTTTTCCACTATGGAAAAGCTACTTAACACTAGAAGCCCTATACCTGCACTTTTTTGCGTAAAATCCATGACCTGGCCCCGCTGCTGACATTGTTCCCCTCCTTTATAGACACCATTGCAAACTCCTTCACCACCTCTAAATGCAACTCCTTTCTTGCATTCTTCAAAAGCAAAATAGGCTAGATAATATTCATGACAACCTGACCCATGGCACCATCAGCACTACCACATCTCTAAACCCCTCTCCCCAATCTCCAGCCCAACTCCTCTTCTCATTCTCCAGCACCACTGAAGCTGATCTGTCTCTCACTCTCACCGGAATCTTAATGGCTACCGTGTTGATCCCTCCAACCACGTTTGTAACCTTGGAATCGTTTTTGACTCCACCCTCTCTTTCGTACCTCACATAAATCAGGTCACCAAATCAGCCTTCCTCTATCTCTGAAATATTGCCCACCTCCGCCCTTCCTTATCCTTCACTGCAACTAAAACCCTCGCTCACTCCCTCATCACCTCCAGACTTGATTACTGCAACAGCATTCTTTACGGCCTTCCATCCAAAACTCTAAAAACTATGATCTGTCCAGAACTCTGCTGCCTGGCTGCCTACCTCCACTCGTCGACATGAGCACATCACCCCTGTCCTCCGCAACCTTCACTGGCTCCCTGTTAAAGTCAGGATCAACTTCAAAATACTGCTACTCACCTACAAAGCCCTCAACAACCAAGCACCTCCCTACCTCTCTGACCTGAAGTTATAAATTCCACGTTGACTACAATATCTAATCTGTCTGTATTCTTGCCCATGTCCATATGTTTCTCCCTTCATGTTTTGTTTGTCTACTCAAATTGTACGAGCATCTAAGAGTATTTTGAAAAGTGCTTTATGAATTGAATGTATTATTATTATTATTATTATTATTATTATTATTATTATTATTATTATTATTGCTGTTAAGTAAAAGCATCCATCCAAACATTTTCGGAGTCACTAAATTTAGCATCTAAATTCACGTGCATATCTTTGGACTGTGGCAGGAAACTGGAGCTCCTGGCAAAAACCTAAACAGACATGGAGAGAACATGCATACTCCACACAAAGGACCCTAGTTGCCTCAAAAATTGTTTAACATACAACTTATTATTACTAATAGTTGTTTTACGCAATCAGCTGTGAGTAACAGTAGGCTTTGGTACCAAAGATTTTTAATAACTGTGAATGTATTTTCCAACACATTGGAGTGTGGTTCAGCCAGTCAGATACTGGAACTAAAATAATCTTTTTAAGACACATGGTTCCACGGCAGCGACTTGGTTCCTAACCACCCTCACACACATGGCTGCTCTCTTTTGGCCTGTGTATGTGTAGGGTGTTGTACTGATGTTTTAGACTGTCAAAGTGAGAGAGGGCTACTCTCTGTGGGGCTATACACACACACACACATGCGTATTCACCCCATCCGTGGCCCGTGGGAGGCCCCTGCCCTGTCAGATCAGATTCAGTGGAGCTGCTGGCTTTGACACGGCTACATGACTCAACAGCTCTCCATGGTAAATATGAGATCTGAAATACAAAAATCTCCCTGAATGCCCCTGTGCCCTCAAACATCGCTCTAAGACACACAGGCATGAAGAACAAAAGCAGCTTCAGTGTGTGACATTTAGGACAGATGTCAATTGGGAAACGAGTGTATGTTTCATTTCTTTTGAATGTGTGTGTGTGTGTGTGTGTGTGTGTGTGTGTGTGTGTGTGTGTGTGTGTGTGTGTGTGTGTGTGTGTG
>JBBPDC010000129.1:18736086-18756666 GCA_037974485.1 Hemigrammopetersius urotaenia
AAGCCTCTGGGGTGTAAAATAGTACGCTATTGTGTCCTGTTTTAAACGCTACAGGAGCATTAAATAGTTAAAGAAACTTTATTCTGATACTCGCGTTAGCATTAGCCCTGCTTATGCTAGCGATTAACTAAGCAAATGGCAGTGTTTATTTCAGTCCGACATTCAAATTAATATAGGGTATATTTTTATAACAAAAGCTCTAAATATAAAATAAGATTAAAACTTGTCTGCTTGAATTCTTTCATTAAATCTGGCATAAAACTTTGACGCCGCTTGCAAATGGGTTTCTGGTGATCAGTGATGTTGCCCTTGTCATCAGCCGCAAAAACAAAATTCTTCCACATGCGGCTCTTTACTCTTTTCTTTTCATTGAGCGGATTCAGAGCCGCCTCATCAGCAGCACCGCCGGTCGCCATGTCTCCGTGCTTTTACGAAGAAGACACAACTGCACAATACGCACATAGCAGCAAGAACCGGGTTGACCGGGTGCTCGGTACCACCGGTACTTCAGAAAACATTTACATTTTTAGTACCGACTTGGTACCGAAGTACCGGGTCTTTTCACAACACTAGTTTAAACCAAAGAAAACGACAGCAAAAATGCCCGTGCATGAATTACAGTACAGTCTGGATGGGCTTACCTTTATATTTTTAAGGGTAACTGAGTTTAAAATTAAATTAAAATGTTTTGGGGGCATATTTGGGGCATTTTTAGGGTTTACATTATAAAAATAGGCATTTTTCTTGCACTGTCGTTTCCTTTTGTATAAATGGGTGAATACAGTAATATATTAATTAAATTTACAGTACTAATTTAATTAACACGAGAACACTCAATACGCTTCACAGAGGAAACACTGCACTGGACTGCAGTGCCACAGGGCAGCAGCGAATCAGCAGAAATGAATAACGTTCTCGGATTGGCTACTTTGAAACCTCCAGCTGTCTGTGATGTCCGGGCCTCATGCACCACGCCCCCTCGTCCTCGTGTTTCTTCTTTATGTTTGGGGCCGCGCTGAGCAGCGGAGGTTTGTTCAGGTGTTTGATTGCCTTGGTAATTGCTGTGTGGTGCACGAGGCCTGGACGTCACAATGAGCTGTGCTTTGAGGGGGGAGGTTCGAAAATCCGTGATAGACTGAAACCACAACTGCTGATCCGCATGAAAGTGAGGGGTTAATACATTTGTTTTTTGATTATATAATAGCTCAATTTAAAGCTTGATAGTTAAACAAGTAAACAATTGGGTTGGTATAAACAAGTGCAGTATTTGCATCTGAATGAAAAGGAGGTATTGTTTCATCTCTAACCAACAATCTGTTTATAGTAACAGGGTAAACTGCGTAGTAACACACATCTAATTGGATGTCAGCCCATTACAACGTAATCTATTTTAAAATTAATTTATTTGTTTTTCATCGCCTTTTCAGTGTTTCTCTGTTCTGCTGTTTTCACAAACCTCCAATAATAAAATTATAATGTCATCTGGTATATTATATTTCTCATTTTGTCCAATCTTGGGTTTGCAGCAGGCTAAGTGTTTACTTGCAGGTAATGTGAGTAAATGTGTGTGTGTTGTGTCTACTATGGATACAGGGGGCTGATAAGGAGAGGAAAGGACCAGATGGGCTGAGTGCGTTTGAGGCAGCGGAGAGCGAAGCCATCAAAGCCTTGCTGAAGTGAGGCTCAGTCTGGGCCCGCAACTCTGAGGTGCAAACAGACACTTGGCGGCCACCAGACAGACACACCTACCACCCCATCTCCCAAGCACACACACATGCCTATTTGCCTCTGGCCGGTGGCTGCCTTGTATTCTTCTAGGTTTTCTTTTTCATTCCACATTTAATTTTTATTTTTTATCATCATCATCTTGGAGGGGGGTGAGTGATTACACTCTAATAGCTTATTTGAATTACCCCTGGGTTGAATGGACCTGTCAATCAGTTATGCCTCTCTTGTGTACCACTGGCTGCGAGGAAGCCCTCAGTGTGTGCCTGTGTTCATACCACTAAATAAAGTTCATGCAAAATAGGAGAAGAATACTACAGCGCTTATGTACAGTGCAAATCTCTCAGATCATGCAAATCATCCCTAGTCAAAGAATGTGCAGAAAATTAACTGATGTAAATGTATTTTCTACTTTAAAATAAAATGGTTATTTTAGTTTTAGTAGTGATAGCAACATTTGATGTTTGATGACTCAATATTGACGGGCTCTTTCTCTCTGGTTCCAGTGCTTCAACTCAGGCTGGACATGACATATGGCGTGACAGATTTAAATTTCACTAATAGTGACCCTCTCCCAATGCAAGCCCTTGACTACATCTCAGTAACATTTCATGACATTCCCACAAAGCAGTGTTTATTAGCTCTTAACGGTGAATTACAAGTAATGAATTCAAAATGGTGTTGAAATCATGTCATGCTGGCCTGCAATTCTGCTTTTCTGCTCAGTTGTGTTTGTACTCGAGGGTGAGAAGGAAAAAAAAAGAAAAAGAGAAAAAAAAAAGTTTTCTAGCGAGGTGAATCGGAGGAGCAGACGTGTGTCACTTCCCAGCACTCCTGTCACTGATACTGATGGACTTTACTGCTCACCCACTGCATGCTAATGTCTCCGCTCCTACTCTGCTTCTCTCTCACGCTCTTCTCTCTCTCGATCTGCTTTGAAGTAGAAGATTCCAACATGAAACAAAACACATTTTAATGCTTTATATCTGGCATCATTGTGAGAAACAACGTTGACGTAAAGGAAAATAAATACAGTTTTTGAACTTCATTTATTTTTGTGTTTTCATTTCTTTTCATATACAACTCTGGAAATGAAACTGTGTTATAATTGGAATGAATTTCAGTGTGGTGTCTATTGGCTGTCATTCTGTTTGTGCCTGTCTGTGTCATTGTCCAGCAGGCAGCCCCCCTCATTATAGCCATAAATGAGAGGTCATGTAGTGTAGACAACATGAGAATGGAGAGGAAGAAGAACAATCAGAAAGAGAAAATGGAAAGGGAACATGCATCACAAGGCTTGGCAAAGTTGATATGTTGTCAACTTATTTGCACAAAGTTTCTTTTAACAAACTGTTTTGTGCAGATCCAGCGCAAAATGACCAGTTACTCCTTCTCCGCCTGTAGCTGTACAACTGAAGAAAATGTTAATAAAGGGGGAAACAGGCCTGGTAAAGTCCCTCAAAGACCATGAATACAAAGCTTTGTTTTTAATGGGAGATTTCCAGAAGGAAGTTGGATTGTTTATATTTTTTAAAGTAGCTAAATCACTAGCTCCCGCTTTCACTTTTGCAAAATGACTACTGTGTTTTGCATCTTTCTGAATAATTATTTTAATTAAAGTGGGGCTTAAAATGGCCTACAGCGCTCTTTAGAAGTTTTGCAACATCGATTTAATATGGATCATACATGCAGAACGATTGTTTTGTAAGCTGTGCACATTCAGAAAATGACAACTGTATTCCTCAAAGGAAAAAGTTTGGCATTATTTATTTTTCCTGAATAAAGATAAGCATCACAATTTCACCCTTTTGTGCAAGATAACAGCGCTGAATCTGCTCCTAAAATGTTTGCGGCTTTGGGGAAAACTGCATGGGATCGCCGTCCCTCCATGAAAAGTATCTTAAATTCCTTCTGTAACCTTGTCTCTCCTCCTTGGCCCATTGCACAGGTTTTCAAGTCGTGTTTTGTTCAAGGGACTGAGACGTTCAGTGGAGAATCTTCCAAATGTTGTGTATATATCAATATTGTGTAAATAATCTTGTTGAAAGACCACAAGTTTTAGGCCCTGTTCATACCTGGTGTTAATATGCGTCATACGTGAACACAGCCATTTACACCTGGCATTTCCATGTATGTCCTGTGACCACTTTTGATAAATATTTGACTGGAGGAAGCATGCTGTGCATATTTACAATGTTATCCTGGCTGTTAAAGAGGGTTAGATCATCATTCTTATCAGCACATGAAAGTGGCTCTAATGTCCTGACAAAAGCAGTTACAAGGTGTTTTGAGTGATGTTTTTGCAGCAAAACAGACATCACTGTAGATCCACCACCATACTTCAGTCTGGTAGGTTTTCTGCACGGCCAAACCTTCAGCCTTCACTCCTTTCTTAAGCTGGTTGTGTCAACCACTTTTACTTTGGTCTCATCTTGCCGCTCAATCTGTTTTTTTATCAAAGCTGTTTTTTAAGGAGGAAACTCCAGGTGTTTTATATTTGAGGTTTAAAGAGCAGAGATGTTCCTTCAGGAAGCCATGCAAAATATGCATGCGTTCTTTCCAGGCTTATTAATCACATCACCAGGTATTTACATTTCTCCTTTGATACTTATCCTTTGAATTCTTATATTTCTATGGTTGTTGCCTGATTTATGAAGGTCACAAACATTTGTCTGATTTTGTTTGTGTTATCTCTGTCCCTGAAAACAGCTAGAAGGGCCAAGGAGGCAGGTGAAGGAAGAAATAACATTGAGGGAAAAACAAAGGGAATGACAGAGTAACATTTTCCACCAGAGTGGAGTGGTCTCTCTTCCAAATGTTTTCTCTTTAAAATGCAAGGATATCATTTGTGTATACAGACTGCCCATGTAACAAGTTTGTATTATGAGATAGCAGAATTCTACAGTGATTATCTAATTTATGCATCATACTAGCTGTCAAATTAATAAGATATGATTCTGTAAGCACAGTTTAATGGTCAGAACCTGCATGTAAAGCTTTGCATAGGTTTTGAATCCCGTCGCAAGTTAATCAGCAGACACACAGACGCTGGACACGGTGGCCAAACATGGTATCGAAAAGATGTGCAACATCAATGATGTATAAGTACTTCAGCACCGCAGCAAAATCAATAAATTTTTTTTGTGAAGTCAGCACTGACACGTTTGAAATCTTAGGAGCTGGTATTCCACAATGTAAGCCATGTAGTTACATGTTTTCTAAGCCCATGTATGGTGTTATTAGCTGTATGTTATAGGTCAGTACAACTGTTTTTTCCCTTAGAAGTTCGTTTACAATTCTTCAGCATCAATTCTGTGAAGACCAAAATGTGTATTTACTTAGTTCTTGCATAGTAAAATGTTTAATAGCAGCTCAGGTATTATCACCAGCTATTAAAACCAAAGCTGAACTGCTTTATGAAGATTGACAAATAAATTGACCTGTTTCTCAGCTTAAAATCAGCTGTAGTGTTGAGCGTTTTACAGGACGCACACAGAAATGTTTTAAACTTTTTTTAGTGTATCGCACTCTTAGTCCAGAAACCATGCAGCAAAGTGATTAGTGCCGCTGAACTCAGTCAACAGCAGCGACCCACAATGCAAAAAGCTTGCTGCTTGTGGTTTGTGTGGTACAGAAGCTTTGTTCCTCATTTAGCCGTGCTCCCGTTACAATATATCTGGTTATGACTGTGATGTCCCCAAAAACATATGCTACCATTGTGGTGCTGCGGTCTTCTACAGAGTCTACTTTAATCCAGAATCAAATTCCCCTGAACAACAAATGGAGATCTCAATGTCACTTTTTCATTTTTATCTTTCTATATTAATAACACACATGACCTGTCCTTTATATTGTAAAACTCTCATGAAGAAAGAACCAATTGAAATGCTGTAAAATTACATTACAAACAACTCTTTACATTTAATATAAAGAATGTTTTGTTTTAAGTAACTATTGTTATTGTTTTTTGTTTTTTGTTTTTTACTTGGACATTGATAGTATCCAACTTGTTTTTAGAGACAGAGTTGTCCCCCCCCCCCATAATTCTGTTGTTTACCAGGGGAAATTAAATTATTCAGGCATTCTGTAACCTGGAGATAAACTTTAAATTGTTTGAAGTTTGCTTAGCATCCTGTTCCCTCCATCTTCAGTCCACATGATTAAACCCTTTAAAGAGAGCCAGTTGGCAGATGAAGTTGTGCTGTTGATTGGCACACATTCCATGAATATAAAGCACCTCATTTCCTCATTTTTGCTTTGTCTTAGTTGAGCCACCGAATGTGCTTGTTGGGTTAAGAGGTGGGATTTCAGGGTTGTGGGCCAGTGATTCTGCAGTTATTGATGTGATACACCTTCGTGATACACCTTCCAAACATTTTATATAGCTAGAGCTTTTAAATGACCTGAAAAGTGTAAAGGAATCTGCAGTGGCTCAACCAGAGATTTTTTTTTTCTTCAATGGGACCGTTTCATAATGTCAGCCATATGACTATGGTGCCTCAGATGTGTGGTAGATTGCTGTTAGTGCTCTCAGTCCATTTGGGCAACTTTTGTCCCAGACGTTTACATCTACTGCCC
The DNA here is from genome assembly GCA_037974485.1 of Hemigrammopetersius urotaenia. NCBI lineage: Eukaryota > Metazoa > Chordata > Actinopteri > Characiformes > Alestidae > Hemigrammopetersius > Hemigrammopetersius urotaenia. Next base: position 18,742,390 of record JBBPDC010000129.1, read on the forward strand.
CCTGCTGTTTGAAAGAAATTAGAAATTATATCAGAGGGCTTGTCCTGTCTGCTTGGACTGAAATTGCATCAATATAACCATGGTTTAGGATGGATCCAAATGCATTTGAACAAGTCACAATATTAAAATTGAAATAAATGACATTATTAATTTATGAGTAATATTGTTGAATTCTTTCTCTGGTCTTCGTTGGGCTGGTGAGCGGTGGCAGATTGTTTTCTAAGTGTCTGTATTAGGGACATAATTGCCAGCTGTGCTAATTAGTATACACAGGCACTCGCCTCCCCTTGTTTCCTGCAGTTGCCACAGCGACTCCATGCTGCGCAAGGCTTGTGATCAACTACCCCGAAATTGCGCTTAATGAAGTATCAAATCCAAATTATTAGAATGATTATTGCTCGTCTTTGTGTTCCTGATTACCTCTGGAATCACTGTGGTGGTACTTTCTCCGCTTCCCTTTCCACCTCTTACACTAATGCTAATAGTATACAATTACACAACATAACAGTATACATATTGTCTTTAGGTGTTGTGCCACTAACAGCATCCATGTTCGTCTGGGGGATGTCCCTCTATTATTAGGAGTCATTCATGCATGTCAAAACCCTGTCATGTCATGATGCTTCCTCCTTCATATGTCAGAGTTTTGTTTTGTTTGACTAGGGTACTTTTTTATTTTATTCATTTTGTGTGAACATCTTAGATTTCTAGTTTCTAGTAATCATACGATTTCTAGTTTTGTGGGGGTGTCAGTTAGGGATGAGTATCAATAGGATCTTTTGTTGACACCACTATTTGATGCAAAAAAAATAGACAATGGATTAAAAAAAAAGAAAACATTTTTGACTTGTTTCCTGAGATTCCTGAATATATAATGAGGCTGGAGCACTGCAACTGTCTAGTCAACAAAACTCTGGGGATGATGGGTAGAGTGCTTACGAACCTCCCACTAATCCAATCCAGTATCAACCATTTGAATATGTGAGCTATGTTAGAATGCTTTACTTTTTTAAAAAACAAGATATAACAGGTCTATGGGCTACACAAAATGTGTTCACTCACATAAAAATCACTCACAAAGAAATATCACCAGTTTTATTTTTCACAGTTTCGGTCCCCTTCAAAACAAGCAATTTCAGGGCTTTGTCCCATTCATACAAATAGAATAGAAACATAAAAGTCATTATTTTAAAGTACTTACATCTCCCTCATCTGCTGACTTGTCATGGACAGTAGACACAGATCCTCCATGATGCTGATGATAGCTCCTTATTCGAATTTTCCATTCCACCTTAAATACTTAAGCTGGAACTTAAGTTGGAAAGTGGAACGAAGCCGATTGTTGCTGGGACATGAAATGGAGCCATATAGTCCTTTGGACTATCTTTGTCTGGGAGAAAGTGTAGGGATGCTGTTCTTTGCAGCCAAAAACATGCGTAACTTGCCTCTGCCTGTAGCCACAGTGCTCATCTTATCCATGCTCAGAAAACTAGAAAATAATGAAGTATGCACAACTGTATCAAGGCTAAGCGCTGAGAATTCCACAGGCAAAATTTCAGATCTAGTCCATCAACCAGGTGGTGTGTGTGCACCCAAAAGAAAGACTTAAAGCTGCTGCTCCCTCAATCCGTTTGACCTAGCCATTCATGCCCACCTCAATCTGTAGAGACTTTGGCTGTACTCTGTCAACCAGCCTGATCGCAGCTTCTTTATTGTACACTTCCAGTAGTAATGGGTCGCCACCAAGATTGTGTGTGTCTCATATGTCTTCCATAACTAAAATCTATAAATCCCATGCAGGCTTTTTACTCATCACTTTTTACTTTTGTTTGCCATTTGCGCAGTCACACTCACTCAGCCCAGACAAACACAGTGGACTCCCTAGACCAAATGCACTCAGCTGGAGAATTGTTTGTAGTAGAAAAATCAATGCTGTTGGGAAGATTTTAATTGCAAATAAAAGGGGAATTATTCTAGCTGCCAGAACACTAAGGAAGAGTGGGGCAGGTAGATTATATATAATTATGTTCACTAGCCAAGGCTCCTGAAAACATGCTCTTTAGAGTAAAGTGAGCATTTGTCATAAGTGAACACACCACAGTATACAGTGTGAACAGCAAAAAATTCTTCTCTGCATTCTCTGTCTTTTGGGCAGTGTGCAAAGAGTGGGTATATATAACGTGTAGTGGGCTTGGAGACACCGGTCCTGCCTGTCATTGCCACTTGAGCAATCTTTATCCACCTCCACTGAGGTCAGGAACCCTGCTTGCTTTTTTAGTGTGTTATGTCTGATTGTGTAAGAAAAGCTGGAAGTGTGTGGAGATGACTAGCAAGGAGTCTTTTCTGTACACTCTGCCATAACAGCAAATTGACCCTGCTTAAAGGCCCTGTGTCCTCCCACCCTCACTCAAACATGAAAAGGTTTCGCATTTAGAGAGTGGCTTGGCATTTGACCTCTTTGTTTTCCTTGGGGAGAAGGAATTGAGAGTCGGGCAAAGTGTTCTTTTAGACCTTCATGTCTGAGAGATAAAACCGGGCTAGCTGTTCATCGCTGCTCTGCCAGGGGGAAAAAAGCACCTCCGACAACAGCCCTGCACGGCTCTCAGGATTTCTGTGATTTTCTCTTCTTTTCCTATTGATTTATTTACTTTCTGTAGGTGGGGTGTGCTGCAGTTGCAGAGACAAAGATTGAATGAGAGAAATGGCTGCAAGTTTGAAGTGCCCAGCTTTTTCACAACAGCCTAGTGCAGGTCCAAGAATTTGTCACTACCAGTGAACCAAAAATGGAACTTTAGCAGAAGCAAGGTCTCAGTGGGTGCCAACACATTGTAGATAAAACTAATTAACAGCTGCTCTGTGACAGCACTCCTTAGTTATGTCTTTCACTTAAGATGGGCCTAATTTATGTGAATTGAATTTTTTCCACGATTTGCCAATTCTGTTTTCGATGAATTTTCAATGCTCTAAATGATTTTCCTGGGCCACAGCTTGATTCAGAACAAACAAACTGCCATTTAAAAAAACAACTGGTAAGATTTAACCTGTTTTTTTTGCATCATCAAGAAGTACAAGGCCAGCTTTGGACTTACAGAAGTCCAGCACAAGCCAAGTGTCCATGCAATAGCTCTGCCTCAGGAGCCTTTATTGCTGGGTTTTACTCTTCCCCAGCACACTGTGACTCTCAGTGCAACTCCACAGCTGCCACTGCAGAGAGGCCTTCTGGCATAATACTTAATCAATAACTGCAAACTTAACTTTGTATGTCACTTTCTAAAGTTAGATGGTTGTTGAGAATAATAATGGCTCCGAAACACACTCATAAACAGTGTGCGTAAAGTGCAAGGACTCTGTTCTGACTGGGACTCGCAGAGGTCCCGGACTGGTGTTAAGCAGAAGCTTTATTAGTCGGTGCGGTAAGCACATCAGACAGCCTTGAGTTGTCTCCTCAGTGAAGGTCAATAACGGCTTTAGCAGACTCACACAATAGGCACTTATAGAATAAAATGATGGATGGCCCAGTTGACAGAGGAGGCAAAAAATTTGCCCAACTGCCCTCTGACATGTGCCTTGTCGTGGCTTCATAGCAACGTGTGAGTATTGATCGTCATGCACGCGTATGACAGGCTGCATTAATATCAGCCAAGCTCTAAGCAAACAGACAGGAATGTATATCACTGTATTGATCACTCCATTACATGCTCAACAGAGAGCCATGTATACAGTTCATAACGACAGACATCTTTAAGGCCCACTCTTCTCCACCCACCAAAGTGTTATGCCTGGCCTGCTGTTTAGTGTAGTGAGGAGATGAGGCTCGTAAAACTCTTTATTTCCCTATTGGCTTCATTAAAAACAATACAGTGCCAGATGCAGTTTAATTTTCTTATTAAACTACCTCACTAGAAACTGGATGCTGTCAATACCCACGTATGCTGGGGCCTTGTTCGCACGTACTCTCAGTCATCTCTCTCATCCCTTTCTACTCAGAGGGGTCCTAATGAGCCGCTCTGTGGTGGAGAGCACGGCGTCATACGCACATTCACACTGTCTCATTATTTGGGTTTGTTGAGCAGTTCAAATAGCCGAGGGAACTTCGTCCCCCAACCGGGAAACGTCTTGGTCTACTTGGGTCACAAGTGGAGCGGCACTGCATCGAGCTGTCAGTGTATCTAACTGTTCCTTTACTCTGAAGTCAATGACTTACACGGGGAGAGCTTGCCTGATTGTGACGTGTGGCAACTAATAAACGATAGACTGGTGGCTAATGAGAATATAAAGGAGTTGCTGTGGAAAGTTACTTTGCTTATAATACTTTTTGTGTTCTCTCACACACAGATTGCCTCATCCCTACAACAAAGTTATAATATCTATGCATAGTGTCCTGCGGTCCTTTTCTGTACTGTCTTAAAAATAAAGGCTATTAAAGGGCTCTTTTAAGACTTTTGTGAGAAAACTTTATGGAGGTTCTTTAAACTTTGAAAAGGTTCCTCACATTCATACAAAATGTTTAGTTTAAGAACCCTCCATTAAAAGGTTGATCACAGAGGCAAATGGCATTTCTCCAAGGAACCATTTATGGCACCCTGTTAAGGAATGAAAGCACAGGCTTCTGGGGACCTATGGTTTCTCTGCAGCGGTGGCCTCTGTCTCTCGGCGTTCCTCCAGGAGTCTCCAACTGATAAAATGGGTGCGAATGAGCAAATGTTTTCACCACTTCTGTCAACAAAAGTAGGAAAGATATTTGTGGCCTTCCAGAGAGAGGAAGAGTCAGTGCTCCAACATCTGGTACATGAGAACTGGAGCAGACAGGGTGGAATATTAGCCTGGCTCTCTCACTGGCCTAGAAAGGGAAAATACCCAAACTAAACATACCAGAGTTTGCTCTGAGTGTCCCTATGTCTGCTTTTGGGCAAATCTTCTTTCTCAGTGCTGTACTGCCATTGCACTTTCTCTTCTAGTTAAAGCAAAGTGAGGGCCAGAAGTATGCACAATAGTTTATTGTAAATCAAATTCACAGAATTTCCCCAGGGGTGCTCACTAGCTTGGCTGTTTAGTTTTGCACTGGACCACTGGGCCTATAAAGCAGTCAGGGTAGCTTGATTTTCATTCTGGGCATTAATGTTCAATAACAGTGGGCTGATCATGATCATTATCCAGTCCAGATGCAGCATGTTAATGCTTGCCTTATTCGGTATTTAAATATTTATCAGGCTGGCATGGTGCAGAGTGGGTAAAGTCTATATAAATATTTTTGCAATCATGGTACACACCATTCCAGGCTTTTTAAAGTTACAGAGAAAGAACAGACAGCGAGTAACCTGTGTTTTGCTCAGCACCTACACTGAACACTCAAAAGAACGATTCAAATTTACGATCACAGTCAGGAAGTGTGAAGAGAATTCTGTTCTGCCCTCAACAACCTGTAAATCACGTTTTGTGTTTGAGAGCCGTTGTTTTAGTACACGTGTAAATGGCTAAAATAACATGCCTAATAAAAGAAGTGAGAAAGTTGTGGATGGAGTAAACGAGATGTTCCAATGTGTGCTACCTCAGGATTGTGACAGCCAGACCACAAATGGGGTTAATTATGCATGTATATCCTAATATAAGATGCAAAGTTAAACAAAGCCTTTATGGTTTTGATTTTTTTTTGTATAAACCTAATATAAACATATTTAAAATTATAAATAGCTAAAAATACATCCTGGATATTCCAATTCTCATTCCAAAAACTAATGTGTCTGTAAATGTTTCCAAGATGATTTAAAATGTAAATCCAATCGCATGCACCACTTCAGGAGGTGATCATGTTATTGCAGTGTAAATGCATCCATCTCTCCAAGACACATTCAACAATCAAATTAATGCAATGGCACCCCCTGCATTTTGCTTGTGGAAGAGACCGCCCTTCGGACTGCTGTGGGCATTAATTCTCCCCTTGAGCCAATTAGCTCAAATATAGCATTAATCTTCACCTCGCCTCGTCATTTTTCACCATCTCTATACAATACACTCTTCACTGTACATCTGGCACAACTAACAAACAGCTGCCTGATGGGAGGTGGTGGTCTAGTGGGTAGGATACTTGCCTCTGGATTCGTATCCTACCTTGAGCAAAACCACCACTGGGTTCCTAAAATCCCAAGTTGCTCCAGAGAGACTGCCCCCTGTAGTTAGGGAATGGAAGTAGCTTTGGGTAAAAACATCTGTTAAGCGCTGTAAATGTATTGTAAATATAACCACTGAGAGTCTGGAGGAATGAACAGTATGCAGACATACACTTTTCTTTTTAATAGAACAAAAAATGATGAGCAACACAGGCCGCTGGTTGTCGTATGATTTGCATATTACCCGCCACATGAGAATTGGAATTCACTCCACCTGGACATAGACTCATTTGACTACCAAATGCAAACATGCATATGGCTAAAATATTCTCAGGAGGCAATCCAGATACTTGTCACATTTAAAGTGCCAGGTATGAACTGGATGCTAGATGCCGTTTGAAGCATGTGTAATCTTGTAAGCTCGGTGCAAATGGGGGGTACGTTTCCATTTTGTGTTGGCCATATTAAGTATGAATATAAGAACGCTTGGGCTCTTAGTAGGGCTCCAGCTTTGAATCAAATATTTCTCTGTGCTGTGCATTACATAAACACACGCACACCAAACACCATTTGTGATAGACATAAGAATAGGATAATCAACTTAAGCCTCTAGTTAACGTTAATGAAATATTTATGAGTTTACTGGTCTGTGGGTCTGGGGCTGCATGCCGAATGAAACTTTCTGTAGGGCTCTCTCCAGGATTGTACTGGATTAAGGTTATCTGAGGTCGACCACTGCTCTGTGACTGCAGTAATATAAATCCCTGATTAATCTTTTGCTGGGATTTGAATAAGTGGTAGCACTTTATGTTCCCTGCTTCACTTGAATTGGTTTCTGCCTCTGTTTAATAATTCCCCTGGTCTTAGGTCTGCTTAGTGTGCGTTTCCTGTATATATGGTGCAACCAGGAGCCTGTTCCTCGCACCAGATACTGAAGGCTTGCTCATTTGAATCCATGATGGTCTGCTGCTTTTGAGCAAGACATGGATGATTGTGACATGTCTGGGTGACAGAATCGCATGAACAAGTAGATCCATGGCAGTGGAATTAACTGAAGTATTTGGCAAAGGAGATTATGTTTCAAAAATAAACCATTTTCATCTAGCGAATCAAATAACCATGGAGAAATGCCTTTTCTTTCATGCATGGTGAAGCTGAATCTTCTTCAGTTCCACAATACATAGCATGCATACTGTACACAGTAAAGTACAGTATGCATGCTAATCCAAAATTTAACTCCAAGACATTTTGGACAATCCCATACTTCCAACTTTGTGAACACTGTTTGGGGAAGAACCTTTTCTATTCCAGCATGACTGTGTCTCTGTGCACAAAGCGAGCTCCATAAAGACATGGCTGGATGAACTTTTCATTGTGGAGGAACTTCACTGGCCCACACAGAACCCTGACCTCAACCCCATTAAGACCTTTGGGATGAGCTGGAACAGAGGTTGTGAGCCAGGCCTTCTCATCCAACATCAGTGTCTGACCTCAGAAATTCTCTACAGAATGAATGTGCACAAATTTCCCACAGAAGTGTGTGTATGTATGTGTGTGTGTGTGTGTGTGTGTGTGTGTGTGTGTGTGTGTGTGTGTGTGTGTGTGTGCGCGCAGTCACAATACTACAGTTTATTAATTTGAGTAGAAATGTAGTTAAATATGATGCAGTAGAACATCACATTTTAGATGTTGCAGTTGTTTATGCATTCATAGCCCTCAGACAGCACAGGCCCCTTCACTCTTAATCAGTGGCAATAGTAAATCATTAAATGACAATGCTAATGCATTACCCAATTACTAATATATCAGTGACAGTGCATCAGTAATGCAGGACTGATAGTGGTGTGGTTTGAGTTGTGTAGCAGAGCAGCAGTGCCCATGAGAACTCACTCAGGCTCCTCAGCAGAAGGCCAGCACTGTCGGATCCTGCTGACCGTTTATTTTCCTAAAACAATTTCACTCCAGTCTCTGCTAGTCTCCGGGCATCTGGCATTTCCCTCCATAGGGCAGTGCACTAGATGCTGGACAACAGAGCACTGCTCTGTTATTCTTGTTCCTTATTTTATTTGGCAGTTCTTCGTAGTGTTGCAGCCAGTTCTGAGCATCATTAGCATATATACAGATCATTAACAAGCTCCTCCCGTGTAATTCTGGGCTGATCCCTCGCCCCATGAGGTCATTTTCTGTTTCTTTCAGTTGTCACCTTCTCACCAAGCTTCTTGCTGATGTTCTTGTAACCCATTCCAGCCTTGTGCAGGTCTACAATCTTGTCCCTGACGTCCTTTGACAGCTCTTTGGTCTTGCCCACGGTGGTGGAGAGGTTGGAAGAGACGGAGAGACACAGAACCACAGAGAGGCACTGTGTTCTACTCACAATTTGGATATTTCTGAGATATTCCAGAATTTCTTAACAAATGACCAGTATCTGTAAGTAGTGATTCTACTAGTGGTTCTCGAGTGAGTGGCCCTCTACATTTGACTGGCATAATATGACTTAAAGACCCTAGTATGAGTAGCTCTGTTCACACTGACTGTGCTGTATCACAATAACAAACAGTTCTGTGAACAGTGTTCTGATTGTTGTTGAGAGTCTTGGATGGTGAAGATCAATGTTCTTCCTTGCCAGTCCTGGAGGGCACTGATTAATGCGTTTCCTGTTCCAGCACACCTGAACCAACTCATCACTTTAATTGTTTAGCCCTTCACAAGCTGAAATGCATGAAAGCATAGCAGCCTTCCAGAACAGCAAGTAACGAATGCAGATAAAATGGTCTGCAGCAGCCAAACTGCACTTGGTTGATTAAATGGATTTGAATGAGAATAGTGTACAATCCAGGGTCTAGTGTGAAGTGTCCTGATGAAGGAGCTGCAGTGCACGTCTTATAAGTGATTAGCATGATATCAACTTCTCCTGTTTCACTGTCCATTTCTGAGCTTTTTCATTTCGTATTGTTTCTCCTTGGCGGTGCCTCTCATGAGCACTCAGGCTGGACAGGCTGCAGTGAAGGCCGCTGATTATAATGATGGCTCTAAGGAGATAAACAGTGCTCATCCTTGAGCAAAATATGACCTTCACCTGTCACCTGAAGTCCATGTTGATGCCTGAAATCAACCTCAGTCATGTTTCAGTGGACAATACTGTTATTTCAATGAAATTTTTTTGCCTTCATAGTTTTTCTTCACAAAATCATTTTCATCTTTTATTTCATCATTTTCACATTTTCGTCTTTCAACCAAATTTAGAGTGATAACAAAGGTTGTGACAGTGCCAGTGAGCTGTACATTGGTTTGCTGTTTTCCTGTCTCTTTTCATTATTTTAGATCAACTGAACAATGGAAAAGGCTTGCTAAATTAAGAAAAATATAATTTACTAATTTAGTAACTTTTAACATAAATTCAGCTACCTTTTCATATAATAAAATAACTATAAATGTTTTGGTACTGTCCAGAGAACACAAAGAAAGCATGTCTTAAGATGGTGAAATACCGCTGTACTCAGAGACGGGAGGTTTGAAAGTAGCCAATCCGAGAACATTATTGATTTCTCCTTGCTGCTGATTGGCTGCTGCCCTTTGATGCAGCTGCTGTGCAGAATTTTCCTCGTGGACCGTTTTGAGTGTTCTTGTATTTTGTTTTGTTCTTCTTAAAGCCCTGCATTTTTATTACTGTTATTAAATTATTTATTACTGTATTTACCTGCTTATACCAAAGAAAACGACAGCACATACCAATGAAAATGCAGGTGCATGAATTACAGCCATGTTTCTCCACCACTGAGCTCAAATGCTGAACATAAGTTGACAAGACCTGTGGCTGTGGGTTTTCAGTGACAGGGACGATAAAACACGGCTGAATTCAAAAGGTTTAACACAAGCATAATATAAAATCTGATATTTCATACTGTGTTGCTATTGAAAAATGAAAAATAAGTTAGGGTGTCATGTGACTTTATCTAATTAGTTACAAGTTCTCTGATTAATCAGTCTAAACTGCACACATTTGGCATATGAGTAAATTAATTTCAATGTCTCTCTTACTTACTTACTTAATTTATGTTTTTATTTTATGTAACTGTTTTTACACTGTTCATGTGCAGTAAATCAAAAATGCATGGGTGTCAGAAGCGTAATGTGGCAGGGGGGCACTCTTCAGGGTCTGGAATGGGGGTGGGGGTGAGAGTTGATAGCTGTAGTGTAGTGTTTTCCGGGGCGCACGCTGCACTCAGCACCTCGCTTGTTTCACTCATACACGTTATCACCCGCTGATATAATAGGTCCTGCGTCCAGCATACAAGGGATCTCAAAATAAAGTCTGCATCACACACCATTTTGCTGGGGAGTTAGTGGGTTACTGGTAGATGTGCTCAGTTTGGTTCTGAGTGCCTGGTCCAATGAGGTTTGCCGTTGGTGCTGGGATCGGGCTGTGCTGGCTCGGATCTCCAGGTTCGCTCCTAAATACTTTGCACTGAAGTGATATTTTAGATCAACAATTCCATCTGTCTGTTTTTAAACCCAAACTAATGGACCATATATACATTTATTTTGGTATTTAAAAGAGCACAACAATCCCTATGCTAGAGTTAATATACTGATATTTCATATATGCAAGGCTGATAGACAGATGGGCATATTCTTACTGCATGTGTATTTAAGAATCCAGCTCAGTGTGCCAAGAGCTACACGATCATGTTTATTTCTGTAACACAACAGATCACATCTCTCTCTCTCTTCCCCCTCACTCTTACTCGCTCTCTCTTCCTATGTTCTGTTTTTTTACCGCTCTGTCAGCTTGCTAAAATAATGGTTAAAAGGGAACACCACTTATTTTGTTCTGTATTTTTCCCACTCTGCCAGCCTGTGCCATGATGTTGCACCTCTAGGCGGAAGCTGCAATGACACCGCAGTCTGCTCATTTTAATCTCGTTATTGCTTTCATCATTTCCATGTTATCCCAGTGGCCTAAAGCACATCATTGGTGCACAGCAAGGGTTGATGATACCACACGAATAGATACAGAGGGGGAACATGAAGGGGGAGGGGGGGTGCTTGGCCTTCAGACGTCTTTGGTGGCATGTTGCAAAGGATGCGGATGGGAGCCAGGGCAGGGGCTGCATTAGCAGGGCCCGCCAGCACCAGACTAGAGATTATAAAGTCATTGGGAAACTAATCATCCCTTATTAAAGAAAAGGCCAGTGAATTAATGTGTCCCGGGGCCAATGGTTTCGGAATGTTAAGCAGGATTTCGCGGTGCAGCTGTGCGGGGGTGGGTACGTTCAAGTGAGAGGGCAGAGAGGTGACCAAAGCGGATGCATAAACGTCAAGGGTCCAAATAGCAACAAGGACAACCAGGACAACAGGCCTAGCTCAGATAGAGTGTTGAATCACCTCTGAAGTAGGTGTAAGATACCCTGTGTGAGTGAATGGAAGCATAATGGATTGTGTATTGAATAGGTTGAGCAGAGATTATGTGGTGTTCTGCTGCAGAAATGAGGAGAAAGGCCAGGATAGAAATAGTTTGGCCATGGGCTTAGCCAGAGTGAAAAATACAGACTCTTTCATTGTTATTTCAAAAGTAGGTGCTGCCAACTTCTTAGTATGCTGCATTGTTTTCTTTGTCCCAAAGGGAGGAATTTGTTGCAGGGCTCTTTAATGGTGCAGGAGCCTAATAAAGAGCTCCAGAGACCTTCAGCTCATAGAGCCCATGGAGTGCTGAGTCTCTGCTTACTCCTCAATCAGTGCATGCTAGGCTTTTCACAGCGATACTCCAAGGCCTGCTTAGCCACAAATCAGAAACAGAGTCTATGGGGAGGCAACTCACAAGGACTCACAAGAAAAGAAACTATTTATAATGTTAAAAAATCTGCTGAGGTGCTTGTGTTTTTTTCAGGCTGGTATGTACTTTAGCATTCATGATTAAAACTATTTTACTCTTTCCCTGCCTGGCTGACTTTTTATTTGTTTTGCTGCTTGTAGAGCCTCCATGCTATTAAAGATACGCTTGTGCATAATCAAATCAGCATCCTCTCTGCATCCTCAAACTAAATGAACAAACGCATCACATGCTCATCAGTGCATTAGCAACTTTAGATTGCTTTTTTTGTCTACCAGGAAACAATGCTAAGTGTTTGAAAATTGACATCGCCACAAGTCCTGAACTGATCCTTGGGTTTGTCGACAGACTGTAAAGAACCTCTCCAGAGCTGCAGAAAAGGGCATTCAATGGCTCTGGCTCATTGAACTTTAGCTGGGCCTCAACTGGGTAGATGGTGTCTGGGGGATGAGGCCAGGACGCTGGGACACACTGTTGAACCCTCTGGAAATGTTGTGGGCTTATCAGCAAAATGTTAAGGAAAGGGGGCGCCCACTTGATAACCTAAAAAGAGACTTGATAACCTAAATTATTCAGCTGACCATCCCAAAAAGATTCAGGTTGCAAGTATGCAATTAGGAATGTAAACATCTGGCCCTATGACAACTGTAGTTGGCACTAAATATTGTTATATGGTCCATGCCGAGAGAAAGCAAGACCCTTGTTCCAGAGTTTCAGAGTTTCTGTTGGTCCATTCATCGCAATGCTGGCAAGTGGTCTCTAAGCATGTTGAGTAATATAGTGATGTTGTGTTAGTGGAAGTTTGAAAACATGCAGTGGTGCTTTATGTGACTTGGAGGTAGCACGTGCTAGCCTTTGCCATCCCATTTGATAGGGCCCACCAGAGCTGAATGCTCAGCCCTCTGTTGTTCACACTGATGACCCACGACTTGCACAGAAATGCACAGCTCAGTGTCCCCTTTAACACAGTCACACAGCTGCAGTTCAAATATTTCTGTAAATCTCAAATTAAACTTTAATGTAATCACATCAAATATAAAACCAAAGCTATTTGCCACTGCAGGGCGTTCACGTTTTATCTAGTTTATTATAGAAAAACAAGATCCCCTCAGAGTCCAGAGCATGGGGTAAAGAAGGAGCAACTCCATATGAAAGTATCTGAATGCAGTGTTATTAAAGTCACATTTGGTGTAATGGTCAGGCGTCTTATGTGGACAAAAGTAATGGGAGTGCTGTCCGTGTCGGCTGGTATTTGCGGGGATCAACGCCTGCATAGCTTTGAGGAAAGCACCGAACTTTCAAAATAAAATAATTGTTGGTGCAATAACGCGTTAACTTTCCCAGCCCCACTGATAACACAATCTTGGTGGGGCTAATCAGTGAGAATGATGAGGTGAGAATACAGAGAGGAGGTGTAATGGCTGAAGGACTGGTGCAAAGCCAACAACCTATCTCTGATGTGTGCAAAACAGTTCCTAGGTATGCACATCACATAGAACCTCAGATGGAGCCTCTTTAGTGTCTCTATTTATTGTGGAGACTGAGGAGACCGTACCTCCCCCAAATCACCATGTTCTACAGAGGGAGAATGTTCTCTGTAGCTGTTTGGTACGGAAATCACTCCACTTCAGATCACAAAGTCCTACAGAGGATACTGAGGACAACTGAGAAGATAGACATTTACAACACATACTGTCAAAAAGCATTGTGGATGACCCAACACACCCCTCACACTCCATTTATCCTACAAAAGGGTCTGCAGCTTATGGGCCACTGCCAGAACAGGAAACTGTTTCTTCCTTCAGGCCTCCAAACTCGTCTATCAGAAAACGACACACACACACACACACACACACACACACACACACACACACTTCTGAACTGACCTTTCCTTCTCCACACACAATCCAAAAACACACTAAACAGCTACACTGAACTGCCACTGTAAACACCCCTCTATTTATTATATACTGCACATTCTCTGTCATGCTGCTGCTACTATTTGAACAATTATTTATTGCTGTCTGCCTTGACCTGACATTAACATTTGAATCACAAAATATTGGCTTAGGCATGTATTAGCTGTTGAATTTAGCTTTACTGTTGGTGCTAGTTTTGTTAAGTGAGACAGATGGAACTTTGGAAGTTAAGTGGTTCTGCAGAGATTCAAAAGTTGTCCTCTATGGACAGTATTTCACAGAATTTGACATGCTTCTGAGGAATGTGGTATCAGCATGTCAAAATATGAGACGTTTGTGATTATTAGTGGTGCAACGGATCACTGTTGATCCGTGATCCGAACCGATCTCTCTCCACGGTTCGGCACGCACATGATCCGAA
>JBBPDC010000129.1:18756766-18767574 GCA_037974485.1 Hemigrammopetersius urotaenia
TGGGGTGCGCAGCCTCGGGTGTTCTGGCGATCTCAGGGACGAGTCGAAGATTGCCGATAAAACTGTCAAAAGTGCGAGAACCAATATCCAGAAGCTCTTGTCGGGTGTACGATGTCAGAGCACTGCTGTTCTGTGTGAACAGCCCCAAGATGAGCAAGAAAAATACCGCAAATTTGCAGAAACTGGAGAGACGCTGAGCCTCGCGATGTGTACGCGCCGCCATCTTGGTCTATCATTAATTAGTAGAAGAGTTTATAAATTATACAGAATCTTATCCTCACCCATAATAATGTCATATTATTCAGGTCATGCAGTGTGTCCGAAATGGCGCGCTTGCGCACATTTTAGAGCATAGTGCGCTCACACTGAAAACTAAGATGAAAATTCAGTGCACTGAAAGTACCCGGGTGGTGCACTGAAAACGGCCAGAAAACGCAGTGCAGAACGATGGACAATATGCAAACTAAACGGGCGCCATTTTGATCACGTAGCAACAAGTTTTGGAGTTAAAGAATGCCGGCCAACAGTGAAATGCAAGCCCAATCTGAAGCAACTGGTTCGTAGAAATGTAATTAATGTTAATAAAATTATTTTGGTGATATATTGCCGTAGAACAGGTAGATATTTTAGTGGTTTGGAGAATCACACGCAAATGTTAGTCAGTCACTTCCTTACATTAATGTTCCATTTAGGACAACACTTGTGTGCACTACAGAAGGAAGTGCTCAGTACGCACTACGCACTGCATTTCAGTGTACTCACATAAGTGCATGATTTCGGACACATCCATGGTTATAATCGTATTGGCCTTGTAAATATCTTCAGGGGCTAACGTGCCACTTTATGCTTCTTAAAATGAGTTTTTTAGGTTTTTTTATTATGGGATAGACAGTAGCAATTCCAGTAAAGGTATACAAGTATAATTTGCAATAACAGTTAAGTTACACTCCATTAAATAATGTTAAAATCACCTATACAGTATGATGGGTAGCATTGGGTAAATTAACCAACTGCTAAGCACAGTTTTTGCATGTTAGAGAGATTTACAAATCTACAAATCCTTATGTAGCGCAGTGCAGTGCCATAGCAAGTTGCTTAACCTTTTACTGCTACAGATTTCTATGTATGCAGTTTTTTACATTAGTTTGAGTTATTTGTTTCCTTTTGTTATACCCTTTTGTTGTGTAAATGTAGAATCTGTTTGACCACCAATTTTAAAAAATGTTTTGAGCTGTCAGATTTACTTAATGATTTTCTTCACTTTTACCCCAAGTGATATGTTTTAGTCTCGCCGGCTTTAAAAAAAAAAAAAAAAAACCCCACTGTGCTGTTCTTACATGTATAGTGCTGTGAAACAGTATTTGCCCCCTTCCTGAGTTCTTTTTTTTTTTTTTTTACGTTTGTCATACTTAAATGTTTCAGATTATCAAACAAATTTAAATATTAGACAAAAAGTAAACACACAATGCTGTTTTAAGTGATTTTATTTATTAAGGAAAAAACTACCCAAACCTACATGGACCTACGCGAAAAAGTTTTGGAATCTTTTAGAGTACTTTTTAAGTGAACTCTTGATTCAATAGGTCTGACAGTAATCAGGCCTGTGTGTGGCTAGTGAAATTACACTCAGCTTTGCAAACAATGTGATTAACCAAAGTTACTTTATGATTTTACAAGGTGGGGCAATTAATTTCCCCTTCCTGTCACCACAGCATTTTGTGTGTACTTGTGTTATAGATGAATGCCAATTGATCATACAGACTCCCACATTTCTAGTTTAGCTTGACTCATTTTAAATTAAGGTTCTTTTACATTTGTTGACAAGTATTTTGAATTGACCCTTAATGTGTGGCATACAGCATTGAGAGTAAACATGAAGTCACAATCCTGAGTGGACTTAATGAATTTGTAGTGAAGTTCTATGGACCACAAGGAAGTAAGTTTCATATCCTCTCCACAAATATTAAGTACAGATAAACATTGCTAGATAAAGTAGTCTTTGAAATTATTTTGGTATCATATTCTAATGGTTTTATATAATTTCCAAAGAAATATGATTTAATATGCTTTACAGAAAATGACAAACAAAAAATGCTGTCTTATTTACTAGTGTAGATGTTAAATCAGTGTGGCCAACATAGATAAACTAAAAATTTATTTTATAATACATTATGGTAAAATGTTTCCTTCCAATTGGTGTAGCTCAAGTTTCAAATATGGGTGTAGCAAATAAGTAGCACTGAAAGCTTTTTTAAAATGTTTTTTTATAGATAAGACAGAGACTGTATTTGAGGTCTCTCTGTGCCTCTGTAAATCAGATTCAGGTTGTTTCCTTCGTTAGTAATATTTCTAAGCAGTTTTTTTTTCATTGCAGCACCATATGAAGGGGGTGTATGGAAGGTGAGAGTAGATCTTCCAGACAAATATCCCTTCAAATCTCCATCTATAGGTAAAGTATCATCAACTGCTACAGGAAAGTGCTTGCCAGAGATTTCCCATACCGTTCTGGTGTAATTTTGTTTTTCAACCACTTCACTATACATTTGAAAAGAGATCCTTCTCCAAAAACTTTAATTTTTCATCCTTGTCATTGCAATGTAAAGTAAAAAAATCTTACTTTTGTTGCTTGTTTTTGTTGTCTCTGCAGGGTTCATGAATAAGATCTTTCACCCAAACATTGATGAAGCGTAAGTTTCTATGTTTCTATTAATGTAAATGCAGTTGTGTTCATGCATTGTACTTTTGACATGGGCCTGAGAGAGATGAACGAGATGAACATTTTACCAGTGCTGATTTTAGAATCTAAAAATTCAGATAACCATTTATATCAGCTGATTAAAATTTATATGTAAAAACTACCATATAAACCGCTGAAATCAGGCAAACGGTTCAGAACTATTATTGCTAAAACAATGAAGCTCAGGATCAGGATCTTAGGACCGTGAGACTTCTTAACCAGGAAGTGCTTCTTAACCAACAGTTTCATTGTAACACCCACTGAATTCCTTTCCTCACTGTTTCTAACCTGCCTCTACATTTCACTGCCTCACTGTATCTCACCCGTTGTCTGTTATTTAAGTTTATATATTTAAACAGCATACTAGCATACTGCGCTTTACAGTACATGCACTTCCAGTATAGTACATGTACATGGCTTCTTTTTCACCTGTTCACTTCAGCTCTTGTGTATACTTCTGTTTATTTGGATATATTTTTTCTTTAAAATAGTATATTGTATATAGTATATTGTATATTTAAAAATAATATATTTTCTTCAAATGTTAACTCAGTTTTATATTGATTAAAATTAAAGAAATGGGGGAAAATAATAAATAATAGATTGTGGCATGTGCAAAGTTTCGTACACTCTCTCACTAAAGTCTCCAAACTTCACATATTAGGCCTTATTTGACTAAGTAGGACTGGAAAAATTGTAAAGGGTAACGAGGCATTTGGTTGATGCTTTTATCCTGAGTGACTTAAGTCATTAGTTACTGCTACCGTCCCCCTGGAGCAACTGAGGGTTAAGTGTCTTACTCGAGGTAGAAAGTGGGGTTTTAGCCTGTGACTTTGTGGTCATCGGATTCAAAGGCCAATATTTTACCCACTAGGCTACTACAAGTGGGTAAAACACTAGGCTACTAAATCATCTTGACTCTTCAAACCTTGCTAATCCTTAAAAACCATAGGTTTCATTAAAGTGCTGGCCAAAGTACTGCTTGCTGGCTGCTTGCTGCTTCACTTGGTGAATGGGATAAATGCAGAGGTTGAATGGTGTGCTGTTCCCGAATTTCATGGTGTTCATGAATTTGTGCTGTGGTGTGTTCACGTCTGACAGAATTTTCACTTTCAAATTAAACTGATTTAAACTGATTAAACAATTCACAGCTAAACGCTGGTTTCGGAGCTAAGCAAAGCTAAAAGCAGTCGCAAAGCTTTCTGTAGTCTTTTAGTTGGGTGTCAAAACTTTTAAACATGCTACAATTCCTATTTTCTTAAATTACTAAAATATAAAGTAATTGTGCATTAACATTGCAGAAAATATTTTAAATAGTTTGCTGCCGTGCTTGCCTATATTTTCTTCTAAAAAAGAAAACAACATATCACTTATGTGTTGAAGTTCTCCAGTTTAATGTTGAAGTTTAATCTGATTGCAGCCCCTAGTGACTGCTATCTTATCTGACTAACGAGCAGAAAACCTAAAATATACCTAAATCCTTTATATGCATCTCATCATTGCAAATAGTATCATTTAATTAATTTCTTTATTTTCTGTTTTGATACCATGTCCTTTAGTAACATTGTTTCTATTATGACTTGTTATCTGTAAAGTTGATGTTATGCAGTTGTTTATGTATGACATGGAAACTTATCTCTCCCCACTACAGATCTGGGACCGTGTGTTTAGATGTGATAAATCAGACATGGACAGCTCTATATGGTATGTGTATGGCCGCTCTTGTGTGTCATAGAATTGGTCCTGTTCAACTGTAGGTTGCACTTGATAACTCTAATATTTGTGCTTTTCTTTAAACACATGTAATGCCAGTATTAAAGTTTGTTTTACTTGTCAGAAATGTTTCAGTACCGCATTACTGCCAGTCAGTTTTTTGACATTAAGATACTTTGACACGGATGAGCAGAGAACACCTTTTGTTTGTGTTTGTGTGTACGTACAACCTGAATAAATTTGAATAAAATATTGAATTCACAACAGAATATAGATAAATGTTTGTTTAAACTGAGAAACCTTACAATTTTATGCACAAAATGAGCTCATTTCAAATTTTGTGCTTGCTAAAAGTCTCTAACTAGTTGGGACAGGGGCAGGTTTACCATGATTTCCTCTCGTTTCAAAACAGTTTGAAGATGTCAGGGCATCGAGGTTACGAGTTTCTGAAGTTTTGGTGTTGGAACATGGTCCCAGTCTTGCCCGATATAGGTTTCCAGCTGCTGAAGAGTTTGTGGTAGTCTTTTACGTATTTTTCGTTTAATGATGCGCCAAATGTTCTCTATAGGTGAACGATCTGGACTGCAGGCAAGCCAATTCAGCACCCGGAATCTTCTCTGCTGAAGTCATGCTGTTGTAATAGCTACAGTATGTGGTTTTGCATTGTCCTGCTGAAATACACAAGGCCTTCCCGGAAGTAGACAGAGGGGAGCATATGTTGCTTTAAAACCTTTATATACCTTTCAGCATTCATAGTTCCTTCCAAAACATGCAAGCTGCCCATACCGTATGCACCCCCATACTATCGGAGATGCTGGCTTCTGAACTGAACGCTCATAACACGTTGGAAGGTCCTCCTCCTATTGGAAGGTACCCCCCAGAGGACACCATGGGCATCCAATAAAGATCTTCAGCCCTGTCCCTTACGCACAGAGAGATGTTCAGTTTCTCTGAATCTTTTGATGATGGTATGCTCTGTAGATGATTAGATTTGAAAAGTCTTTGCAACTTGACGTTGAGGAACATTGTTTTGAAAGTATTCTACAATCTTTTTACGCAGTCTTTCACAGATTAAAGAGCCTCTGTCCATTTTTACATCTGAGAGACTCTAGCTATAAAAGTGATGACTTATAGAGGCAATCATGTTACAGACCTGAAATCAGTTAACTAAATTAGTTGCTAGATGTGCCCCCAGCTGAATCTTTTTAAACTTCCTTGCTTTTTCACCCATTTGTTGCCCACGTGCCAACTTTTTTGGGACCTGTAGTAGGTATAAAATTTGAAATAAGCTCGATTATTAGATAATGGTGTAGAATTTCTTAGTTTGAACATGTTACACTATATTCTGTTGTGATTAAAATATTGGCTCATGCGATTTGAAAGTCTTTAGTTTTCCTTTTATTCAAATTTAAAGTGTGCCTGAATTTTTCTGGAATTCAGGTTGTGTGTAAAAAAAAAAAAATCACCACCTGGATTTAACTAAGCAATTAGGTAAGAGTCTCATGGATGATTGTTTCAGCTGGCGACATGTTATTTAACCCTGAATGATGCAGTGACGCATCTTGTGGTCGTGGGAAAGACGTTAATCTGTTTCAGAAGGGTCAAATTATCGGCATGCATCAAACAAAAAAAACATCTAAGGAGATAGCTGAAACTACTAAAGTTGGGTTAAAAACCGTCCAATGCATTATTAAAAACTGGAAGGATACTGGGGAACCATCATCTTCGTGGAAGAAATGTGGTCGGAATGTTTTTTTAAATGATCGTCGGCAAATATTTAAACGTTTGGTGAAATGTAATTGTAGAAAAACAGCTGTAGAACTCTCAGCTATGTTTAATTGTGAAGGTAAGAGCATTTGCACATGCATAATGTGAAGGCAACTCAAGGGTTTGGGACTAAACAGCTGTGAAGCCTTAAGAAAACCACTCATCAGTGAGGCTAATCGGAAAAAAAAGGCTTCAATTTGCTAGGGAGCAAAGATTAGGCTCTAGAGCAGTGGAATGTGGTCTGATGAATCCTGATGTAATCCAGAGGCGGATGAAGGGATTCACCCATCACTGTTGCCTAGTGCTAACAGTACAAGCCTGTGGGGCAGTGCTATGATCTGCGGTTGCCGCACTTGGTCAGGTCTGGGTTCAGCAGCGTTATGTGCACAAAGAATGAGGTCGGCTACCTGTGTTTATTTCTTCCCTAACATGTACAGTTCGTGATGAAGCTAGTTATATATTGCATGATAGTTGGTATAATTAGCATATAATAATCATAAGCTAAGCGTTTTTGAAACAGTGGTAGTTGGTGCCTGCGGTTTAATCAGAAACAGATGCAAGTCTATTGCAAATCTAATATTACTCATAAAACAAAGCAGATCTGAAATCAGCATGAACAACTTGTTTAGAAAAGTGTGTTGTGGTTTCTGATGATTACATTTTTTTTTGTTGACCTGTGTAATTTTTACAGTTCAATAATTTACTGTTCATTATTACAGGAGGAACTGTATTATAGTGACCCGCTGGTTAAAGCATACACAACAGCTTCTTTTAATTGTATTTACAGTAATAAAAATACAAGACTTTAAGAAGAACAAAAACATAAACCAGGACTGCTGCTGCCACAGGCGCATCACACTGCAGCAGCAAGGAGAAATCAATAACATTCTCAAATTGGCTACTTTCAGAATGCCTGCCTCTGAGTCAGGGGCAGACTGGCAATCTGTGAGTTCTGGAAAAGTCCAGCTGGTTTTAGTCCCAGTACGCAGGGACGGACAGTGGTATTAACCAACCCAAGAAGCGCTTTCTTTGTGTTCTCTGCACAGAAAAAAACATTTATGCAGTTTTATTTTTATATGGAAATGTAGCTGAAGTTACATTTATATTTGTTACAAATTAGTAAATTATGTTTTCTTGATAATTTAGCACTAAAATGCATATTGCCACAAAAAAAGCAAAAAAAAACGTGGAGGATATCTGCAGTTTCCATGAATTTGCCATCAATTATTAATTCGGTTGTAAGAAAAAATGACTGAATCTGAAACACTTTTAATTCCATTTTAAATTCAGCTTTATACATTGCCCTTGGTGAAAATGTGAAGGTAAACCAGTATAGGCAGTGGACAGTGTACACTGTCTCCCACAATTAATTAATGCACTTAATTAATGCACTTTTTTTTGGTATGCGCTGCAGTTTTCGTTTGTTATAAGCAGGTAAATACAATAAATGTATCTATTTCTTTAGTAATATACAGTAAAATGCACGGGTAATCACCAATCATTTTTACACTTCACTGTTCATCCAGCGGCACATCTTATTCAGGGGCTTCAGGAGGAGTCGTATTGTAAAGCAAGAAACACTCAAGATGATCCACTGGTAAAATTCTGGGCTGTCTGCCGCAGGTGCAACAAACTGCAGCAGCCAGTTACCAGCAAGGACAAATAACATTGTCTACTTTCAAACATCCTGTACAGCAGTATTTAACCATCCCAAGATGCGCTTATTTGTGTTCTCTGGACAGTACAAAAACATTTATGCTGTCATATTTTATGGAAATGTAGCAGAATGTACATTATTTATGTTACAAAATTAGTAAATTATATGTTTCTTAAGAACTAAAACGTAAATAACACCATATTGGCATGAAAAAAAAAGCAAATGCGTAGAATATTTGCAGTTTCCGCCGTGATTGTGGGGATTTCCATGTACTATTATCAGTTAGTTTCTCAGAAAAAATCCGTGCTGGACTGACTCTGTGACTCCTGCCCTGTGACCCATACATGATTAGCCTTTTTAGCCTAATGTTGCCTACTGTAAATGTGACTACAACGTGACATGGATTTTAGCAATATGATCATCTGGCCAGCAAAAGACAAGATATAGCTTAATTTTCCTTATAAGCTCACCGAAAAAGCTAGTAAAATCAATATTATGCTACTTACTCATCGGAATTATGTTAGACAGAATCAAGGCGAAGCTCAAAGTGCATCTGTTCATCAGCACTGGACAAAAAGTTTTCCTGTGTGTGGAGAAAGATTTTATTTATGGGGGTGTCTCACCTCACCTGCTACACAATGAGCCAATCACGCCAATGCTACTATTCAACTATTCAGGTTGGTGTTTTTCATCTGAATAGCTGAGGGGTGTGTCAGTAAGAGAATCTCAAGATTTATTTTCATTCTATTTACAAGTCGTCATCAATAGTCTAAAAATCTTGTCCAACTAAATTTTAATAATGTGTTGGACTATCCCTGGCCTCAGAGGGTTAAGTGCCGATCACGACCATTAAACATTTTTTTCCCGACCACATTTCTTCCTCAAATATGATGGTTCCCATTATCCTTTCTATTTTAATAGTGCTTTGGACTGTTCTTAACCAAATTTTGGTAGTTAGTTAAAAAAAAGTCTGTTTCTATTTTCTTAGTGCAAACCTTAAATATGCCCCCAATTACTTTACATTTTCTTTAAGGGTAATGAGTTTTAAATGAAACTAGAACTGCAAGCAGTTATTAACTGGGTCCAAGCTACGGCGCGGTCCGTATCCCTGCCAAAAGCAGTCACAGATGTGTAAAAATTGATGTCAGAGGTTGTCTAGAAATTTACACGTGTAAGTTATAGCGCCCCCTATGGAACAAAATGTGCCTTCTCTTGCAGGTGTTTAAAACTCGGTGTGTATATGTAGTATACCGAGTTTGGTTATGTTACGATGTTGATCTGTGAAGATTTTGTCCTGAAAGTAATGACTGGCTTTGTGCTTGGACCCTGAAAAAAGAGAGTTTTTGAGCCAATAGACCACGCCCACTCTAATCAATCATTGAGATATTTCATGGATTGACTCAGACGTGCCCCATAGCAAAGTATACCAAATTCCGGAATTTGATTTTAAGCGGTTTTTGGGATATAGAAATGTGGCATTTATAGCGCCCCCTATAGTTCAAATTGTGCCATCTTTTGAAATTTGCCAAAACATTGCGTAAAGTCCTCCAAGTTTGGTTATGGTATGATGTTGTTTTTTGAAGATATTGGCTTCAGAGTAAATATAGGCCACACCCGAATATATATTCGTGCGTAACATCAAAACGAATGCATAAATCAAAAATCCGCTTCAGTAACTTTTTGCGGCCATCAACGTAGATGACGTATGCCAAATTTGGTGAGATTGGGATAAACGGCCTCGGACAAATTAACTTTAAGTTCTGAGGTTTAGCCAAAATGGCGGACAGTGGGCGTGGCCATATAGAAATCTGATATATACATTTGATGCAGGAGCTTCCAGAGAATAAGTAATTGAAAGAATTTTGAATTTAGCCCTTAATGTTCCAGAGATGTGAGCGCAGACGTGCATGGGCCTGTTACATGTACCACCTACTGGTGCCATTTTGTGTATCTGCAATTTGACACGCAGACCCGACCAGTTCCCCGAAGGGTTTCTACAAAACTTGTTCAATTTAGGCCCTGGGTACTAATTTACTTATGGAAATATCAGAGTGAATAGACCACGCCCCTTTTAATTAAACATTAACATATTTCAGTGATTGACTCGACATGACGTCTACCAAATTTCGGATTTTGATTTTAAGCCGTTTTTGAGATATAGAAATGTGGAATTCATAGTGGGGCGGAGATACATTTGATGCAGGACCTCCCAGAGAATAAGCAGGTGAAAGATTTTTTTAATGATCTCAAAGTTCCAGAGATGTGAGCACAAACTTACATGAGCCTGTTACAGCGCCACCTACTGGTGCACATGTGCCATTTCGGGTATTTGTGATCTGACACGCAGACCTGACCAGTCCCCCAAAGGGTTTCTACAAAATTTGTGCGGTTTAGGCCCTGGCCAGACTTTTACATAGGGAAGAAAAAGAAAAAAAAAAAAGAATCAGTAGAAAAACAATAGGGTTCCTACGCACTTTGTGCTTGTACCCCTAATTAAAGATAAACCTGTATCCCTAATGTACAGTTTACATGGAACTCTAGAATGTAAATACCCATATCACTGCTCTACAGACTGTACTGTAATTCATAATGTTGTTTTCATTGGAATAAGCAGTTAAATTTAATTGAATTGAGTAAAAAATCTAAATGCAGGGCTTTAAGAAGAACAAAACCTGAAACACAAGAACACCTGAGACAAGGGTCCCCCCTTGCTGCATTCTGTGCAGCAGCCAAACAGGACCAAGGAAAAAGTAATAACATGCTTTCAAACCTCCCGCCTTTGAATACAGGGGTTGAAAAAAGCTGTGTTGGGTCTCATCCGCCATGGCCCCTCATGCAGGGGTTTAATATGCGGACGATATATATATACACTCACCTAAAGGATTATTAGGAACACCTGTTCAATTTCTCATTAATGCAATTATCTAATCAACC
>JBBPDC010000129.1:18767674-18783246 GCA_037974485.1 Hemigrammopetersius urotaenia
CAGATGTGGAATTCTTAAGCACTGATGTACGTCGCTCTGGATAAGAGCGTCTGCTAAATGCCGTAAATGTAAATGAATTACAGTGAATAGAGGACTGAAAACTTTTAACCAAACCACTAGTTTTAAAGGATGTGAACATGAGCTGTTTTCTGATTAATTTGTTAAATTATTAGAACATAGAGTTTTCCTGCTTTTCTTTTTACTACCGTCAGTGCACTGAGATTTAGTTCGTACTGTGCACTGCCTTCTGTAGCGCGCACTGCTGTGGGTCAGTGCTGTCCTAAACGGAACAATAACGTTTTGCACTTAACGGAATTGACGGACTAACATTTGCTCGCGATTCTCCAGCCCGCCAAAATATCTGCTGGTTTTACCACAGTGTAAATCAGTAAAATAATTTTATTAAAGTTACTTACATTTATACGAAGCAGCTGCCTCCACTTGGGCTTGTATTTCACTGTTTGCCGCCATTATCCAACTCGAAAACACGTCGAAAGTCCCGCCCCCTCGTCAAAATGACGTCCGTTTAGTGCGCATAGTGTGCATCGTTCTGCACTGCATTTTCTGGCCGATTTCAATGCAGCATCCGGGTACTTTCAGTGCACGGAGTTTAAGCTTGGTTTTCAGCACTAAAAGTGCACAAGTGCGTGATTTCTGACACACCCAGAGTCTTGATAGAGTGGTGACAACTCAGGGCATGTTCATTTTAGCCAGTCTCTGTGCTGGTTTGCCAGCAGCGATTACCTGAGCTGCACTACCAAGTATCTAACAGGTTACGGGCTATGCTGTAAGAGATGAGAGCAGCATGCTCCTGTGAGGGGTGAATGCCGTGCAGGCTTACAATCAAATATGGACCAATCATCAAGAGAGTTCAGAGGTCTAATAAATATTGATTGATAAATGTTAAAACATACTTATGCATCCCAATTATGTTTCTGCCCTCTGAGAGAGTGTTTTCCATCGCAAGACTCTTTACTGGCTTTGCCCTCAACTTTATCAGAAGCAGTTTCACAAGATAAACTTATTTGCTCTGTTGATTCATTGTTGCTCACACATGGATGCAGTTTTCATTGCAAATTTCATTTCTACTACCTGCTGTTTTTCTACCCCTGACAGACCTCACCAACATTTTTGAATCGTTCCTGCCCCAGCTGCTGGCATATCCTAACCCCATCGATCCCCTGAATGGGGATGCTGCAGCCATGTATTTGCACCGGCCAGAGGAGTATAAGCAGAAAATCAAAGGTGGGTTAAAAATGTTTTTGTTTTGGTGATTATTGTATTACCCTAGTTCATTTCAGAAATGTTTAATGGAGGGAGTTGATTGCTCTGCAGAACATTCAAGGACTTGCACACCTGGCAAATTTTGGTAACACTTTACTGCTGGTGGCATTCATAAGGCTACGGGTTATCTATGCTGTTTACATTATTATGCAATTCCATATTTTATCGAAATAGCCTTTCCAATTACATTGTTGTCTTTTGAAAACCATATAAACCTTAAAGTTAAGCGTGTATTAGGCATTAGGCAGCAGATAAAATGGGATGAAAACGACAGCTAACACAGTAAATAGTTAACTGACTTTCAGAGCGATACAGAATACAATAATGTTGTGTGATCACTTGAGTTCATAGGGACAGAAAAATGTACCGAGAAGAAAATACACAAACCACAAGACGAGTAATTAAACAGAAAGTACCCCTTAACCGCTTTAGCCTCAAGTGCAATCATCTTTCAGTACTCAGAAGCACAAGGTCAGACTGCAGAATTGTTTTGCGGACAGGTGAGACTGGCATTGTATGTCCTTGATGGGTGACGCCATGGCTAAAATGCTGATGGACATCGCATACCTGTTTGATTGAAGCAGCAGCAAGGTGGAGGAGGCATGATGTAATGCCACAAATCAGTCTTCACACCACAAATGCATACATAATTTGACTTCATACTGCACATATCATTTCAAAGACGTGTTTGTATACAGAGTAGAAATTACCACAATTGCATCAATGTCTAAATACATATGCACCTAACCTGATGTAGGCATTAGACTCTATGAATGCTGGCCATTAGTAACATATTACCACTATTTCTTTAAACATGATTTAAGAAGGGGGGCATTCTCATACTTAGACACCTGAAATTGTTCATGGTGAATTAGACTTGTGTGGGGCTGTTACACCGCATAAATTCAGTCCATGGAGCTCCTGATAAATAGTTCTTATGCTAATGTTGCTTCCCAGTCTGCATTCTGTAATCAGCATTGCAGTTGAGGACAGATTATTTTTGCAGTATGTGCTTCAGCACTCAATTCCTATTGTGATGTGTTAAAAACAGATGTTAATGTTTCATATCACTACTCTACAGTTACTCGGTTAAATGTATATCTATAACATTAGTTGTGGCTAAAATAGTTGCTAACTTCAAGGGGTCTTCACTTCTTTTGACATTTTTGCTAGTAGAAATTTGGTCTAACAATAAAAAAAAGTCTATTTGTGAAAGACACGTTACTGTGACATATATTATATATGTCACAGAAACGTGTTTTTCACAAATAGACTTTTTTGCCATGGGCACACATGGACTTGACTGGGCACAGATTCCCATAGAGACACTTCTGGGAATGTTTTCCCCCAAGATTTTGCAAAGTAGAGGTTAGAAGGGAACGCGTGCAGTGATTCTTCTGTATGGGCTTGCTATCATTTACCTGTTGGTAGTAGATAATTCTAGATTGTAGATTGTCTTAATTTATCAGGATGCAGTCTGTTGACCCAACCCCAAAAGTTCTGAACTAGTGCTGAGAACTAGGTTCACTAACGTCTAGAACTGTATTATTGAGGCGTGTACTAGTATTGCAAAGTTTCACATCAGAATGTAAGACCTTATTTCAATTGTGGAGAAGGATTTAGTGGGTAGGTGTCAAACACCGGGTACAGAAAGACTGAAACTTGCTTTCATGTAATATTAGACAATCATTCTGTCTCTCTGATAATCAGATACTGGCTATCAGAGTTGAACTATCAGTTTAAACAGAGTTAAAACTAATTCTTTCAAAAAATATAGGTACAAAAATATAGGTACAATATAGGTACAAAAAAAGAGGGAGAGCCTCTCCATCTCCTCATGTCCCTAACATAAATGCAGCACAAAGACTACAGCTGACACATGTCACACACAACTGAAGCACTTGTATTAAAGGGAATACTCTGTATTGCCTTCTTTGCAATATTGCCTCAGCAGTCTTATTAGATCATTACAAATCACACTGTGTGACATGGATCTAATAAAGCTAGGTCATCTAAATTTCTGACCTAGTCAGTTATATTTGGTCACAAACCTCTCTCATAGAACAATAGAGTACCACTGTTTAGGAGCCACAAACAATAGCACCAATCATTTCATGATTGTAATTTTTCTAAAGTATTCTTAACCTGAAATATAAGCACAGACATCCTGAGAAATACATGGTATAAAACCATGAATATTTTCACATTGCCAACTCTGTGGAATATGTTTGTGTGAATGATCCGAATAGCTTCAATATCAGTTCATAGTTAATTTGCACTTCTTGAAGGGGACAGTGCTTGCAAGGTAAAAAAATATTTGTTGTAATCTTGTGCAAAAGTGCAGTGATTCACCACCGGTGTTTTGTACATTGTTTCTCTTTTTTCATACAGAATACATTCAGAAATATGCAACAGAGGAAGCTCTGAAAGAGCAAGAGGAAGGTGCGGGTGACTCTTCATCGGAAAGCTCCATGTCTGATTTCTCAGAAGACGAGGCACAGGATATGGAGTTGTAGTGGAATACACACCTCTTCTTTATTGCAGAGACTATATAATTTCCTAACATGAGAATCAGACTATAATATTCATATTTAAACAAGCTGATTTTTATTATTATTAATTATTATTATTATTATTATTATTATTATTATTATTATTATTATTATGGCAAAACCTGGATTTTTATGAATATCTAGTATTCCCTCTGAAATCCTACATCACCCTCTTTAGGTGTTCACCTGGTTCTTTTAGCTCTATGTCTCTCTCGCTTTCCCTCCCTCCCACGAACAAAGGCTTGTAGTGCTCCCTCTACATTCCGTGTTGGTGTGATGACAATAGATACATTGACTACCCTGTATTTTATGTTATACCATGCTTCAGCACCGTAGGCAAAAAAACATTTTTTCATAGTCACTTCCTTGAATCCACTAAACCACCAATTTGTTCTGTTTGTAAGTTCAGGAATTTTCTATACATCCAGCACAGTGGCAAAATATTCTTCAATATTCACTAAAACTTGAAGTGTAACAAAACAGTACTAACGCCTTTTGTAGGCTGTACTACTTAGTGCCTAGCAGAACAAAACAGTTAGAATATCATTGTAGTGTCTTTATAATGTACTGGTTGCGCAGTCTTGCTAATTAGAAACTGCTCCTGGTAGTTTCAATCACAATCTTGTCTTTCAATACAGCTTTACAGAAGCAGTTTGTTTCTATTGCTATAGATGAGCTAAACCACTCAGTTGAATGGCACACTTTTTGCCACATATTTTTTAATCATTTTGAACTTGTGAAATCAGATTTCCCCCCCCTTGTATCTATTTCTTTCATCAACCAAAAACATAACTAGAAGACCAAGCAACACCATGAGGATCTATTCACTGTTACTGATGTTCAAAGTTTTTCTTCATACTTTGTTTGATTTTTCTCTGGCTTTGTTTGGATAGAACAGAATTGTCACATTTATTTCCAGTCTCTCATTTACACATTTTCTGAATGCTTTCTTTTAGGTTTAGTTGCAGACCCAAGCCCTAAATCTGCCTGTCCAGTATGTGAAGTGTCAGTGGTTGCATGTTTAATTTTTGGGGGGGGGGGGGGGAGACAGGATTGTGTTTGAAGGACCTGATTTAGTCACTTTCTGTTGGGGTACTAAAGTTAATTTAGTTATTTTGCTATACCCAAGCAAATGTTATAACATGCATGCCCAAATATAAAAGGTGGCAATATATTGTTTATCTTTTTTTTTTTTTTTTTTGCTTAATGCAGAACCCAAATAATGTGTCTGATTTCCTAAATTGCACTGTTGCAGAAAGGATTTTGTTTCAGTTTTGTTACATAAATCTTGTTTTATAGGGTGCACACCGAGTACAAGGATGATTTTAGAGACAATGGGTCACACTTAAAATTTCTGGCTATTGCTATTTTAATGATGTACAAACAAAAAAATCTTTACTGTTTTCCCCATGAAATGGATATATTTTTCATTTTTAAGGTTTTATTAAGCCCATATTGACTATAGCCCATATCTTTATAGAAATAAATTGTCCCATAGTGCATTGCTACTATCCTGATAACTCACGGCGGGATGTGGAGTGAGTCAAACAGTGTGGTTTGTATTTAGTGTACCGTTATTTACACACTACTTATCTCCCCACCTCAAAAGTGCTCTGTATAGTGTTTGCAGTTCAATAGGCAGCAGAAAACTTTTCTTACAATTCAAACTGTACATATATATTGAACAGTCACAGTCTCCTAATTTTTAGACCTTGCAAAGTAATTACATTTTTTTAGTTATCCTGACAAACACGAACCTGGTGTTAAAAAAGCACAAAGCTTAATTCTCTAGTAAAGAATGGACAGGATTATGTGATAACCACCCTGGCTTATTTTTTTGTGTTATGATGATCAGAATCCCTCTCACTCTTGCTCTGTCCCTGTTGCTCTCTCTCACATATGTGTGGTGTGGCATGATGCAGAAGTGTCAGAAATGTTTGACATTGCAGGTTTAGAAAAGTTGATGAAAGCAAGAAAAAATATATTGTAGGATTCCTGAATTTTTCCTTTGCGCGTGCATAACTATAATAAAAAAGAAGTGTTGTTTAATTCTTCTAGCTGTAGTTACTTGGCAGGGTGGTTAAAACTGTGTATCCCAGTACAGATTTTATTCATCCTTGTGTGTACAAATAACAATGTTGGAGCAGGCATAAGAACTCATGTAGTTGGTTTTGTCATTTGGTTTTGATGGATTCAGTATTCTGACAAATCTAAACACTAGAATGTACAGGAGAAAACTAGAAAACTGATTAAATCACAAAGTGATTCCTACTCTTACACAAGGACACGAGGGGTGTGTTTTCACATTAAACTTTATAGAACTAGTTATAGCCACATTTTCATTTTCTCTAAAAAAAAAATGCAAGTAATCTGTTTATAGGAAGAATTCTGTAGGTTAGCCTTTTGCAGTATTTGTTTTTCTTATTCAGTTTTGAAGGTCTCCCCTTTTTTTGGAATATTGTATAAACAGAATGAGCTGTTTGATAGTTCATGATACATTGTCCTAGGTTAAAATAGTGATTTAGGTTTACAGTTCAAACTTGCATATTTGCTTCACAGCATCACATTTGTAGTCCACATGAATAATTTTCCTCAGCAATTTCCACACTGCCTGTGCACTATTAGCTATAATGTAAATTTCTTTATTCAAACTTATTTCTGCCTCAGACAAAGTTCAGATATGAGAGTACATGTTATGATTTTTTTGTTTGTTTTTAACATTCAAATAAAATGATGAAGAAATCCAAGAATGTTTGTGTGCATCTGATGCTGAAGTCAAATTTTACTGCTGCTGTACTTTTTAGTCCAATTTACAATGAAATTGTAAAAAAGTTAATCATCCCTCTTTCATACCCACAAACCTTTGACATGAGTGCACAGTTTTTCAACTGTGAAGTACAGCACAGTGACAAACACTTCTTAACAGTGTCTGCTTAAAGACTGAAAAGTCAAAAACGAGTTGGTATTCACCTGGATAGAAACTTTTGCCTTTAAAAAATGGAAATACCTGAAATTGCTTGCTCTGTAGCATTTTACATTAAAGTTTTATTCTGATTTTTCAGAGACTTACCCTTACTTTCACAGGCTCTCTCTTCTGTAGCTTAATGTTTCTGCACTTGTGTTGGCTCATTTCATATTTGTATACAATTAGATTACTAATTGATTTGTCATATCTTTAGGACTCATTTAACCAGTGAATATCACTGAATATCTTGTAAAAGCTGTTATGATTCAATGGTGTCCAATACTACAATCAAGAAAGTGCTTTAACACAAAGTGCAAATGGGATCTAAAGACACTCTCCTTTCTCCTGAGCTCTGAGCATGCATTTAATGTAGAATCCACCCTCTTCAGTCGCCCCCTACTACAATCCTTCATGTGCTTTCAAAGCATTGGAGGACTTCGAGCATGATGTCTTTTCTTTAAGTAGTTTGTTACTGTTTTTCTTTAAATGAATGCAATCAAGGTGTTATGAGTTCACTCTTTTTATTGCCAGGATTTTAGTTCCTCTTTGCATTGTTCCGTGGGCATGATTTGTCACAGAAGACAAATGTAGCGTTATATCTGCTTAATTAGTTGTGTACAATAAACTGTAATAACCTTTTTAATAAAATAAATGTTCATAAACATTGCAATGACCACAGTTACTTGTATAGTAATATATTCTTTAAAATCTGAATTTTACTTGGCTTTATATTGAAACTTAAATGAGCAATTTTTCATGTATTTTTTCCCCTCTGCCACCGCTAGATGGCAAACATGTAACGGATTCAACAAAAATGGGGGTCTGTTATTAGGAAACCTTGTGTGACATTTACTGCGCCACGGAGGACAGAAGAAACTGTCTCGTTTGCAATATACTAGTTATCCCGTATCTCCCACAGAGTACTTACGGTATATAACAAATTAATAAGTCACAAAACTGACTGCGGGTGTTAGCAAAATGAATTGTAAAGTGACCATTCTGTCATAGGTGAACACAACACAGCACACAGTGTGAACAGCACGAAATTCTTCCTCCACATGTAACCCATACATCAAGTGGAACAGCGTCCGGGGAGCAGTGTGTGCTCAAGGGTACCTCAGAGGTGTTTATCAGTCTTGGGAATCGTACCCCTGACTTCATGATCGTAGGGCAAACGCCCTAACCACTAGGCTACCAGGTGGCCGAAATGCGGCGGATACCAAATGCGGCATAAACATAACTTAACAGATAACTTGTCATGTAGCTAACAAATTTAACTCCTTATCCTAACGATGACCCTTTAAATTTTAAACTGATGAAACTGATGATGAAATCATGTGCTGTATGCTGTGGGTTGTAGGTAGATATTTATCAGAGCTAGGGCTTTTTATTAAAAAGAGAAATTGAGAAGCTTCTGATGTACAAATCACAAAGCCATACGGATATACATATGCACTGACATTCCGAAGGGAATTAAAAGCTGAAATACTTCTGTATTCTTAGAGAAACGTGCAGCAGTGTGAGCAGTAACATGAGCCCCTCGATGAAATATTTAGAGCTCATTTAACTGCAGTGCGATGGTCAAGATGGCCTAGCTTCCATGATGTAATGCTAAGCCGCAAATGACTTGTATAATACATATTTTGCTGTCACATGACTTGTTCCTGTGGTGAACTGCAGACTATTTAAACATTATACAGTATAACATTTACATTTCTTTAGCAGAATTTCTTCTCTAGATATATTTGGTTCACCTTTTTGTTTCATTTTACTGGTACATATGGCCAAGACATGGCATGGGTAGATTAAATTGGGCCGAATGATTAATTTGTATATTTTACCGTATTAAATTAACAAAAATACAAGAATTTCTCTATTAGACCACAACTGATATGGTGTGGTCTCGCTCCCTGGACACAGACTTTTTCACCTGCTGCCCTCTGGCAGATGAAAAAGAAGCATGCAGACCCTAGCCAACACAGAAACAGTTTCTTGTGGTATATTTTCAGTATTTGTTGTATTTTCAGTATATAAAATTTAGATTGTTTATCATATTGTATTTTTCATTTAAACATATATACATGCATGTGCAGCGGGCAGCCGGAGAGCTGTGTGTGGGGACAGTACTTTGCTCAAGGGTACCTCAAAGATGGTTTATATAAAAACTCTAATCTTGGCATTTATGTGGTCAGCAAAGAAAGAATTTCATTGCATAGAGAAATCTTATTTCTACTGTACATAAGGCAATAAACATTTTTGTACAGGTGTTAATGTTTTGGGGCTGCTGGTGGCTTAGTGGTCAGGGAATTGCCCCTGCAATCAAAAGGTTTGAATATTCTATGGTTCCCCACACCCTGCTCCCCAGGCGCTGGCGCTGTGTTCCTGGCTGCCTGCTGCTCACTTGGGTGAATGGTTTAAGTGCAGAGAAAGAATTTTGTGCTGTTCACCTGTGACAAATGGTCATTTTACACTTACACTTTACACATGTGTATTTGCAAAAACCCTCAAACCATTATATTCTGTTAATTACAGAATATAAAGGTTTTAAGGCACAGAAGAAGGAACCAGCGTGGAAAACCACCCCTCTTCCTAATAAACAGGTCCTCTGTCTGCCCAAGGATGATGTCATATCTCTGAGCAGAGTCAACCCACAAAAAGCTGCTGTTTCAGACAAAATATTAGGACATGTTCTTAGAGAATGTGCGGAGCAGCTCACAGACATCTTCACAGACATCTTTAAAGTATCCCTGTGCACAGCAGTGGTTCCTGCCTACCTCAAAATGACCAGAATCGCCCCAGTGCCCAATAAGTCATCAGTGTCCTGTCTGAACGACTACTGACCTTTTGCACTCATCCCCATCATCAAAAAGTGTTTTGAAAAGTTGGTACTGAGACACATGAAGGCATGTCCAGCTCGACCCACTGCAGTTTGCATACCATGATAATGCAATTTCAACTGCCGTTCACCTCACCCTTTCTCATCTGGACTCAAAGGACTGCTATGTCAGAAAGCTGTTCATAGACTTTAGCTTAGCATTTAACACCATTGTTCCACAGAAACTGGTGGGGAAACTGAGCCTACTGGGCATGAACACTTCACTCTGTAACTGGGTCTTGGATTTACTAACTAACTAACAGGCCTCAGTTAGTTAGTATTGAAAGGAACACCTCCAGGACCGTCAGCCTGATCACCACAAGGATGCTCAGCCCACTGTTGTTCACACCTGCTGACGCATGATTGTGCTGCCCCGTTCAGCACAAACCACTGGACTTTGCAGATGACACAACAGTGGTGGGGCTCAAAAGGATGAGTCCGCATACAGAGAAGAGGTAAGACAGCTGGTGGTCTGGTGTCGGGACAACCTGTCCTTGAACATTGACAAGACAAAGGAGATGGTCATCGACTTCAGGAGGAACTCCGGCCCATACACCCAGTCCACATTAACAACTCGGCTTTGGAGAAAGTCAGCAGTGTGAAATTCCTGGGTGTGCAGGTGAGGTACAACCTCAGCTGGACACTCAACACCACAGCCATCACCAAGAAAGGCCAACAGCGCCTCCACTTTCTCAGGAGACTGCGTAAGGCCCACCTTCTCCCTCCCATCCTCACCACCTTCTACCGTGGGACCATTGAGAGCATCCTCTGCAGCTGCATCTGGTTTGGAAACTGTAACAGCGCTGACAGTGGCTGGTGAGGACAGCTGAGAAGATCATCGGTGTGTCCCTTCCACCACTCACTGAACTGTACAAAAACGGTTTGTCTCCAGCATCATCACGGATCCCACCCACCCCTCACATGGACCGTTTTCCCCCGATGTCTGTAAAAGGTTCAGAAATATCCGAACCACCACTACCAGACATCACAACAACTTCTGCCCACAAGCCATTAGACTCCTGAACTCCTGAACAAGCCTGCAAGCAACATCAGGGGCCTGAACAGGGTCTGACCTCATACAGAGGCTGATATAAATATGCACATGACACTTTCAAATATACTCACTGCACTGACAGTTTCCAAAACTGCACCAAAACTGGCTGCACTACTTTGCTTTTGTACTTAGAATATTTTGCTTAGATTCTGCAATATAATGTTGCAAGCAGTTGTCTTGACTCTACTCTTTGTATGTCCTTATTTTAACTTTGTCTGTCTTTGTCCTACACTCTGTGTATTTGTGTATGTGACCCTTGAAAATTTAAGTTTGTACATACTCTGTAAAAGTTAGTCGGTACCTTCTGTATTTTGGGAAACTTCTGTTAATTTTCAAGGCATCCATATATCACCATATATTACACATTCAGGTCCATAAAAATTGTGTATCACAGCATATTGTCACATTCCCCCGAGTTTCCCCTAAGGACACACGACTGTAGGCAGGCTTCCATGTCTTTGATTTGTCTTTATTTAGAACCAAACTGTAACAGAAAAGGCACGTGGGCCCAAACTCACGAATTCTCAAATAAAGTGCAGAACTGTAACTGAAAGCAACACTTCTACTACAGAGCAACAGTGGCATAAGGAGACATATTACACGGGACATTGGCGATGGTTAACCCACCACTAAGGTTCACATAAACACAACTTAAATAGTCCTTAAAATAAACCCTGAGTACCCCCTACAGCTGATACCTATCTTAGCCGGGGGACTCAGGGTGTCAAAATAAAAGACACAGCACCAAAGCAAAACACACATCACATAAACATTTAAACACAAAACCCCAGGACGCCCTCTAGCGGCCGTCCCCTAACACAACCACCCAGAGGTGTAACAGTACCCCCCCGCTCCAAACCGCACCACCGGGGCGGCAAAACCCACACCAAACGAACCCCAAAGAGGGAGAGCGGGTGGGGGACGGCGGCAGCGTCCCTCAGTTCTCCCCTAGTAGTCCACACCCAAGTGTCCTGTACTCGGCTGGGGTTTCCCCAGCTTTGACGGGGGTCGAATCTCTGGACGCTTCCCTTGTCCGGCGGTCTGGGTCCCTCTTCTCGGTACCCCCCTGCTACCGTGGGGGCTTTGCCTCCACCAGGGAGTCCTTCGGCTGGCCAAGCGTCCATAGTCTTTGAGTCCAGGCTCTGTTCCCAGAGCCCCTTCCAGCTCTCCATTCTGAGTCTCTCCGCACACTCTGCAGCGTGTCCTGTGAAGCGACCCTGTCCGCTGACTGCCTCTGGACTTCCAGTGAGCCCTACGGTGCCCACTGGCGTGAGATCCTCTCTGCAGGCCTCCTCCTGCCTCCCAGTGTGACTTTCCTCGCTTAAAGCCTCACTATCACCCTTGCTGACCTCCCTGCAGCCTCCAGTGTGCCTTTCCTCGCTTAAAGCCTCACTGTCACACTTGCTGACCTCCCTGCAGCCTCCAGTGTGCCTTTCCTCGCTTAAAGCCTCACTGTGGGCCTCTATGCTGGCTCCAGTAGGCTTTTCCTCCCGTAAAACCCTACTGTCGCTCTTAGTGACTCCAGGACACCCCCCCAAAAGAAATTTGGGAAGGTCCTCCCCCTTTATCGGCGAGGGACCCGAATCACTCCCATCCCCTTGCTTCACTAACGACCCTTCTGCTATTCCAGGACCCCCTGTAATAGGGCTCTCTAGAACCCTGGGCCTATCCATAGGGCTTGTTATCTCTGCCAACCCAACTAGGAACCCTATTAGCCATGCTAGGCCTGGAGAAACTGCCTCACCTGGCTCTAGGCTGATTTGGGCTATACCGTTGCCGGACATTTCTGTAGCTATGGGGGCGGGAATAAGCGGTAAGGGAATAAGCGGTTCAGCTGAGCTACATGGTGGCCCCTCTAATGAGCCTAAAAGCTCCTGCTGCTCTACCACCTCTCTTTCCCCTTGCTTCTCTAAGGACCTCTCTACTGCTCCCAAACCCCCCTTAAACAGGTTTTCTGTAAACCTGGGCCTATCCATAGGGTTTGTTATCTTTGCCAACCCAACTAGGAATCCTATTAGCCATGCTAGGCCCGGAGAAACGACCTCACCTGGCTCTAGGCTGAATTGGGCTATACTGTTGCCGGACATTTCTGTAGCTATGGGGGCTGGTAAGGGAATAAGTGGTTCAGCTGAGCTACATGGTGGCCCCTCTAATGAGCCTAAAAGCTCTTGCTGCTCTACCACTCCTCTTTCCCCTCTTATGCTAACGGCTAGGCTATCAGCTGTTAGCCCTGAGCTAGCTACATACCCAGCTGCTAAAAGCCTCTGCCGAGGCGCGTGAGTTGGGGGCTGCTGCAGGCTTTTCCGCGGCGCGGGCGCAGGTCGCAGGTCGCTGGAGGTCCCGCTTCTCACCCGAGCCCGTGGTTGCAGCACAGTCGCGGGGGTACACAGCCTCCTCGTGTGGTTCTCGTGCCACAGTGTTGGTGCTGGGGTGTGTAGCACAGTTGCGAGGGTACACAGCCTCCTCGTGTGTGTCTCGTGCCACGGTGTTGCTGCTGGGGTGCGTAGCATGGTTGCGAGGGTACACAGCCTCCTTGCGTGTGTCTTTCGCCGCTTTGTCGAGCTGGCCCTGGCGCCTTGACTCCACCTCTTGTGGGAGCACCACACTTTCGACCCCGGTCAGGAGCGGGATACACTGCCCCAGCAGCGGGCTCACCGGAGATAGTGAGCCGGTCACAGGCTGGTACGGTTCAGCTGAGCTACATGGTGGCCCCTCTAATGAGCCTAAAAGCTCCTGCTGCTCTACCACCTCTCTTTCCCCTTGCTTCTCTAAGGACCTCTCTACTGCTCCCAAACCCCCCTTAAACAGGTTTTCTGTAAACCTGGGCCTATCCATAGGGTTCGAGTACTGATGCACGATTAGGAGTGCTTTATACTGCTGTCATCCTCTGTCGGTCAGCAGCCTTGAACAATTAACGTGAGACTCTAAAGATAATCTGCTGACGTAACTGCATGTTTCAGTAAGTGCAAAGAACCCATCAAACCGTTCGCGTATTAGATAGCACTGTAAATTACTGTACTTACCAGTCGTAATGGGACATCATTTACAATGACATACCAACAACACAGAAAACGCTGAAGTTGGCTTTATTGTCATCCATCTACATACACAATATATGACTGAACAAAGCTACATTTCTTACAGTCCCAGGTGCATGAGCAGCACAAAAAACCCAACACACAAAGACAAAACGTAAAACAAGACAGTGTAACAAGTATCAGAGTGGTAACATTTGGAAAGATGTATTTCTTTGTATTTTCTTCAGTTTGTTGAAATACCGATGGTCTGCTGTTCGTTTCTGTTTGAAACCCTTCCTGGGCTCCAAAACAGATCTGGTTGTGCCTTTGGGCACATGAAATGGGCTTCTATGATAGTGGGTCATGAAGTAGGCTTATATGGTGGAGGCAGGGTTTGAATCCACATTAAAGAAGTAATTCTAGTATTTTAGACTGCCTTTGGAAAAAATGTTAGATTTGGTTTTTGCCTTTAATATGAAGGCTTGCACTGGCTGTAAAATAGGTTCATTTAGAGACAATTTTCACCCTTTAATACTGAACTCCAAATGTCTGGGTATGGCTTGAAGTAGAGGGAAAATTAAAAAGATGTGTGTATGTGAAACTGAACATTGTAATAGAGAAGAAGCTTTTGGAAACCATACAATATTATTTTATTGGCTCACATTTACAGGACTGGACTTGCCTTTGATATTGGGCACTGAATTAATTTCCCTGTAGTTTCATTTTAAGTTTTTTTTTTATTCTGAGAAAGAGACAAGGCAGAGGATCCCACTTAAACACCCTACTTTTATCTCAAGATTCAAGTTTGGAATTTCAGACAGAGTCCTCCCTATTGGGATAGGCATTTTTGGTGCTATATAAAACAATTTCTAAAAACATAGCAGTGGTAAAAGAGGTTTACATTTAACCATGCAAAGAACCATTTAAGCATTTAAATGGTTTGTTGTCATTGTTCTAAATATGGTCTAAATAGTACCTTTACTGAAGAACTCTTAGGTTCCTTTTATCAGCACACCAGTGATGCTGACATATTAGTAGCATGCTCGTGTGTATGTGTGTGCAGAGTGGACCCCAAATAGCAGTACTGATGGCAGTCAGTTTCTAATTACAGGGCACTATTGAAAATTCTTGGTTAGAGGACTATTCTAAGACAGGCAGTGATGCTGAGGGGTTTAAAACTCCTGTTATATGTGATCCAAGTAGCACATACGCTAGCAAGCGACCATGTCAGTGAAACTGCTGTGCTCAGAATGATCCAGTGCTAAGTTCATTCATGGTTTCATGGGGTTCATGACTATTAAATGAGAGATTTATTAATGTAAACTACAAAAGCACATAAAGGTAAGTAAAGCAATGAAATAATAAACAATGAAAGTGGATTGTTCCGAACAAAGGAGCCTGATTCCGTAGAGCATAATTTGTATTGTGTGGAGACTGGAAAACATATATAATTAGTATGCATGAATATAAGTGGATGTAGGTTACACTTTCATGATCATTGTGTAGGGAGTGTTCATATACTAGTGTTTGCCCATGGAAATTTCTATGCCTAGGTGCTTCTAGCCTGAAGGCTGAAACAAGTGAACTCAGTAAAAGGCAACATCACATACCTTTAGCAGTGAACAGACCTAGTTTTCAAAAATCTAGTTTCCAAAAATTTAGGTCATTATTGAATTACATATGTGTTACATCTCTAGCAGCCGTGTTAGGGGACGGCCGCTAGAGGGCGTCCTGAGGTTTTGTGTTTTTTGTTTATGTGATGTGTGTTTTGCTTTGGTGCTGTGTGTCTTTTATTTTGACACCCTGAGTACCCCAGCTAAGATAG
>JBBPDC010000129.1:18783346-18798316 GCA_037974485.1 Hemigrammopetersius urotaenia
CACACACACACACACACACACACACACACACACACACACACACACAAACACACACACACACACACACACACACACTCTCTCTCTCTCTCTCTCTCTCTCTCTCTCTCTCTCAAGGGCTTGAATGTCTGCTTTCATAGTTTTGTGTTGAGCTGCAGTAATCCTGACTCCTGTTCTGTGTATGGCACTGGTAGAATTCACTGTGAAAGCACACTATCAGTGAATTACCATAGGGCCATAAACAGAGCAGAGAAAGAACCACAGGATGATGCATAGTCAACTTACCTTACAGTATTTATTTTGGATTGCAGTTGAATAACCTCCTGCAATTGTCTCTTCTTTGCCTTTTTTGGCACTAGCACATTTTTGCTTCTGTATATATCCTTCGAGCAATTATGTGTAGTGCCAATATAGGAAAAGTTACACATGCACCATTGTTTAGGCTTTCTGGAACTCATGTCTCCTAGGCTGTGCATTTAAAGGAATGCGATTGACTCTTTTTCTTTTGTCCTTCTGTTACGAGTAACCTGAGACACGACCTTTACAGGGAAGGACTTGGGACTTGTAGTTTGGGCAGCCATTATACCATACTCACTATTCATAAATGTAGTCCATTTATCTGTGAGGTGCTATGGCCATAAACCATGAGGATTGATTCAGATTCCTGGCCACAATCATACAAACTGGTCCATTTAAGATAGTGTGTGATACATCACTCAAGTCAACAAAGTCATGAAATTCAAAATCTTACACTAGATTTGAAGATTTGATTGCATTTCCCCACATGAAATCAAGTGAGATCAGGTACTGATTTAATTCTGGATCATAAGCACAATTCTAACTCATTCAAGTGGTGCTCCCTCCTTCCAGAGAATTCACCGCCCATTGCTGGGGGGCTTTATACCCCTCTATCTGACGCTTGGTATTGGGCATTGTAGACTGATGTGTGGCAAGTACAGAGTATCCCATTCAGCTCACAGTGCTTTTCTATGGATATTATACAAGTTATCTAGTGTGCAGTTAAACATGTTAACCATAAGTCCCTGAATTCAGTAATGAGAAAGCGCTTTTGCATGTAGTATATAAATAATCAGAATTTACTCAGACACTGTATTTCACCCTCTGTCATGCCGATAAAGAGTGACTTACACAATATCTACAACATCTGCAAAGCTTACAATATTCAGTATAGCA
Source organism: Hemigrammopetersius urotaenia (assembly GCA_037974485.1). Lineage (NCBI taxonomy): Eukaryota > Metazoa > Chordata > Actinopteri > Characiformes > Alestidae > Hemigrammopetersius > Hemigrammopetersius urotaenia. The sequence goes on from JBBPDC010000129.1 coordinate 18,784,538, forward strand.
AAATACTGAATACTCTGCCATGCTCTCTGGGTACCCTCATCTTGAAACCATTTAATCACAAATTGTAGCTATATTATATCCCATGTTTTGTTTTTAATAGTGATACAGTATGCTTCTATAGTGATGCTAAATTTTACAAAAAAAAATTAATAACCTCTAATTAAGAACTCTATATTAAAAATAGCTTAGCCAAATGAATACTTTCCTCTTTTTGCACAGTTCTGTATGTATTGACTTGAGTTTTGGGGATCGATTTTCTCCCATATTCTGCTAAACATTTTGTAAATGCCATATTGAAGACAGTAATACCAGAGTAATACTGCAAAAATATAATCTATTTTCTCCTCCCAGAAGTTTCAGGAGAACATGTTTAGCTCTCTGGTGGTTTTTGGCAATGGTAGAACTCACACTGGTGAGGTAAAGGATCCGGTGGTTCTAGACTTGCCAACTACTGCTTTAGTGCTCCAGCTACCTTCATTGTCACACAAAAGGCATAGTTAAGAATCCATATATGAGCTGTGAAATGAATTTTGCCCAGTTTCCTCTTGTTAATGTGTATGGAGGTTGGACAATGGCTTTGTAGCCACTGAGTGAGTGACTGATGTTTGTGAAGGTTTGTGTGGATCCAAGCCTTCCTCCTACACCCCTCAGTCTCAGAACTCCTAAACTCAATGGGTGCCTAAGTGATAGGAAATGACTGTCTCAGAAAATTAAACCTCAAATAGGCAAAAGTCAGTAAAATAAATGATTAACAAACAGTCAAACCTACGCAAATGAAATTATTTCCAAATCATAATTAAACTATTATCTGTCATAATATTTAAAACTATGTTTGGTTAATTGTCTATATACAGTAACAATGTTTTGCTGGTAAAAACAAAACTGAAAGTCAACAAACCCATAGCAGTACCAAAATGACCCACTTGGGGGCCACAGATTGTAGGATGAAAATCACTGGACTAGAAATTGACCTCAAACAATGAATTACCTTTCAATAAATGCATATACTGAAGAAGACCAAATATCTGTTGCATGTGTGTGTTTAGTTGCATTGAGCATAATGTGTTCCCTTCATTTGTGTTACTTCACCTCATAAAGATGCTAATGGCTATCAGAATAATTACTGCTTTCCAGAACCTACATGAAAAATTAGCAAAAGAGGAAATAGAAAACATTTGCGATTTTTCTGCCAGATCTGAACATATCTGTACAAGTAAAATTTAACTTTTATGCTCACTGCACACATTTTAATGGGGTTTAGGTTAAGGGACCAGGATGGATTCTTTATTCAGTGCATCATTTTTGCATTGAATTGAAGATGGGACAGTAAAACCACGATCCAGTATTAGCCTTCTGACAGGGGCAGCCAGATTTTGTGTTCAAAATATTTAGAAATTTCTAATGAGTTTCTGGAAGTCAGTCCATAATCTACATTAAATCTATAGCATACTTTCAACAGTTAACAGCAGTGAAAGACAGTGGCAAATAGTTAACATGATTTAAATAACACTCATTCATTATCAGAATGAGGTGTTTTTGTTTTTTTTTGAGAAACAGCTGTCTTTCTGCATGATAACAGCCAGCAGTATATGTGGGTCAGCGGCTGCTAATGTAGGTAAAGAAGGATCTGCAGATTAAACCCTTTTTATCTAAATCCTAAATCCTGGCTATGTACTGCAGTCACATGATTTATACTGTTAACTATACTTCTTTTAAAATGACTAGCAAACATAATTGACTGGCTGAACACAGAATTTCACAGGTTAAAATATATTGCTTAAAAATAGGGCTAAACACTGGGATTTTATGAAGACTCTATATCCACTTTTGATGTTGCTGCATTTTTTGAAAATCTGGCCTTTATGCACTATTTTTACTACTGCTGGATTTTCTCTTTTTGTGCCAGACATTTTATGCTGTTTATAATGCCATATACTGTTTAAATTGCACTTATTCTTATTATGCTGTCATAAACTGTTCTCCAGTACTCCAGATACTGCTTACATTGTTGCTATTTACTTGCTACATTCTGTAGTTTGCTGGCAATAGTGGATATTTATTAGAGACTCCATTCTATTATATCAAACGGTTTTTGGTGTAGTAACATTGTTGAGCATTGTACCTTCTGTTGCATGTATATTGTCTCTCTACTAATTACTGGCTCTGCCAATGTCAATCTGTGTACCTAATAAGAAAGATTCCAGCTGAAATTTCACCTGCTGTAGTTGCTTTGTGGGAAATCTGTTGGTGTGCCCTTCCCCAAATGGGATACAAAGCTCAAATTTCACAGCCCTCTCCACCTCCATTCTGCTCACCCTCCACCATCCCCCAGCACCAGTTATGTGGAAATGTTATGTGTGGAAGAGACTGAGAAAAAACACAGGTAAAAAGTTACATAAAGAGAAGTAATTTTACTGTGATGGCCTAAAAAGCAGGATGAACGGTAACAAGAGATAATAACTTTTATGTAGTAAAATGTAGTTTTTATGTAGTAAAAGCGTAATTTTAATTATTTTAAATAAACAAACCTTTGAACAAGTTTTGTGAACAGGTGAACATGAACAGTATAGGACAAAATGGAGAATGGGTAAGGAACATAAAAATACAGTGTAGAAAATGTAACAGAATTACAAAACTGCTTCTGAAAATTTCTTATGTTATTACTGTAAAAACAGACACGCAGAGACAAGAACAATATAAATTTTAAATAAGTCCAATAAAATTAAATATCTGTAGAAAAAACAACATAAAATACACTATGCTATACACACAAATACTATAGATAAGTAACTTGGTTAAGTGAAATTTCACATAAGATGTTGCACATAATGATACTTCAATACCTGAGATTAAAATTGCTGTGACAGTTTAACGAGCATTAATTTATTGTATTTATTGGAATAAGGACTTGCTAGTCATCAGCACCTTAAAGAAAAGGAGGGATGTACCAAACTTGCTATATAGGTTCAGTATCCCATTTTTAAGTGGAAATGGACATTGCCTAGATTAACCAGATCAGCTTTCAGTGGCCATTTGGCAGACCTAGTAACTGGTGCATATCTTGAAATTTGAGTGGTGTGTCTATACACTCAGCACTATTATGGAAAGTAAAGGATGACCATGGAGTGCTTCTTTTTGAGTACAAACAGATGGACTCACGTAGTCATGTAGCTTGTGTCAGGTTTTTAAAAAGTGTCCAGTTTCTTAGATTTAAGTAAAAGTTTATTATGTATGTTTATTTTTTATGTTTATATATGTATGTTTATTTATAATATGCTATAATAAAATATATTAATGAATCTGTGTATAAATATATCACTGATCTTTTTGTTTCAACCAAAGTTCTTTGTAATTCCTAACATTTTCAAACTAAGCAGAATCTAACCTTAATGTGATGCAAAGTATTTAAATAAAAACATTTCACAGAAACAAATTAAAATTATTAGTATTTGCTAGTATAATTACTAGTATTATTCACACTTCGCCTAACAACAAAACTGGTTGAGATGGATAGAAGCACACACACACACTTCAACATTCAGGACATCTCTCCATTAAGGTAGCACACACGCACACACACACACACACACACACACACACACACACACACACACAATGACAGCCTGTCCCTTTTATAATCAGTTCTTGTCTCCAAGCACTGTCACTGATGAGTGATGCATCTGTTTTAATTGATTCATTTTTTCCTAGTAAATAAAGTATTCGTTTTCAGCAATTGTGGTATTTTATTCACATCAAATTCAAATTATGCTGATGTACAGTAATCTAATTGTCTAATTACGTAGTCAAAATTTACAGATGGAAAAATGTTATTCCTTTTTTTTCCTTCCTTTTCAACCTCCCCCAAAATAATCAACCTAAAATGACTGGGTCTTACCTGGAGACCTGGCCAAACAGAAATGCTTTTTATTAAAATACATACTCAATCAGAATTTTGTTTGAACCTAAACCAGAGCTCAAAATTCTCTATCTTCACTGCAATTTCCTGATGGTGCTGGGGTTGAGAGAGTACAAAATCTGCCAGGTCTTAGCCAGTGCAATGTGTTTAAAGGGGGAAGGGTGGCAATCTGTGTGTGTGCGCATACATGGGTGCATTTGTGGGAGGGCTAAAATCATGGGGCGTGTATTAAGAAACGATTAGTGGAGATTAAAGCTGAGCTTCAGAGGTCTGTGCAACTCCTCATTGGAGGAATGACTTTCTGTTGAGTAAGGATTCATAGGTTCAGACATAGTCTGTTTTTCCTAAGCAGACAAAGTAATCAGTAACAAGCATAGCTGCAAGAATAAGAGCAGTAGTTTATGTGGTTACATATATTTTTTTACTGCTGGCAACTGCACTTACTTGAAACCCAATTACCTAGGGACTACTACCATGTAGTCTTCCCAAAAGAGTGTTGTTTTTTCAGTTGTGAATTTTACATATATAGTCATGTTTAAGGCTATCAAAGAAAAATGTTTCTTTTAGGAAACATGAGTAGTGTAAACAGGAAAATTAAAAAACTATTTGCATATCATATTTTAGGATACATTTTAAACATGCTGGGGTCACATGAATCTGTGGGCCGAATTTGACCTTCCAGGCTGGTATTTTGAAATCTTTGCTTTAGAGACAAGAAGGAAAAAAATGTTTTTTATTTATTTTAGTTTTTATGCAATTTGTTTTAATTTGTCCATGTTTCTCAGAATATTTGTGTATCCTAACCAAATACAGTCAATACTCCAGCCCCATATTCCACTAAGAAACTGATGTAACAGCACGACAGACCTTGGACTGTCTCAGTGTTGAAGAAGAATGTAACTGAAAAAGATGTTTAATTCAGACATTTGAAGTAATCAGGCCTGAGCATTCACTGAACAACTGCTGTTGTGCAACCATTTCAATGAAATGCAAAAACGAACATCGTTAATTTATTGGATTGTAGTTTTATGCTGCTCTGCCACAGTACAGCAATGCTGCCAAAAAGGCAGAAGGAAACGTTGCTACTAATATAGAAAACTTGCCTTAGTTCAGATTTTTTTATTCAGGTATTAGACACAAAAAATACGTTACAAAAAACAGCAAGTTAATCAGTATCTAATAGTTTCCTAATATAAATATTTATATTATGGTTACATATGCATTAGGAGTTGTTGATATAAACTAATTGTTTTAATTTGCTTTCTACTTTACCAAATGTATAATTGCCTGTATTTATAAATTGCCCTGGTGTTCCTGGTGTCTTCTTTAGTACCTATACCCCTGTGTTTCAGCTCATCAACACATTTTAGTTTGTTTCTCAACTTCGTGTTGCCTTTCTCCTGACTTTCTTATCTCTTACTTCTGTTACTCTCGGACCCACTGTTTCAATAAACATGTACTTTGAATTTGCAAAAGTACAAGTCTGCGAGTCTGATTGCCTGGACAAATTTCATCATTGGCTTGACAGCGGAGAGGAAACCAATCAAAAGGAGGGGTATGAACTCTTCTGGAGCTGTAGGCTGTGGCTAGACATTATGGGGAGACCGAGAACCTGCTCTGGAAAGAACTTGGCTCAAGAGAGCACCTTATCACCACCTGTCCTGTCTTCTCATCAATTTGAGTCTTCTGGTTCCCCGCTTTTGGCATCCCCATCCTGGTTCATCATCATCAGCATTCCTGTCCCCAGGACTCCTGTCGCTAGCCACCAGTCTCTTGGCCTCTTGTCATTGTTCTCTGGTCTGTTATCACTGGTGTCGTCATTTTTTGGTCCCTGATCACCAGCTTCATCATTTGCTGCAAGGACTTTGGCAGCCATCACCAGAGGCCCCAGTCTCTTGGTCCTCTGCCGAATGCTTCCTAGTCTTTTGGTTTATTATCACTGCCTCACCACACTCCTGGTTCCTTGTCTTCTGTTCCTTCATTGCTGTCCTCCTCATCGTCTGGTCCGTCTTTTCCCGCCCTCCTTTTTTTTGTATGTTTGTTTAAAAACATTAACTTTGCACTTGTATCCTGTCTAAACCCCCGACAACTGTTCTGCATTTATAAGCAGCAGTAGTGAGGAATATGTAGTTAAGAGGAATATGATAGTAAATTAAATGTAAATAAAAATGGTATTTCAACATTACAATGGTTTGATATTTGTATTTCACATCTATACAATAAACTGCCAAATAAAATGAAATTACAAGCAAACATTTCTAACTAATTGAAATTATTTTACTTTGTGGTGCTAACAGTAAAAGTTGTTCAGAAGTCTGTGAATAGCTAAAATAATGTCTTTATTTGAGATGTAAAGTTTTGAAATCTGTATTATTTAAGCTATCCGCAGTCTGCTGAAGGACTTTAGTTAACTACTATGTAGTTTAATTTTGAATAATTTTAAATTCATTCAAAATTATTACAAATTTATTAGCAAGATAACTACTTAAAAAACCTTTTTCAAATTTGCGATTTTATGAGAAACTGTATACATCACTGTTTTATATTTCCCTTATTTACTGTCATTGATATATACTTTCATTCTTGGATTACTGCAGTATCTTAATTTACATAATCATTGAATTCTCTGAATCTACCTGAAAGCAGGCAAAATTTAAGACAGGAAGAGAGCAAAGCAAGGTTAGATCCTCAAGGTCAGCTCCACCCGTGAGAACACATCCGTTCCATCTCTACTTCTGATTTTAATATATTTTAGTATACTGGATTGTCAACATAGCAGTGCGATGATTTTTTTGGTTGTGCTGCTTCCCTAGAACACATCAAGATATTATGTTTAAGTGTGCTTGTAACGCCACATGTATTAGGTCGGTACTCATGTATTTCTCTTCTCCGCAACAGAAGGGCAAGAGCCTTAAATCCAGGGGGTGGGGGTTGGTGTTATGGCTCACAGCTTATGATGCAAAAGAGGCCGTCATTTGATAGATTTTTGTCCAAACTGAACTCGGGTCAAAATGGACTCTGGATTGAGGGCAGAGAAATATATGAATGATTTCTTTCATGTGGGTAAAACCAGCTTACATTACACTCTGTATCTGTGTATTTTTGGTAAAAACCCGCTTTGATATCGGGTTTGATAATGTGTCAGATGTATTATAAGAAAATAATATAAATGCACAAAAATCTTTACTACGATAGCTTGTGGACAGAAGCCATTTTAATTCCAAGGCCACCAAAGTCCATGGTGTGCATACAAGCCTCACATTATTTATACCAACAACTTCACTCTCTCATTTGGAAAAAGAGGTAATTTTTGTTTTCTACATATCTGGGTTTGAGTGAACACAGTGAGACCGCCACATTAAAAAAAGTTTAAAGAATTGTGTGCAAAGAAAAAAAATAAATTACTTGAACAACAGCCTGTTATTTCTTTAACATTTGTGCTGTGCATTATGTTCACACATTTAAGACTGTGTGACAATGTGTACATGACATAACTAAAAAACTGACCAACGTCAACAGCTGCTGACATTGTGAAGAACACATAATTAAATGTGATATGAAAACACAATCAGTAGATTATTCATAGTCCACAGAACAACGGCTGCTGTTATTTTTCAGCCACTATCACGAAAGTTTTGGAAAAAAATGGCAAGTGAGTGATAGAGCACTGCTGTTGTGTCCAATTTTAACTGCTTTAAAATTTCACAGATTCAAGTTTACAATCTCAAAGGCTACAATGTCTGTGTGATGCCAATCTAAACTATGTCTGAATCATAAGTTGAAGCACACTGAGCACATGTATATAGTTAATTGCCAAAAAGAATAAACTTTTTGAGCGCTTCTAAGACAATGCTGAAAATAATATTACCATTATACACCTGCTGAGTTACCAAATTCAGGGACATTCCATTTGCAGAAAACAGCTTAGTTTGTAACATAGTAATGGCTCAAGGTGATATGCCTTCAATTGTAGCAAACTGACAGTACACAGAACCAATAATCTACAAAAGGGGACTTTTCTGAATACAAACATGAAAGCAATTCAAACAGTTCATAAAAAAAACAAGAAAAATAACAAAACCCCATGTAGCCCTGGGGCAGAATAAAAACATGCCATTATTCAATTACTGCGGCTGCCATACTGAATTTGGTCCATTTGTTTCCTATTTCAAAAATGTAGACTAAACAAAAAACAAAAAAACACTTTCAACACATTTATCAAAATACCAAAGAGAAAACAAAACCAACATATTTCCAAAGTAAACAATTTGATAATAATATAACTTTGAATCCCCTGCAGGTTTAAAAATAGAATTTTTGCAGTATACAAACTACATCATGTTAATATTGACTGCTTACTTTTAATGGAAATACAGAACTTCCTAACCTATGTAATTGTAGATGTGTCATTGTTCTAAAGTCACAACCTCCACAGCCTGTCCATCCAGGGTTACAGTGTTGTCAATGCGTGTGGCAACAGGAGCCATGGCAACCTGAACAGGTCGACTTCCTTGAGCCAGACTGGTAACTACTGTTTGATACATACTGACTGGAATCTGGACTAAGCCTAAAAAAAATCAGAGGAAATAAATATTAGTTCAAAATATGTGCTTAACACACTGAACAGTTCAGTTCATTCTGGGCCTGGCTACATCAATATTCTAGAATATCAAGATACACCCCTTGGTGTAAGGAGTGTAAAGTAAAGTGGTCCCTTACAGTCATGCGTGAACACAGCACAGCGCAGCACACAGTGTGAACAATGTAAAGCCGTGGATTGACACCAACGAGGGGCGTCTGGGGAGAAGTGAGTGGGGACACACGCACAGGGTATCTCAGTGATGAAACTAGCAGTTGGGATTTGAACCCACAACCTTCTGATTGCCAGGACAACACCCTACCCACTAGGCCACACGCTGTATCACAGTAATTATAACCAATAAAACTGATTTTCGGCCTATATTTATATTCATCGTTATACTTTGATATGGAGGGTGTATTTTCATTTCAATGTAGTAATGCAAAAGTCATTTTTTAGAAACCACCTTTATCACAACCAGGCATGAGTATGAACAGAGTAAAATGGAAACAAAAGCACAGACCCAAGTCCAAATCATTGTTTTTGCTACAAAAATTATTTAATGTTGTGACTGTCATTTTTGTGTTTTTTGTTGTATTTGAGAACACAGGAAGAAAAAAAACCATATGCTACACTATTGTTTCGAAATATAATCTTAGTGTGCAAACGTCCTTTATTTCCCTTTAATCATCTCGCTTTCAGTCTGATACTGATAACTTGCTAACCATGTATATAATATAGTATTTAATCCAAAGTACTCTAAGATGAGTTTTATTTTTTAGAATATTATTTCAATACATAATCAGTAAATAAAAAGTAAAAGCCAAAGTTGAAGGTATTTTTAAAAAGTATACATATTTTAAGACAATTACTTCATCACTACTTATTTTGTTTCCTTTGTGCTTTTTTCTGGTAATTATATTTATTAGCTTAGTTTATTCTTAACTCACTGAATATTTATGCTACAGTAAATTCACAAACAGTAGCAGTAATTTTAACCATAGAGTATACAGCAGGCCAATAATCAGACAAATGGCCAACAGTAAGCTAGTCATATGAGACCATTAGAGGGATGGGAGTGTAAGTGAGTAGTCATGTTGCACTTTGTGTTGTGTGCCCTTGCTGTGAGAGAGAAAGGATGATGCAATAGAGGGCAGTGGGCAGGGCTGCTGTGCTGCAGTGCAGTAACAAACAATGGAGCAATTGAGCTATCCACGCCCTGCTCTTTCAACTGTCGTTCTTCTTTCAGTCTCTCTACCTCTGGTCCCTCTGCAACATTTTCTTTCCCCTTACAATTTCTGTACAGTATACACAGTATTGACACAGCTGATAAATAAAATTGCCTATGCTTAAACTCTGTCAGCCAAAAAACACAGCCATCATTAAATCATATGGAGCCTTTTATTTCATTGTCATTATTTTCAAAGTTACTGTATCTAAGTGACTGTATTTCAATTTCTTTTGCAGAGAGATCAGTAAGAACAGAGGAAACTGATCTCGAACACCATCAATCAGAGTACCTTGTTAGCTAGGCTGATTCTGATTCTTTAATTACATTGTGCCCCCTTTGATTGCAGTGGCTTATGTGAAGTATTATTATGGGGTGAAGTACTTGTAGTTTTTCCCTCAATCACTATGACATTGTGGACTGCTGAGAGGCAGGCAGAGAAGCACTAAGTGAAGTAAATTTGTCCCAGCTACCTCAGACAGCCCACTTCAAAGCCTATCTGGTATGTCCATTTTACTGATTGGATGAATGAGGTCAATAAATTCAAACAGCCTCTGAAGTAGCTGCTCTTAACAGCACTCTCACTCCAGTTTAACTGCATAAAAACAATTACACAAAGCAACTGACTTGGTAAACCTGGTGTAAACCGTTAAGTCAAATAGTTTCTTAATGTCAGATATATTACCCTGATGTAACCAATTACAGTTCCCTAAGAACAACTGCCAGTTACGCAATCCATAAAGGTGCTCTAGCCAATATTGCATGAAATAAAAAAAAAATCAACATCTATCTATTCTTGAACAAATACAAAGAAGATAAATCGTTAACAATTAGACAATAGTCATTTAGACAATAGATCATTTACAGCCTGTTTTGGGCCACAGCACCCATTACTATATCCTAAATCTAGAATTTTTATGCTCCATCTTAATTGGTTGTATGGCAGGTGTACACAGGAGATTTTCACACGAGATGTGTGTTCATAGTCAAAAAACAAAATGTAACTCTGGTCAGTTAGTGCCAGCATGAAATGTTTGTGAAAAAATATATTCAGGTTAAAAGAGTCTTAGCTGTTGAAGTGGGCTTCTAGTAGACTCTCATAGATCTTTCTTCTGTATGATCAGAGTGCCACGGCTGCAACGCTGCTATCTAAATTTCCATTCATGATAGGAATCCCATGTTTTCTTTACTGCCGTAGCTCTTGGCTTGTTAATTTGTGGTTTGAATCAGTAAGTGATGCACAGAATACAATGGGTTGCCGAAGCACCGAAGCAGCAGCATTCATGAAAATAAAGCCAAAGACTGATCATTTTTGGGAAGACCTATTTTTTCTATACTGCTTCTTAATACATTGAAAAAAAATATTCTGCTTATTCTTGTAAACTGTTGTGTTCTTGTGTGGCTGCCTTGCTCAAGCTAGCTGACAGCTGGCCTGGTGATTAGACTATGTACTGATAATGGAAAGAATCAAAGCCTTCTTAGAGGTCCCCGCAGGGACCTGCCTGCCTCCTGTGGTCATAATGGAGTGGTAGGAACATAGGCCACCCTTCAAGACAGACTATTAGGAATCTGTGGAAAGGTGGCAAGGTATAGCAAGCTTAAAGGTAAGGGTATTTATGGGTGACCATTACTGCCACTGTACACTATTGTACACTATGGCTGGACATATTGGTACAGGCATGTTGAGACATTTACTCAATAAGCGTGCAGTAGTTCATATATAGAGTGCTTAGGCAAATCGTGGATTAGTGAGAAGTGTGGAGGCTGGAGCGGGTAACGCAGGTCACACACGCACACCATCTGTTCCAGGAACACTCAAAGGATTATTACACACCAGCTTGCATGGCCTGGTCAGCAGATCATCTTATTGTGTACACAAACACACCCACACTCACATTAAATTATATACATACATACATACATATAATTATATATATATATATAACAAAAATCTGATCTTTCATGTCTTTGAGCACAACCATAAAAAAAAAAAACCCTCATAATGCTAGTAGAAACCATGTGAAACCTTGGAATTAATAATAATTTTAGTCCATTATTCTGAGGTCTGGGCTCTGACTTGGCCACCATTCTGTTGTGGACTTGCTCCAGTGTTTTGGCTCATTTTGATACTCTTGGACATTTGGCTAATGATGCCATGATGATATGCTTAATGTAGTTCTGTGTTTTCTTTCCAAATCGTTCAATCTTAGTTTCATTATTCTACAAAACATTTTGCCAATACCACTGAGTCAATGTGAAACTTCAGGCATGCAGCAATGTTCTTATTAGTAAGCAGCAGCTTCCTTCATGGTGTTAGACACTGCTTGTTCAATGTTTTCTGTACTGTAGACTCATGAACACAGATGTTAGCCAGCTCCAATAATGCCTTTAATTCTTGTCACTCAGGGTTGTTTCTTTACCTCATCTTAGTTGAGTCTTCGTTGTGCTCTTGGGGTCATTTTGACTGGGCACCCACTTGTTGGTAGAGTAGCCACAGTCTCGAAGTGTAGATTATTTGTAGATTATTTGTAGGCTGTAGGCTGGTGAATTGCTAAAGTCTTTGAAATCACTTTGCAACCTTTTTGCAATCCAGATTTATGTAAATCAACAAATCTTGATTGTAGATGAATGCTCTGAATGCTCTTTTTGACAAGGCATGGCTTGTACAAGCATATTTGTCTTGCACGGAGTGAACTCCTTAAAAGGTCCTATTATGCAAAACTCATAAAAAAAAAAAAAACAAGTTATAATTTTTTTCTTCAAAACTTTGGTCGAAAACTCGCCGTTTAAGGGCTCTGTCCCTTTCATGCGTACTATATACATTCATGGGAACAAAACGCTCATTTTATGCTGTGATCGGTGTATTTTCACACCAATTTCTTTACCTTAACTAATAGCGGACGCTGTTTTATTGTGTTTTGAGAGAGTATTGGCCAACTGGGCGGAGCGAGTTTTTGCCACTGCAGTGGTCAGGCACGGCTGAATTCAGCATACATAAAAGACAAGCATATATACAATCCAGTATTTCATCCTATGTTGCTGTAAGAACATACATATATATATTTTTCTCTGGTACATGAAACTTCAGAGTCTAAGCTTTGAAATGAGTCCAACCGCAAACCGCAAAGCTTTTATTTGGGAGTTGCAAAGAACCATTATGGCAGCTGAAAGGGGTGACCAGCAACAGGCTAGTGGGTGGGGTCTCGACAGATGAGGGGAGGTTCTATGCAAATTGACCTAGTGGGACATCACATTAGGCCATCCATCCAATCTGGGCGTTTTAAAGGGACCAAAACTGTGATGCATAAAGCTGGATGTCTTTTTATGTGAGAGTGATTTTGTGAAAATAATTTCATGAACATGTTTTGTATAGTCCATAGACATACTTGTTCCAATAGCACTGTGAGTTTTTTATGGTTGTCCCCAGTATTATTTTAGCCATTATATTAGATGAAGATAAGACCCTATTACATGACAAATTAATGCAGAAAATCATAAATAAAAAAATTATATACACACAAATACATATGTGCATATTTTACACACACACACACACACACACACACACATACATACATATATATATACATACTGTGGCTTGCAAAAGTATTTGGCTCCCTTGAACTTTTCTACATTTTGTCACATTACAGCCACAAACATGAATCTATTTTATTGGAATTCCACATGAAAGACCAGTACAATGTGGTGTACACTTGAGAAGTGGAACGAAAATCATACAAACATTCCAAACATTTTTTACAAATAAATAACTAAAAAGTGGGGTGTGCGTAATTATTCAGCCCCTGAGTCAATACTTTGTAGAACCACCTTTTGCTGCAATTACAGCTGCCCGTCTTTCAGGGTATGTCTCTACCAGCTTTGCACATCTAGAGACTGAAATTCTTGCCCATTCTTCTTTGCAAAACAGCTCCAACTCAGTCAGATTAGATGGACAGCGTTTGTGAACAGCAGTTTTCAGATCTTGCCACAGATTCTCGATTGGATTTAGATCTGGACTTTGACTGGGCCATTCTAACACATGGATATGTTTTGTTT
>JBBPDC010000129.1:18799756-18817499 GCA_037974485.1 Hemigrammopetersius urotaenia
GTCTTTCATGTGGAATTCCAATAAAATAGATTCATGTTTGTGGCTGTAATGTGACAAAATGTGGAAAAGTTCAAGGGAGCCGAATACTTTTGCCAGCCACTGTATACATACGCGCACACACACACAAACTAACATGCAAAGAAACTTAGAAGAAAGATGACTTTTTTTGACTTTGCCACTGTCTCCACAAATTGTGAATGGCACTGTATATCTCAAGATATCAAGGTAAGTGTTTATGTGGACAGGAATAATACCGTTGGCATCTTGTACTCCAGTAAGAGCTCCTACTGCAGCTGCTGTCTCTCCTGCCAAGACAATCTGCCCACCTCCCTGTAGAGTAGCTTCTGCCAAGGTTGCCACTGCATGTGCTGCTGCTTCACTATAACATATCCACATATATGTTACACATATTACGCTTATGCAACCATTTACACTTCTCTTTTCACACAGATATTTGTATCTTAATTAGTTATGGAATATTATATCTATTCATACATGACTTTCAACTTTTTGATGCTTTGCCCCTCTAAACAATCAACAAGTTTTATAAAATGACAATCAACAGAAACAAACTAATGCAGACTGCCCCCTGGTGGAGTAACACAAATATCTAATCATCCCCACTGACTAATACTGTCTTTACTACAGTACCAGTTTGCCCCAAGGATAGAGGATAATGCATCCTCAGCCTAATTGGGTTGGGGGATGGGGGATAGGAACATAATGTTCCAGTAGTTGTGCTGCTATCTGCCACACTTATCATTGTCTACTGTGATAAACAAGCTGCAGATGAGCTCAGGTGAGCCCAGGCAACAGGTCTCTAAAGGAATACACCTGGGAACTGGTCTGAGCTAGGGAGTAATGCTGCTTTTTTATTTAGTACTCCATAGCCCCTTTATCACCCTTACACTTGCTTGCTTGCTTTTTTCTTTCAATTAATCCCCTGTGTACCTGTTAAGCGCCATAGTAACGGTTGCCCCTGGTTGCATCTCTTGGGAAACAGCAACAGCAGCCTCTGCTAAGGAAGCTACTGCTTGTGTGGCCTCAGATGCCTGTGTGGTCTGGATGGTCATCTCACCTCCTTGTAGGGCTGCCCAGTTCTGCTCAACCTAATGAAGGAAATTAATATTCAGTGACTTAATTATTACTGTACATATCACCTGACCTGCATGCGTCAGTATAAATTTAACTTCTGAACGTACTTGTGTATGTTTAATTTCCCTTACCTCCCCATCTGTTACTGTAGAGTAATTGACCTGGGCAACAGTAACCGTGCCTGGCAGTTCTGAAGCATCAGTAAGTGTGGCTACAGTCGCTCCAGTGCCCACCTGTCAGGTCATTTGAGAAACCAAAAGTTAACAAGTATTTGAATAAATACAGTGAGGTAAAACTGTATTTAGATTTTTTTTGTGATATAGTTCCAGTGTGTATATACACTTCAGTGTGGACATTTTATGAATTGTGCTTCAGTTCTGTTATTAGGCATCCTCTGATAGACTCAATTTCAAAACCCAGCATAAACTTTCATGTGAATTCACATCGTGACATGAGCACCTTCACCATCTTCTTAACAAATCTTGAGCTATTCTGGCTACATGTTATTTTCTCCCCAGATATATTGCCAACAAATTATATTTTTGTTTCATCAGACGTGAACACACTGCTCCAAAATTGATTGTTCTAAATGCTTGTGTGTAAATTTTAGTTGCACATCTCTGTGTTTTTTATTAGAACAGTTTTGTGTGGAGTTTCATTGCTTACTGTGCTCCGTCCAGGTCATCCTGCAAGTGAGGGCTGGTCTCTGTCTTACCTTTGTGATAAGTTTGATACTGTGTTTTAATATTTTGTTTAACATACCTGTCTATAGATGATTAGATATGATTTAATACTTTCCACTAGCACGTCATCAAAGCAGCTGTACAGATTTAAGGTTTTTGCTAAAGGTCAGTACCTTGTCTCTGAGAGCATTAGGAAACTATGATACTTTGACCTTGACTGCTACTTGTTGCATGAAATCTTCACAACAAATGGCAATCTTTCATAATGATACCATGTGCAAACTGTCAACTTTGTGCTACGCCAAGTGGGTTCAACACAGCAGTTATGACTAACATTTTTAAACACTGTGTACCCTTACTGTCTGTTGGACACATATAACCTATTGGATTACCAATCATATGTAAAGTTATTGATAGTTCATTCGTTGCTGTACAGTTTGTGCTAGTTTTTTGTTCATCAATGGTCAGATTCTAACAATAGTACACTTTTCCCTGGATATTTTTGGTTCAAATACTATTCTCAGCAGTGTTTACAACTGTTGCAGCACTGTGTAAGATACACTCTGTGCAGCATACAATCACATTCCACTACTTGAATAATACCTGTTCACTGGCAGTCCTGTGGAAAACCTGAACATTGATGAACGGGTAGCATAGGAAAGATGCATAGAACAGATGGACTATAGTCTGTAATCCTGAACTACAAAGTGCACCTATATGGTAAGTGAATATACATATATATTTGAATAACTAGCAAGTGAACAACAAATAATTACAGAGGCACACATACACAGCTGAAAACAGATTTTTACATACACTTCAGAAAACACAAAAACACGTTTTCTTTACTGTCATACATTATGATCATACATTTAGATCAATAAATATTAACTTTTTTTTGTATTTGTTAAATGTCAGAATAAAGAGAGAATTTTATGGATTTTTAAAAAAATCTTTCTCAGTCAAAAATTTACATACACTTCCTGGCCCAAAATTGCCAAACATTTCGGCCCACTCCTCTTGAAAGAACTGGTGTAACAGGGTCAAGTTTGTAGGCCTTCTTGCTTGCACTCGCCTTTTCAGTGCTGCCCAAAAATTTTCAATGGGATTGAGATCACAACATTGTACTACCACCCCCATACTTCACAATTTGGATGGTGTTCTGAGGCTTCAATGCTTAGCCCTTTTTCCAGAGGTCTCCAGAAATTAAGATTTTTGTCCCCATGTGCAGCTGCAAACTGTACTCCGGTGGTTTTGAAAGAATTGCCTTCTACTCCCAGAGACAGTTTCAGAGAGCATCTTCACAAGGTCTTTAGCTGTTGTCTTGGGGTTGATTCGCACATTTCACACCAAAAATGTTTCTCTCAGAATCTGTCTCCTCCTTCCCATGATTCCCAGGATGAGCCACACTTGTGAAGGTCCACAATTCTTTTTCTGTGTCTTGGTTGATTTCACTTGCTTTTCCCAAGAAGTCAAAAAAGAGGCTCTGTGTTTGAGGAGTGCCATCAACTCACTTGGAATCAATTAACCTATCAGTAGCTCAGAATGGAATCATCTGGAGTTTTCTTTTTGTTTAAAGACACAAAAAAAACACAAAAAATCTCCCTCGCTTGATTCTGATATTTAATAAATGCAAATAATATGTTAATATTTATTCATCTAAAACAGAAAATGTTTACTCTGATATAATATTTGACAATAAAGAAAAAAAAAGTTTGTTTTTTTTCCCCCCTGAAGTGTATGTAAATATCTGGTTTCAACTGTATATATACATACACAAAATTATTATATATTTTACGCGGATCAGAGTCGTACCAAACTCATAGTTTTACGCCTTTTTAAAAAAAAAAAAAACTGAACTGTATTACCGCCACCAGAAGCAGTAATACACTGAAAAGTTGTCAACCACCATAAAAAAAAGAAAAAGAAACCTGCTTCAGCGTGCCTGTGCTGTGACTTGTCCTCCTACTTGAGTGTTTTAACCCCCCCCCAATGTAAGTTATCTTAGTTTATTTAGTATTAGAAGCTATGCCCTGTCTAAACATAGAGAGAGTGGAGAGAGTTATTTCAATGTTTCTTTTGTTTACAAGTCTTTGCGTGCTGCTAATGCTAACCGTATTTTTATTTAAAAAATGCATTAAATTATTACTGTATTTATCCAACTTATCCAAAAGGAACAAAGAAAATGCATACCAAAGAAAACGCCGTGTATGAATTACAGTGTACAGCGGTAACATCGGTATTTATTCTAGCACTACAGGAGTTCAGTGTAAACTGTACAGTACGGAAACGGGTTTATCTTTATATTTTTGTTAAGGGTAATGTATTAAACGGTGTTTAAAATTAAATTAAAATGTTCTTGGAGCATATTTGGGGGCATATTTAGGGTTTACACTGTAAAAATAGGCATTTTTACAGCGTGCACGGATTGGATTACTATATATGTTTTTAGAAAATTATATATTTTTAATCATTTAGAACTAAAATTATTAAAAAACAAAACAAAAACATTGCCACAAAGAAGGAAAAAAAAAAGAGGCGGAGAATATTTGCAGTTTCTGCGTTGTGGAGATTTCCATGTAAAATGATCAGTTTGGTTCTCATAAAAAAATCTACGTGACTGGATCTGCGTAAAACTGGGGGATTACTGTATATAGATGTGTAGTCAGTTCTTGTAGTCAAGCTAATGTACTGAAAGCCAGAAAAATGGGCATAACGATCTGAGCAATTTTGGCAATGGCTGCATTTTAATGGCTAGATGATAGGGTCAGACCATCTCCAAAACAGCCAGTCTTGTGGTGTGTTACCAGTGTGCAGTTGTTTGAACTTACCAAAAGTGGTCCAAGGAAGGACAGCTGTTAAACTGGAGCCACAACTTGCTCCCAAAGTTCACTAGTCTGTCTAATCTGAGCCCACAGAAGAGCTACTAAATCACAGATACATCAGAGCTTGCTGTGTATGTGGCTGTATAGTCTCAGATTAGTCAGAGTGCCTACGATTACCTTTGTCCATGACCACAAGTGCCTATAATGGGCACATGAGTAGCTAAACTGGTGCATGGAGCAACAAAGGAAAATTGGAGCAACACACAAAAATTCCATGGCTTGATGGATCTCTGTTGTTTTAGGGGTACAGGGGACCTATATGAGCCGTTGTTTTTTGATTCAATGTTAAGATAATAATTAATATATTTGTCTCTTTTTATGCTTATCCATACATACAAACATTTTGTTCATTTATATAAGTACAATGTTAAAAGAAAGTGTATACATTAGAAGTGGAAATAAACACTGAATGTATTTTAAATGAAAAAAAAAACCAAGTAACTGAATATTTGTACCTTTTGTTTTATTATGCAGATCCTGTTTACACTTGATCATTTAATTTCACTAGTACCTGGATTGCAAATAGGGCTGCACGATATTAGGAAAACATGCCATATGCGATAATGTTGTTGAGTGTCGCGATGGCGATATCACACGAGAGTAAAAACTTAGTCTTTATAGTGTTAATGTTTTTCTGTTTTGGATTTGCTGGTGATATAGACTCTAGACGCTGACTAGTCTATGCAGAAATAAATGAAATGCAATATTTCCATTTTTAAGAATTTACTTTAAAAAAGCATTTTAATGCCCCCCATAAAACTTTGGAAACATTGAAAAAATATTTTCAGTTTTTTCAACTGTGTTCAATCATAGTAAGTATTTAGCCAGAAAAAATAGCAAAAGGAACAATCTATAACAATAGCACAGAAGATGAAGAAACGGCCCAGTGATTTTTTGCCCTCTTATTTGTGGCACTGGAAAAACACAATTTATTGCAGTTCAGTCAGTCTTTCACCATATGTATATTGCGTACGCTGATATCGTGATGATGGTAAATTTACAATATATTGCTCAGTTTCCACAAATGAATTGCTATCTTCATATCCTGTAAGACATGAGAGAGCCCTTCCGTTGCTTAGAGGTTTCCCTGGGTATGTTTGTGACCTTGATTTTGAGTTAAATTTGGTAAGTCTACTTTGCACCCCATTGGCTACTTAATCAGGTACCTTTTAGGCATCATAGGCCCTGTTCACACCTGGCATTAACATATGGTTGGGTGATCTGATCACATGCAGACAGTACTAAGTACATTAGTTAACTCCACTTGTGATCAGGTCACCCAAGATTTCACCTAGGCTATCTAAATGAGGACTAGAAGCTGAGCTTACCTGTATAAGTGAGACTGTTCCATCAGGGTTACTGATTGTTTGCACCACTGTTTGTGAAGGAACCAGGTGTGTAATGTTATGAGTGGCTGCTGCAGCAACCTGCTGTGGGGTGACTTGCTGGTCTTCGAATGCATAAAGTAAGTCTTCTCTCCCATGCTGCTTGTAGCAGTTCTTAACAATAGTCCTCAGGGCTTGTGTCCATGAAACCTGTCTCCAATAGCAATCAAATTGGTAGCACATATTAGGCAGATAAAAGATCTGTCTGATTTGTGAGGAAATTCTGAGACAACTGGGTTATTACATCCATAACCTCAAATCAGAAAAAGTTGGAGTTCAGTTATTCGTAATTTTATATCTTGTATGCTCAACTTAATTGAATTTGTTTATATAGACTCATTTCTGCATTTCAGGCCTGCTACACATTCCAAAAAATGTGGGATGGTACAGTATTTACCCCTATGTATTGTTGTCATTCTTACTAATTCTCCACTATTGAGGACAGGTCAGGACCTCAGACAAGCCAGTCCAGCACCCGTACCCTCTTCTTCTGTAGCCTAGAGGTGTGAACCTGCACTGGTCTCACGATTCGATTACGATTATAATCAATTTGATTCAATATCATGAAGCATCCCATCAATTTTCAATATTATTTCACATCAGGGCCGGTTCTAGACAGGCATATATGATGGGGCTGACAGAAATGTGAAGGTGGCCATATGGTGGTGACAGAGCCAGAAAGGAGTGGGTGGGGGTACCCTAGATAACTGTTTTTGTCATGTAATTAGATTGCACTTTGTCAGGCCTCTACCCTAAGACCTGTCCAACCTGGGTGTCCCACCTGAAGGCTAAGCTTCTGCTGGTGTAGCTCTTAGGTTCACTGAGGCACACAAACCCCCCTGACCACGATAAGGTGGCAACCAAATAAAACAACAAAAAAATAAAATGAAATCCTCATTAGATTACAACTAAAAACATTAATTTGATAGCCTATATCAAATATATTCGAATCCAACTATAACAGTTCTCACTATTGCCAGTATTAACAAAACTGAAAAGGGTAGGTCAAGTTATAAAAAAAATCAATTCACCAAGTCTTGAAAAATAAAACTGAAAAATTGAATAAAAAAAAAATGCTGTGATTACATCAGTATATGAAACGATAAAACTGTTGATTGCAGAGCTGAAAGCTGGGCAGGGCTTTGTGTCGCGGTCTATCTCATGAGTTGCTATGATTTTGATGATTTGCTACTACCAGAAGCCTGCCGCTGTAGCAGCTCATGTTGCACTGCCCCACCCACTGAGAAACCTGACACCGGGTCATTTGCATACTAATAGTGACTGGATGTTTAGCTGTGGGAGCGGGTGAGTGTGGAATCTCTGCCCAGTGTTTGAGGCTGTGCACAAACAGAGCACACCCCCTTAAACAAACATTTGTTGCCCCAGTTACCCGGAGAAGTGCTGCAGCCACAGTCACTACCACTTTTTAATTAGATTTTTAATGCCGGCACCAGAAAATCAAGCAATAATAATAAAAATTATATTATTATTAATAATAATAATAATAATAATAAAAATAATAATAATAATATGAAAGAGTTCCTAGAACACTTGTATATACTGCACATCATTTTGGAGGGGATGAGATAAAAATTGCAGGATTTCTCAACCTTTGTTTAAGGGGGCGTTGCCCCTTCTTGCCCCAGCTACCCGGAGAAGCGCTGCAGCCAGTCACTACCGGAACCACTTTTTAAATACATTTTTAAGCCGCCACCAGAAAATCAAGCAATGTCATTATGATATAATCGATTATGTTCTGCCACTGCATCGATGCAGAATCTTCTGCACCGCAATGCATCGATTATGTGATTAATTTCAACACCCCTACTGCAGCCATGCCTTAAGTGCGGTATACATTAGTATGAAGTATAAATATAATGGTTCATCCATCCAATGGTCCAGGTCTCAGAGACCACATTAAAGCTTTAATTGGCATTTGCGAATGAAACTCTGCATTGTAATGCTTGACAAATTTTTGTCAAAGTAATCCAAATCATGATTACAAATTGTTTGGACATTACCTGTTTGCACATAATTTACACATATTTATTTATTTTTTACTAGCCCTACATTTCCCATTTTTGGTGCAGGCCTGAAATGTAGAAGTGGATATAAATTAATAAATTAAATTTAGTTGACCACACCAAATGAATAATGCATCTTCATAACAGGTTCATATAACGCATTCATACTGTCTGCAACAACGAAGTAAATTTAAGAATGATTGTTCTTATTTTTGAGTCTGCATTTTCCTTGTCCCAACCTTTTCTGATTTGGGGTTGTATTTAGTATCTCAGCAGTTGCTTCTAAACCACATGATTTCAGGAGCAATAATAATAAGTTATGGGGACTAAAATAAATTGTAACACTGACATATGAAGAAATATGAAAAAACTGTAAATATGGTGAAAATCAGCCAAACACTTCACAACTTTGGGAAAGTTATGTATATTATACACTGCTGGCAAAAGTCTGACAAAAGCTTGTCAGTTCACTTGTTCACTTGCATGTACTGCACATCATTTTGGAGAGGATGAGATAAAAAATGTAGGATTAATTCAGTTATTTTGCTTCTGGATTTCCCATCTGGAAATCACACCAAATAAATGTTTTTAAGCGTGGTTGTTTTGTAATGTGAAGATTTTATTACTAAATAATAATAATTTCTAACGGCAACTAAATGGCAGCTATTTAAATTCTTGTGAACAGGTTTAGCTCAAATTTGTAAAGGTTAAGTAACTTCCTGATATTCAGTACTGGTTTAAAAATGTATATGCTTAGGAAAAAAGGATGTAATTACCTAAAATGGAGTGCGCTGTGCTAAATTGGTTTAATCTGAATTAAAAAGTGTCTTGATTCTACACCTTAAAAGTTTATGACTTACAGAGAGAAGTTACAGAAATACACACAATAAGCTTAATTTACTCCACCTGAAAAGGCACATTTAAAGTTGGGTGTATTATGAGGGTGAGAAGCAGACAGGAAAAAATATGAAGGAAAAAAAAAGAAATCTGAGCAATAATCTTTGGTGCTTGTAACCCTAATACATACTGAACCAATCATACTACAAAGAAGCATTTTCCTGCCCATACCCGTTGTTTCTGGTCCTCTGTGCGTACATCACTTCGTACATTAGCCCAGGGAATATCCTCTGGCCACCAAACAGGCTTGCAACTCTCCTTACCCCAGCCGGGTTTTCCTCTACCCGTAGAGTATTTCAGCATCTCGGGAATAAAAGCTCGGAGCTGAGCCTGAGGACAGATTTCACACAAACACAAAATCAGTTGACTGGTCACAGAACATATAAATAACTTCACTTCCTAAGTTTTATAAGTTGACTAGCAGTTTAGCACTACTAACAATTTTTACAATGACTTTTGATAAAGACTATTACAATGATTTGATGACAAATGTCAAATTCACAAACAGTGAAACAGATAATAATATGATAAGGCATTCACCACTTTGCTTTTGAGCCATAACATAAGTAAACACAGACATATATTGGGTAGACGCTGCATTCACGTTGTTCCCCAGTTAACATGATACCTCAGCACATCCCCCATATTGCAAATGGCAAAAGTGCCATGTAAACTAATACAGGTAGATGTGGAAACTGGGTTTTATGATGTAGAATACAACAAAAGCATTTAAAACAGTATCATATACATTAAACAGTTATTGGGAAATTGTTTTAAATACCATTCTTTATTTCCATTTATGCACCAATAATGGCAATCAATGACACACAAACACTATGTGGTTAGTGTGTTTTCACTACAGTGGCTAGGTATTAAATATATACAGGATAGGATCTAAAATCCTCGGAACAGAACTGTCATAGAGCTTTTTCCATGTGTTGCCTCTCTATAATTTAAGTGTTCAGTCTGGAATGTAGTGCAGCCTTAGTTTGTGGAAAACAGACATAACTAAAGACAAGATCATAAAATTAGACATGGCACGTTACCACCTTTTTATGTCCAATACGGATATTGTAAATTTGGATATTTGCCAATACGATACAAAACTGATACTGTTTAAAACAGAAAACAAAAAATAATGCTTTCAAAAAATGTCTGAACACACTGAACACAGAAACATTGCACAGAGTATGGTATAGTCCGCTGTGGCGTGCCATTTGTAAAAACAGCTTAACAAACGTAACAGGTTAACAGGTTAACGATATAACTCCGGGACTCTGGAGAGCCCTATCTAAGTGTGAATTTCCACAGAGATTGATGGATACTCCACCTAGAAAAGCCCAATCACGTTCCATTAATATATTAATATATTGGGACACCCATGTGAGGTGTCCCAATACATTCGGCAGTCTTGGCTTTTTCTTCTTTTAGTCTGAAGTAACTCCAAACTGCTGACATGTTGGCAAGTCTCACACACATCAGAAACTCTTATCACATGATGCATCTTCTCGCGTTATTGCACGTCGCAAATCATTATGTGTGCTGTAATTATTTTCCGTATTTTTTTTTTAACGGATCGGATATTTATCGGATAATATCGGATCGGCGCATCTCCACATAAAATGATGGTTGTCATTTGCAATCTGCTGACCGGACATACTGACAGATCAAAGATACACTGACTGCTTACCCTTACACTGACTGTTGGATATCATGCTCAGCTGCTTTGATCACCTTTACTGTACCCTCAGAAGGAATCAAAACCTTTTTTTTATGTGAGTAAGAGGTAGATTTGATCATAAGATGCCGGTACAGCATCTGTTATCAAACTAGCACGGCACACATCACAGGACAGCTTTCTCAAAATCTACGACAAATGTTGGTAAGAGTGATCGACTGTTTTGATTACATTGGGCAAGAAATTTCACCTGAACAATTTTTGCAGTCTGGCATTCTGCATCATCATGAAGGAGGCCACTGCAATTAGGGAACATTAATGCCATGAAGTGATGTAATTGATCTTCATAGGTTGTCCTAATAGGTCATCAACTTGTGTTATTCCCCATAGGGTGCCCTGGTGCCCTTTCTTCCACAAGTAAGAAATGCATACAAACCAGGCATCCACATGATGTTAAAGAAAACATTAATCATTCATTCAACCAGCCACCATCTTCCATTGCTCCATGTTCCTGTTCTCATGCCCATTGTTGGTGGTATTGGTAGTGAACAGGGGTCAGCATGGTCACTCTGATTGGTCTGCAGATACACTTTCTCTTGTGCACCAAGCCACAATGCACTGCGACTTGACATCTTCCAATCATAGCTAGCATTATTTTTTCAGTAATTTGTGCAATAGTAGCTCTTCTGACCAGACAGTACTGCCTTCTTTCTCCACATGCATGAATAAGCCTTGGGCGCTCATGTCACCAGTTCACTTGTCACTTTTTGTAGGTACTAATAATTGCATACTGAAAACACACAATAAAACCTGCCATATTGAAAGTGTAGACTCCCTCATGTAGCCATTACAATTTGGTCAGATCGTTAGGTTTGCCTATTTTCCCTACATCTAACACATGAACTTTAAGAACTGAGAGTTGTTCCACCACTTGACAGAGGACAACGTAATGAGATAATAGGTTATTCATCATAACCGGTAAGTTAACAGGTTTCTATTAATCTGCTTAATACACAGTTTGAAACTGCAAACTAAACAATGAAAAATAAAAAAAAAATTTTTTTACCATTTCTTTTTAACTACCTCCACAATATTTTTTACTACCAACACAACATTGAGCAGTGGCCTTTTTTGTGTTAAGTTGTCCATACCTTAACCCTAGCCCTTGGGCTATCCTAACCATAACCTTTAGGCCCACCCTAATAAGGCCAACTTGACACTTAAAACAAATGACACGTGACAACAGCCATAAACATTAATAAAAGTTAATACATGTGTCATGTTACACACACACACACACACACACACACACACTAAGACAGACACACATTCTTACACACACATGCTAAAGTAGTAAATTACTCTCTTAAAGGAGCAACTGTTTTCATCACAAGAGGTAATTTGTGGCATTAACTTACACTGTGGACTCAAAAACTCTCCACGGAGTGAGAATGGGTGGTAAGTATTGTTATTTATTGAGAGATTTAATGTCAGATAACAGTTTGAACATGGTCCAAAATACATTTTTAAGAGAGAATTTGTAACAGTTTTTAAATGATGGGTCATCAGGCCAAGTTTAAGAATTTTTTGCCGGCTTAGAGCAAGCCACCACTGATTGCGGTGGTGCTGAAAAAATGTACTACTGAGTCAAATTGCGTTCACTTTCTTGTACTACCTTTCAAGGGCCTTAATTTGGGCTGATTTCATAAAGCCCATCCAGACTTTAATGAGCACTAGAGGGCAAAAGTCAGGCTTGTTGGTAGCTGGGGGAGAGACTGCAGGCCCTCCATTCTGGCTGTAGAAGCACTGCAGCCCCACTGAAGGGGGGCTGAATTACTGGATGCTCTGAAAACAATGTGGGTTTTAGTGACAATTGGTCTATGTTTTAGGGCAAGTCTCTTGGCACGGGGTGGTCTCCACCTCTCACAGAAGGGCACTGCTCTTGTTTCTTGCATAACAGGCAATAGACTGTTAGCTACCTGGCAGAGTGGCTCAGATAATCACCGAGGACAAACCAACATTGGTTTAGCCAGACAGACAGGCTAAACTGACCATCTGCTAGCTGCCTAGAGTTTCCACCTAGGTCCCAGTCTATCGAGACTATGCCTGTCCCCTGAACTAATAATTTAAAACATCCTTTCTCAAATCAAGAGCAAAACAACTAAAGCTAAGACTGCCTGACATAAGATCCCTCGCTCCTTAAACTGTTACTTTAAATGAAATGATCCAACGACCCTTCCTCACCACAAAAGCTACACAGATTCTTGTCCAGTCCATTCTGATTCAGAATGCAGCTGCCAGGTTAGTGCCAGGTTAAGTTCACTCACACCACACCTAAAGAACCTCCACTGGCTCCCTGTGGCTGCTCATGTTGAGTTCAAATCCATAACTCTTGCTTTTAAGGCCAAAAACGGTCTTGCACCACCATACATAACAGCACTGATCAAACAACGTGTCACTTCTCGTCCTCTCAGGGCTTCAAGCACAGCTCGTCTGGAGCCTCCGCCGCTCAAAAGAAGAGGGAAACATGCGTCAAGACTCTTCTCAGTCCTGGCTCCCCAGTGGTGGAATGAACTCCCTCTTCTGATCCGATCGGCAGAGTCCTTCACGGTCTTCAAGCGCCGCCTGAAGACCCACCTTTTCAAGGAGCACTTTGGCGACTAACTATGTTCCTTTCCTACTGCTTACTTATTTCTTTAAATAAAAAAAAAATTCCCTTGACTTCTCTATGACTTACGTTGTTCTTCTCTAGGGATTATGTATTGTTGGGTTAGGTGTTGGCTAATTATTATTTGACAGTTGTTGTATAGATTCTCTGACTGCAGTATCTTGGTTAAATAGTTGACTCGGATTTATGCTGTTTCACAGGTAAGAAACAGTCGTGGACTTCTTAAGCGCTGATGTACATCGCTCTGGATAAGAGCGTCAGCTAAATGCCGTAAATGTAAGATCAGAATTTTGATGCCTTGTTGCATTAGACCAGAGTATGTTTCACTAAATGTTAATGAGGATAATACAGCTATTCTTCCAATTTCAGACCTCATTATATATTAGCTTCATCTTACCAATATTATAAGAGCAGTCCCTCTCTTTGGTATTCACTGGTTTTCCATCTGGTCCAGCAAACTTAGATAACCTAATTGAAAGCTTAGAGAACTCATTTTGATCCACGCTAGAGAACTTTGTGCCTTTAATGTGTAAATTAATTAGACAGAAAAGCTTGCTTCTTGGTATAACTATCAAACACGTAAATGGTGATTAACCTAACCACTTAGAGGAGAGAACCTTATATATTATAGAAAAGGACTTACATAAATTTTTGCCCCACAAGTTTTTTCAAGTCTTTGTCTGATCTAACCATATAACCCTAACTTCTACAAATACTACTATGACTACATAAATAAAATGTATGTATTCATGTATATTTAGAACCATATCTAGTAATATTTTTATGTAGTGCTTTTAATTGTTTACACACAAATTACTGCAAATTTATAGACAAGAAGACCTAAAAATGTCTGTGAAAAATTAGGTTAAAGACAACGTTACAAAAACGTTAAAAGGTTTATCAAAATACTGGCTATGAAATATGTGAGTCACGTGCACAGTTGCGGTGGCATTGGTTTGCGGAACGTTCGTTCTGTGAGGCGTTCGTTAAGCGGGGAACCACTGTACATTTATAACAAAGTATAACCATATACACGTCTATGGCAGGAGAGCTGAACATTCTAGAATGCTGAAACAAGTGAAGTCAAGGGGGCGGGGAAGGGGCGCACAGTAACAGAAGCGTTGAGAAGCGAGGCTCCGCAGACCGGCAGGAGCCCTCTCACGGACCGGCGCCAGTAGTTTGAGAAACGCTGGTATCGTGCATCAAGAAATTATTTACAGTGCTCCACATTATTTAAACAATTCCTACAGTCATGGTCAAAATTGTTTTTTTTCCCAGAAAATCAAGTATCTCTCACAGAAAAGTATTGCATTAACACGTTTTGCTATACACATGTTTATTCTCTTTGTGTGTATTGGGACAAAACAAAAACAGGAAAAAAAGCAAAATTATTGGCACACTTAACTTAATATTTGGTTACACCCTTTGGAAAAAAGAACTGAAATCTGTCGCTTCCTGTAACCATCAATAAGCTTCTTACACCTCTCGCCCGGAATTTTGGACCACTCTTCCTTTGCAAACTGCTCCATGTCTCTCATATCAGAAGGGCGCCTTTTCCCAAAAGCAATTTTAAGATCTCTCCACAGGTGTTCATTGGTATTTAGATCTGGGCTCATTGCTGGTCACTTCAGAACTCTCCAGTGCTTTGTTGCCTTCCATTTCTGGCTGCTTTTTGAAGTATGTTTGGGGTCATTGTCCTGCTGGAAGACCCAAGATCTCAGACACAAACCCAGCTTTCTGACACTGGGCCCTACAGCGTGACCCAAAATCCTTTGGTAATCCTCAGATTTCATGATGCCTTGCACACAGTCAAGGCACCCAGTGGCAGAGGTAGCAAAAAAAAAACCCCAAAACATCATTGAACCTCCACCATGTTTGACTGCAGGTACTGCGTTCTTTTCTTTGTAGGAAAAAGGAAGCATAGGAGGCGTGGAAGGAGATGTGGAGCGCTCGTCAAAAAAACCTGGTTTGTCATCTGGAAAATTCTGTTTTTTCCAACACACGGACTGCCGCCAAAAAGCAGGAAGAATGACTTGCACCGCTCCCTGGAGTACAGCTATCAGTGGCTCAGCCCTGCTATTCCTGATGCCGGATGCCTGTTGCTGTGTCGTCAGCTGGTGAAGATCCAGACACGGGGCTGCGCTCAGGAGAACCTTCGCTCCCTCAGTCACGCCTGTATGCAGTCTGCTCAACATGCGATCAATCTCCAATAAGACTTTCATCTTAAATGATCTAATTGCCACCTATAATCTGGATCTTTTTCTGCTCACAGAGACTTGGATAAGACCAGGGGAAAAAAGTGCCTTCTCCCAGCTTCTCCCTTCTAACTACTCCCACCTGAACACACCACAGGGGTCCAGCCGTAGTGGCGGCCTCATCTAAAGCTACAGTAGCTTTGAACTGCAGTTATTCTGGATCCATCCTGCCTGTCCTATTCTATGCGCTGTTGTCTATCGTCCACCCAAATATAACAAGGACTTCATCCCTGAATTTTCAGACTTACTTCCCGATCTACTACCAAAATATGACAGTTTGCTAATTTCTGGTGATTTTAATATTCATGTATGCCATCCATCTAGTCCAATGGTGAATGAATTTCAAATCTTTTGGACTCTTTTGATTTAACCCAGGTAGTCAATTCTCCCACGCATAATCGTGGTCATACACTCTATCTTATTATTTCTTATGGATTTTCAGTATCTAATGTAGAAATATGTGATGCCTTTGTTTCGGACCATTTCCCTGTCATGTTTGAGTTTACAGTTCCTCATCCTGCAACTAAATCTCATATACCAGCCTGCCGTCGTCGCATTATCACATCTACTACACATGGGGAGTTTACTGCTGCCTTCATGAATCAAAACCAATGAATACCAATACTGGTTTCCTCACTCTGCCCCGAAGATTCTATTTCCTGCTTTTATTCCGTATGCTCACAAATCATGGACTCCACTTTGCTCCACTTAAGTACAGACCGGTCAAGCCGGATCCCTGGCTCACTGACACCACCCGCACTTAGACAGGACTGCAGACAGGCTGAACGCAAGTGGAAAAAGGATAGACTACAGGTAGTCTATATATATTGAAGGAAAGTCTCTCTCTCTAGGTCGATTTGAGCTGTTTGAGATGACATTTGCCAGGTATAAACATTTTGCTTCTTTAACAGCATTCTGATAGAGTGTTACTTGCAATCCCTTATAAATCCATCCTCTAATGTGTTAAATCATGGGTCAAAATCTACCTGTGAGGACTTCCTTCAATATTTTATTGATAAAGTGGCGTCTGTCAAGCTGAGTGTTAACACCAGGTCCTATGGTCTAGATATATGCTCCCCTCCTGGTCCTTCTGCTGTATTTGATGAGTTTGAGCCCATATCCTTATCACTCCTCTCAGAAGTAGTCCAGCGGTTGAGTCCAACCAACTGTCCCCTGGACATTATCCCATCTCGCCTACTCAAACAGATTTTTAACACAATCAGACCCCAGATCTCCTTTCTCCTAATAATATTAAAAAATACTTTTTAATAAGAAAAAATTAAAGTAAAATATTTAAAAAAATTTTTAATAATCATAAAAAAATGTCTAAACACGCGAGTAGAGAAAGTTATTTTAGCATTTCTTTTGTGTTTGCACATCACTACATTGCGGTTTTTCACTATACACATGGATTCTCTTGGAACGCAATCCCCGCGATATGTATATTTATTTCGCATATTGGGTTTAATTTCCAGAAGGGGTTAGAATAACTAAAAGCCACACTCAAGTAATGCTATTTTGTTAGGAAAGACTTGAAAGTAAAAGAACAAAAGAATCATGTCAAAAAATTACTTACTGTGGAACTTCAAGAAATACAAAAGACATTCAGCTAAGTAACTTCCAAAGTAGAGACCTAAATTCAGCTTATAGATACTGATTTACATTATACACACTACAATACACACCGTAGAAACAGCAGGAAGTTGAGATGTGTAACTGGGGAAACAGGCTTGCACTCAATGGCCTGGATATCATTATAAATATGCGGGGGATTAAATTGCATCACTGCAGCGCTTGTTCCCCTTGACGTCACATTAGGCTCTTGAGGAAAAAAGAACTCTGCAAAAGAGCTTAAGCTCTTCAAGCTCACACATTCATTAACAGACACAAACACTGACATTTCTTTGTCAAACTGAGAACAATAAGTTATATCTGGAATATATATGGCCCGGTAGTATCTAGGGCCACGTTTGCGTCCATGCAGATGGCCTAATTACATGTCCCAAACACTCCACTCAGCTGTCCCCTCCATCCCCCTTCTCCTAATCCACCTGGGAGCCAATCAGAAGTCTTAGTGCTTGTCCCAGATGAGCCGGATAATTACACACACACACACACACACACACACACACACACACACACACACACACACACACACACACACACACACACA